>JAVCKU010000182.1:19771416-19782591 GCA_032273985.1 Hypsolebias coamazonicus
ATGACGTCACTGGAGAGGCAGGCTGTAAGTCCGAAATGCTGTAAGTCGGGGAGGCTGTAAGTCGAGGACTACCTGTAGATGCAATCCTTGCCTTATCGATCCAGGTCTCCATCTTTGAGTAAGTCATCTATAACATCAGTTCTAGTGCATCTTTGAGATGAGCAGGAGCGCAGTGATGGCTTTATGTTTATAACATCATATAAGGATTTTGATCCATGCATAACCAAAATTATGGGCTTATAAATATGAAAATATGTAGATTAAGCAACAAATTGCTAGGGTGTTGTTGTTGTTAGGTAGATTGATCAGTTATGTCCATTCATTATTCAAATACTTTTTAGGTCAAGGTGAAAGCAGCCCGTCAACTCAACAGGGCTGTATCTGCTGCATTAAAAAACAATACTGGACATTTTTATGGATATTTTTAGACCAAACTATCCATCTATAGAAGCAGCACTGTGATCTGGTTGAATATAAATTTAGCTGAGATGGGATAAGGGTCATAAAATGCACAAGCGCTTGGAGAATGGGTGTGGTGTTGGTAGGGGATGGGGGTGTAGTGGGGTCAAGGACAGGAGGAGTTTCATCTACCCCACCATGGATGGTGTTACTTTCTAGTGGAGTGCCTGCCAACACCCCTCTGTCTGACCTCACATCTCACTGTGACACAGTCACACCTGGCCATAGTCCTACATTTGCCATCTTTTTGGATTTTCCTGCTGTTCGAGTGCATTCC
This sequence comes from Hypsolebias coamazonicus, assembly GCA_032273985.1. Taxonomy (NCBI): domain Eukaryota; kingdom Metazoa; phylum Chordata; class Actinopteri; order Cyprinodontiformes; family Rivulidae; genus Hypsolebias; species Hypsolebias coamazonicus. Next base: position 19,772,153 of record JAVCKU010000182.1, read on the forward strand.
ACAGACAAACATGAAATATATACAGTATATATATATTTATTTATTTTTATGATATGGCAAATAGCAAACATTGCTGAGAACTTTGCATTGATTGTTTGAAACTATTTCATGTTTCCAAAAACAAGTTATCACCAAAACAAGTCCAAACAACAGATTTATTGTACATTTGCATCTATTGGCCAGATAAAATATTCTGGACTCTTTTTCTTACCCTTAGCATAAAATCTGTAACCTAACTGTGAGCAAAAGTCAAGTCCTTCGATTAAATGATTAGCATGGCTCAAATATCAGGATAGCAGTTTTATTTTTATTACACATTGTTACAGTTATGACTTTTCCAGTTACAGTATCTCTAAATTAAGCTTACATGTGTTACACTATTCTACTTTATGTCATAACTTTGTTCAACACAAATGGATTTCTGTTATTGCTTCTTGTTGGTGAGCATGATGGCAGCTCTTTGCCAGCATAAAAATAACTTATTGGGTAGGACTCACTGATTTGCCCAATACTCATCTGTCACTCTAAACTATGTTCAAGAGCAACCCGAAATTCACCAGGGCTCAAGCCTGCCATAGACCTGTAACTGTAGAAACACCAGTGTCACTGTCCACAGTGATACACTGAGAACAATGTACCAACTGTTAAGTTTGGTGATGGAAAACACAAGAAAGGTTAAAGAACAAAACAACTGGACTTCTACTCTGAAGCTGAAGAATTGATGACTATCATACAGGAAGGAAAACTTCTTTAGATCATTCACCATGATCTGGATGAATGAGAATCTTCACCAGGCACATGGTGATGGAAGCATCATGGTGTGGGAATGTTTTGCCTCCAGTGGTACTGGTGCACTGCACAAGGTGGATGAAACAAAGAAGGTCTACTCCCTAATTCAACTTCAAGTCAACTCACTTGGACACAGTCGGTTGTCTCAACAAGACAATGATAACAAACATAGGTCAAAACTGTTTTCTGGCTGGATGTACAGTATCTGTTGGATAAAAACATCCTCCATTCATTTAACTTGCTCAAAGAAGTCACACTTGAGGACACAAGAAGATTTTTAACCGGTTTTACTTGCAAGGGCAGACTTTCACAACAGGTTACACAAATGTACAGGTTACATGCATGTAGCTCAGTCACAAGAATCTGCCACGGGCAATGTGCGAGGTATGTTTTTATACTGTACATTTATCAGCTTCCAGCTCACAGGCAGACTGGTGTCCTTGGCTATCCAGCTGCCCATGCAGTAACAAATCAGCTCTCATTCAACTCTCTCTGAAAGAGAAAATAACTCTTGGATAACTCAAACATATGGTTCATGGGCAGTTAACATTCTCAGCCATAGTAGTTAAAAACATCCATAAACCTTGACCAAAATCCCCTGACAGGCTAATATTATGTTTCTGGCCCAATCCCAACTCTATTGAAATTTATGGACTCTGCCTAAAACACTGGGTCTGTGCCAGGAAACTAACCAATTACAAAGTTTAATGACCTCTACCAATTCTGCCAAGAATTATACCAGAGGCATCATTAAAAGGCAAAACTTACCGGTAATATGACTTCATGTCTATAAGGGTGCGCATACCCTTTGATCAAAACTGTATTTTGTTTTGTTTTTAGATATATTTTTACACCATTTTTAACACTTACACAATTTACTATATATAAATATAGACAAAATAACAATTAACATTATAAACTGTGCTCCTCGCACTCATCAGCAGAAAGGTTTCTCTTTCTGAGGTCAACGTGGCATTAAGCATTAGCGAACAACGGAGCTGTCTCTATTGTCTCCAAATGTGAGTAGCGTATCTGCATTACGTTTGCACCAGTCTATGTGTGGAGACGCACAATAGTGTCTTTACATCTTCTCCTCTGCACAGTTTGCCTTGAAGAAAGCAAAGAATGATTGAGCTGAAAAAAACCAAGTACCTGATGAAACACATTTTAGTCGGGCTACAGGTAACTGATGAAGGCAAGGACATTAAGAACAAAACAGAGGAAGAGACGTCCCATGCTGGCACGTAAAGTAGAAAGGCCTGATGGGACTTAAAATGACACAGCAGCAGCCCCAGACAGGGGATTTTGTGCCATATTGGGCTTTTGTGCCACATTATTATCAGCCAGTTATCCACCAGGCACATAGGTAGCTCTCGATCCCCTGAGAAGAGAAATCTAGCCCCCTCCAGTCTATTTCTACTACAATTCAGGCAGGATGAGGCTTAGCTGGTGTTATTGAAATGCATCACCAACTCCTGGAAGTGAAACCTTGAAATAGAGAGCAATATACATGTAATGCTTAAAGAAACCTCATTTTGCTTTGTCTTGCAAAAATAAGAGGCAGGCATTCAAAACTAAAAAGCAACTATCTGCTTATATGCAAATCACTGAGATGAAACAACAGGGTTTACTGTCTTTCCCCCTTTTCATTACAAATGGTGCAATGGGATTCCACCTGTCTGCAGACAAGCATGCAAGCTAAGATGAGCTAATCTAATCTTAACATATGGCATTTGTTGATCAGTTTTACCATCTGCACAGTAAAGTTACTGCAAACACCAGCTCACCTTCCAACAACCACAGACATTTCTGTATGAGGTACTTGTACTATACGGCCGCTTCACATTTTAAACATGCAGAAAGCTTTTTGGGTCACATGTACTGCAAGTGTACTAAATGAAGTTATTTTGGCAATGCTTTCAATCAGGTTGGCAGTGATGTTTATTTTTGTTGCTCAGTAAAAAAGAGTGGCGCAAAGTGAAGTGGCACATGATGGACAAGACTGAGAGGGTGCAGCACAAAAAGTTGACGGACAGATCACTGATGGATTAGGTGTTAAGCCTGGCAGAGAGGGCTGCCCTCGCCTGATGCACTGTGGTGATTAAAATATAAAACTGAAGGCTGGGGAGTGTACTTAGGCCCGGAGAAAAGACATCCAAAAGAAAAGCTGTGCAACAGAAGCACGAGTAGACAAAGCATCATATGGAGCCACAACGCCTGTAAGTAAAGGACTACGCTGCATCAAAGGTTATCGAGCTAGCAGCACGACGTATCAAATTCAACATTCAGAAAGGTGATTTGAAAATAAATCACACGTGTCTTGTTTTCAGTGAAGCAGGAGAAAAATAGAGTACACAGAAGTATAAGACTTCAAACCTCAAAAAGTGGTGTAAGGATGACAGCAATAGCTGCTGCATAATTAATGCGCTTAGTCCTCTGACTGCAGCAGCCACACGGTCAACAATTTTAGAGAAAATCTATATTACTATTAAATTATTTAGACCTTTGCCAGTGCAGAGCTCAAGACCATCTCTGGAATAGCAGCACAATTGCTGTTAAGATATGCTGACAAGATGACAGAGTTATACCGTCGCAAACCTACCACCAACTCCAGCCACTTTTAGAAATAGGTTGGGTATGTTCTATACGTCTGTGATCCTCTCAAAAATAAAAAATAACTGAACTGTTCTTAAAAAATACCACAGCAGTCTTCTTTAGTACACCTAATATGCAACGTGTATATGTTAGAGAAGTAACATGTACGAATTTATTCTACGCAGTTGTTTTCAGTCATTCACTGAAATAACCAGGCAAGACAGACTTCTCTCATGCTTCTGCTTTTTGAAGTCATACATGCAGAATGAAACTAAACAGGAACTTTTTATAGCATACATGACTCTTGAAAATTATAACATGTTGGAAAAAATGTAGCTTTTTATGAGCTGCCAATTAGCAGGCTGAGAAAGATAGCTGCAGTGGAAGAGGGAGCAGATTCCAACTCCACCATCGTGCTTCGTTGGCAGCTGTTTAAAACGTCAACTATCTCAGCAGCACCCAAAGACTTCATGGTGTCCTTGTTCTGCTCAGCAACTTTGGTGAGCTTGTAAAGTAACCAGTTTTGAAAGTGCTGAAGGTTTCAGTTTAAGGTGTATAATGACGAAGATGAAGCCCATTCTCTAGAAGACTCTAGTCATTTGTGGCTGAATCATAACAGTTTTTATTGATCAGTATTTGATTTCAGAACGTATGGGTGGTTTGTGGGAAAACCAACTACAAACACCCTCAAATAACTCGTACTATGCTCCAACTGACCTACTTCACTGCAGATGTTTTGACTTGAAAGAATGGGAAAAGCAAAGGTGTATTAATAAGAAAAGCTACATTCCATTTCTACTGCCGTACTTGATGGTTGTTCTGTAAAAATGCTCCTGAGCAGAACTTCTAAAAAATATTCTGGTGCTCTCCTTGTCTGCAGTGAAATAGGCCTGTGATCAGAGTCATTAAAATGTGATTGTTATAGATGTTTACGTGGTGTCTTCTGTATTTTAAATATACCTCTGATATTTAAAAAGGTATACAAACTATTTTACAGATAACCAAAATGTTTTGATGCTAACAGATACAACAATTATAATGATAAAAGCATCTCCATCTTCTACTGCTTCTCTGTAGTCTGGTCAGAGAGGCAACAGGTCCAGGAGAGAAACTCAGACATCCCTCTCCACTCTCCAGCTTCTCCTGGGGGACCTCAAGGCATTCTCAGGCCAGAGAATATTCACAATAACCTCGAGAGAGTTCTGGGTCTGCCCTAAGGCTGCTTTCCAGTGGAACAGGCTTCCTGGAAAACCTCCAAAGGGAGGTGTCCAGGAGGCATCCAAAATCAGATGCCTGAAACACCTCGACTCACTCCTTGTCAATGCAGAGGAGCAGTGGGTCTACTCTGAGCTCCCCCCAGATGACAGAACTCCTCACCCTATTTCTCAGGCTGAGCCCTGCCACAATATGAAGGAAGCTCATTCTGATCGCTTGTATCCAGGATCTTACCGTTTCAGTTTGGATCCAAACCTTGTGACGAGAGTGAGGGTTGGAACATAGACAGACCATAAAATCAAGACCTTTGGCTTTGGACTCTATGCTTTCGTCACCATGACCGACAGAAGCAACGCCCTCATTACCGATGACGAGGCCCCAGTTCGTCCACCTATCTCTCACTCCATCCTACCAGCACTCGTGAACAAGACGCCCTGATATTTTATCTCCTCCACCTGAGGCATTTACAAAACCATTATGGTGGATTACTAATCAATATGGATACGCTATTTTTTACATTTTTAATATATTCAACAGTTTGCTAACAACCCTTCAATTTCATACAAATGTACTTTTAAATCAAGGTTCATTAGTCTAAAAAAAAAGGTATTTCTTTCTGCAGATTTTGTACTTAAATGAAGAACACAGTTTACAGATGCTTATTTAGATAACACATACGGAGAACAAAAACACTAGTTAATGAAACTACTGTGAACAATTGAAACTGGTACCCAATTCATATAAAGTTAATGTTAACAAACAAAACATTTTGTGTTTTGCAACTAAGCAAATACTAAAAAAGGGACAAATGATACTTGCTTTAGTGTCCAAATATTCTACACTGAATATATTGAAAATACAATAAAGCCAAGTCAGACTACGTATTAGCTGGTTAAAACCCAAACTTGGGCCAAGCAAACAAAAAACAAAAACAACAACAAAAAGATATCAGTCCACAGCAGTATTTTACATTTACTGTGAAGAAAAATACAAACTGCAGTAGGCATCATAAATCATGGGATATAATATTGATTGATGCAGATAAATTCTGCCATTGCTCTGTGAGATCAGAGGTTAAGCTCAGCCAAAAAATGGAATGCAAGTGATTGAAATAATTAATAAGGAAACTCAGACAGTGCACCTGCAGCCAGCAGAGACGTGTCCAGTAGGGACGTGACGATAAACTAATTTGCACTGACTCATATGTTCAATGTGACTGCATCAGGAACATAGACGGGTACCAACGACGTTTTGAGATTGAATCCAAATGCATTTATTAATTAAATTTTTGTACTTATAAAATCCAATCTAAAAGTTGGCTAGCAAGTTTGTTTCTACATGTAGGCATCTAATGTAAAAAAGTGACAAAAAAGTAAAAGTGAAGTTAAGTTTGTATTAGAAGAACTAATTTCCGTCCAACAACAGACAGTTGTTCTTCTCAATGCAGTTTGTGCTGTTTAGCAGTATTGCTTTCTCTTTAGCAACATCTAAACATCAGAAGAACTGCCGCAGCGCTGATGTGAACAGCAACAAACACTGAGAATCAATGTGAATCAACTAACATTTCAAGGAGAGGGAAAGGGTTTACAGTAGTCCCTCGCTACTTCGCTGTTTGACTTTTGCAGACTCGCCCTTTCGCTGTTTTTCAACGCAAGATTGTACATGACACACAATTCTCAACTTTAATTTTACTCACATGATTGGGATAGTATGGGATAAAAAGTAATGGATGGACAGGCGCCGCCATTTTGTAGTTTTCATTCATTCAATAAGCCTATACTGTAACAGGTCAAAAGAACTGCACTACCCAGAAGCCAACAGTGCTTCCGGTCACTGCTTTCTGCTGAAATGGAGGGAAAGTTTTGCAACGCAAAGTCAGAAGTAACGATCTATCTGTTTAGCTCAAAGAACGGGCAGGAAAGTCACAAATAATCCTGAAGCTCAATTATCCACGCACACATCAACCTGGACGGGGCGGTGGGCTTCGTCATGTTGCAGGGTAGGTCTGGTTCCAAACTGAAACTGGGCCTAACCGGAACAGAGCTGGTGAGTGCTCATAAAATTTAGCAGCACTGTACAGTACATATACATATGCTGTTAAAATTATGTAGGTTTAAGAATTTAGAACATGTTAAGAACATTCCAATAGTGTGGGAAGGCTTTATAATTGGGATGCACAATATTATCGGCATGGTATCGTATCAGACGATATTAGTAATAAAGTTAAATATCGGACATTAGCCATTCCATCAAAATAACTCCCCGATATAAAAGCCGCTGTTTTTTTTTTTTTTAAATGTATACATTTATATAGTGTTAAATCATTTTCAGACCCCTTTTTGGCATCTGCATTTGGTAGCAGGCCAAACTGACAAAGATCATGCAGAATAATATAGTATTTTAATTCCAGAGCAGAGAAAGCCATGTAGTCTCTGTAAGTAGGTCAAGGGGGGAAAAATATCGGTATGGGTATCGGTTATTGGTCATATAAGTTTTAACATATATCGGCATATCGGCCAAAATTTCAATATTATGCATCCCTAATAAAGCCTTGATATATATACTAAAATCAATAGTGTTCCTACTTTGCAGTTTTTCACCTATCATGGTGGTGTGTGGAACATAACCTCTGCGATAATGGAGAGTCTGTTTTATTCTTTACAGTGCAAGAAGTACATTTTGCAGTTCGCTGGTGAGTTAGTTAAAAAAAAAAAGTACTAATCACATCAGTTGCTTGCAAGTTTATTATTTAAGCAGTAAGTTTTATTGTTTGGATATAACTCGTCAATTGTGGATTGCATTTTATGAAAGTGCCGTGCAATTTAAAAACAACAAAATTTGTTTGGTAGCTGTCATTTTAGCTAGGGAAATAATTAGTCTGAATAAGTGACACTCCTTTACTTTGCTGTATTATAATCCGTGAGTTGAATTAAGCATGCACTGCATTGCATTGTGCCACCAAGGCTGCATAATACTGCATCACGTCAACCAGTCATATGGTGTTGAATTTGGTTAAGAAAACACAACCAAATTTAGATGCAAACAACCAAAGCAATGTGCCCTTACATTTGGTAAACCCAGCAGAGATGCAGTGGACAAGCAGTGAAATAGTGGGAGTCCCAGCCTAACTACAAAATCTGTTTCATTAGACCCACACTGTTGCAGATATAAAACCATAGTCTGAGCATCACATGATGGGAGGACAGGGCTGTCCCAGTCAGGAGCAAGTGGGGGTTGTTGCTGGGACATGTCGGTTTATCTGTCAGTGTGAGGGTTTCTACTTTCACTTCTGGTTCATTATGTTTTTATCAGCATGTCACATCGCCGGATGGAACCTTTTGGTAACTGTCCCTGAAGACTCTTTTGTTTTGAAACTTTCAGAGTCATGACGCCGGTCCGAGGACAGTCAATCACGGCCGGTGAGTTTCTGGACTCCACCAGGAGCTGCCAGTCGGCCTTGGAGCAAATAATACAAATAAATCTTCGAATAATGGCGGACATGGTCTTCAAGCGTGTCTTCAAAGCCATGAAACCGAGCACGAACGTTCCTACGTACCTTCTGCTCGGGTTCGAAGATCAGACATGGTCCTCTGGACCGGCGGCATCTCTCCGACGGAGCCCAGCGGCCGCACCTGTCAAGCGGCCGCGGCTCTGAGGTTCAGACCCCCCTCCCGCCCTGTCTGGCTGCTTCTTGTTCGCCGTCAAAGAATGCCAAAATAACGGCTGAGACTCAGCGAAGGAGCCCCTCTCTCATGCGGACCGGACTTCTGCGTGCTTACAGCAGGTAACGACACATGTAGACGAAACAAAGCCGACCTTCATTTTGCTTGTTGTGACAGGAGCATGGTGGTCGGGGAGCTCCCCCAACCACCCGGCGCTTCACGGGTTCTCCTCCGGCATCCCGGTGCCACACGGCAGATAAGAGCCGCTAGACGCGATCGATTCTCGGGGAGTGGGCGCGTGAGTTTACGGTGAACTGGAGGCGGGGGGGGACCGTTCAGCTTCACGTTCCGGACCGTACCACTGGCAGAGGCAGCGGGAGGGGGGACACGAAACAAATAACTCTCAGTTCATGACTTCAAACAGGAAAATAACAACAATGTATTTTAGTTTTAAGACGATTGAAAGTCACTGAAGGGATTTATTGAAACCAACTTGAACTATGTAGAATAAAATGGAGATATGTTTTAGTTTAATTACTCAGTCTCACCCTCTGCACTAGGTGCAGTTCGCATGCCAGGACTTGAATCACGTTTTTTTTAAAAACGTAGATATTTCACAACGTGTTTTTAACACTGGTTTGAATTTTAGAGCAAAATTAAACTTATAATTTCAAACTTTAAACACACAAAATATAAACTGTAAATATGAAGGATCTTTAAGCCTGGAAATCGGATGTGTATTTTTTTTTTTTTTAAGAAATAAACACATGCTTTCACATGTGGGCTACAAAATGTGAATTAACTCAACATCAACAGGAGAAATTGCTTATTTTGGTGAATAATTTTAAATTGTTGTATATCCAAAACGTTAAAAAGCCTCATAAGCACTAAGCTCACATTTTTATTAAAAACTATTTTGTTTATTTCATTTATTCTACGTTTGTTGTTTTGTGCTTGGAAAGTTCATTTTTGTCTGTTCTTAGCAACAAAAGCATAATATAAGTAAGTGTAAGTGTACAAGTAAGGAGATCGATCAGCCATTTGGACCATGGACGGACCAAAAGATTGATCCAAGTTCTGAAAAATTGTCCAGCCGTCAGTCGCTACGACAGATTCATAGGTTTGATAAAGTTGATCAACAAATATGTAGATGATATCATGTTATATTCATTTAAAAATGTCCAGTGTCCCTCTTGATTATTTTATCAACTGCAACATGTATCCAAGTTTAATGACTCATTATCCAAAAGTCTCGTTTCTGGTAGAAATCAGTAAAGCTTTTTAGTGCTTTGTACGATGTGAAAATAAAAAGGTCATAGCCAAATGTTTGTATTTTGTTTAATGTTGCTCATTTTGAGAATAATGTTTTTCATCTGTTTTGCTGTTAAACCTAAACATTGTATTTAAAAAAAATGGATTACGAACAAATTTGCAGAAAGTCTGCATTAACCTCTTAAGTCTACTGGCCCAAATGATACCATCTTGTCGGCCGCACAAAATCACCCCAAGGGCCGCAAAAGGCCCACGGGCCACACTTTGAACTCATGTACCCTATAGGTGTTGTAGAGGACATGGGGTTGTAAATATATAGTTAATTATCAGTTATGAGTTAAGCTCATAAAATATGCATATAATTTACAAATAACCTCATGTGTGTGCACCACCTCTCCTAAGAGAGGAAAATTCAGTCTCATACCCAAAATAATGTACGCAAATTCTCGTGTTTAAAGGGCATCTAATCAATTAACACACAGAGATGTGCCAAAATAATCACAAATTCAGTTGATTTTATGTATTTTATTATAAAAATAAGAATCTGTGATTATATATACAAAACTGACTGAACATCAAATGGCTTTGAGGAGTAAAATAGATTAAACTTAAAGGCAGTCTTAGGACAGTTTCTTTCTAAGCTGAACTATATTTAAGTTTAATGTGTGGTTATTGTGATGCAAGGTCAAATGGTGTAAGGTGAGCTAAGTTGGTCTGGTAAGTTGTGATGTAGGGTCACCAGCAGACAGATTAAATCATGAGTTGTCCCGTGAAGAATTTCCACAGATAACAGGCAGGTGGGTGCAGATTGGGTAGCTCGTAAGTTGCGAAATCTCCCGAGTTACCTTGACTAGTCCTCCTCTGGACCTGGTTCGATGGATAACTGTTCTAGATGGATTACTCACA
>JAVCKU010000182.1:19906160-19916170 GCA_032273985.1 Hypsolebias coamazonicus
GACTGATAACCTTTTACAGACAAAGCTTGTATAACAGTAATGCCTCTATCAGAACAGCATTGAAATTTTGCAGAAACTGTTTGTTTTTTTATGATTCATGCAGAAATGTTTTTAGAAATGACATAAAAGATACGGTGATGCATGTGCAATATTTGCTTTTTAAATAACTTTGGACAACAAATGAGTTATGCTGTTTATTGTATGCAGGTTAACACAAGGTCAGCAATGCAATGCAATGTTCAGGATGAGAAGAACTGTTCTGACTCACAAAAAAAAAAAAAAAACAAGAAGCATGCAATGAAAGTACAAAATAAAGTACCAAAAAGAGAAAAAAATATAATATTTGCAAGGTCAAAAAATATTTATAATAAACAACAATGTGGTAGAATATAACTCTTGTAAATGAGTCCTCGATGCTCAATGAGATTAACCTGCCTAAATAAAGGTTGAATGAATAACGGTGCAAGTATAGGATGAAGATAGATAGATATTTTATTAATCCCAGGGGGAAATTTCAGGTATCCAGGAGCATTTTCTAGTTGTATAGAACAAAGACACATGAATTAATCAAACAAAAAAAAGAAGCAGAATGCACAAATGAGAAAAAATAATTAGTATAAACATTTTACTAGTAGTAATATAAGCTTAACTGCACATAATATATAGTGCACATAACTAACAAACTACACAGGATGTGTGACAGGTTATTGCACAGGTAGTGAGAAACACTGAGAAGAATTATGATGGTAAGGTAGTGACACATGATATAGCCACATAGTGCAGCAACAATAAACATATTACGTGTCACAGATGTGGCTTAGTGCAATTGTCAGTAGTTCAGTATTATTATCAATAGTTCAGTAATCTGACAGCTTATGGGTAATAACTGTCTTTGAGTTTTTTCATGCACAAAGTAAGACTCCTTTAGTAAAAGCTGAGGGTAGTAGGCGGAAAAGTCCTTGTGCTGGATGGGTGTGGTCCTTAATGATGCTGCGTGCTTTACGCAGACATCGGCTGTGGTAGAGCTCCTGGATGGTGGGGAGACTGCTACCAGTGACATCCTCTCCTGTTAGCACCACCCTAGTGCTTTTCAGCTTTGACTGGTGCAGTTCCCATACCACACTATGGAAAATTAAGTAATTAAGTAATACATAACATAAAATACCTCATGCAGTTAGTTTTCCCACAAAGTCTAGGTGTTGAAAATACTAATCGACTAGTCGATCAGTTGATTCTAGGCCATCTCGCGAGTTTTTCAATTTTACATCGTCTAGTCACAGTCAGTGGGTGTGTCACGTGTCACGTGATCAGCTGGGCCGCTGTCTACAAAACTGATTCTACCAAGCAGATGGAAGGTGAAGAGAAGGCAAAGTCTTCCCAGTCAGATAGAAATTAATCAACAGTGTGGAAGTATTTCACTAAAGATTGTTGTTTTTAGTTTGATTTTATTTAATTCCCAGTGGAATGCAACGCTGCCCGCACCATTGTTTTTAAGTTTCATTTTATTTAATCCACTAAATAAAATAAAAGCAGGGGTGCTCACCACTGGAGAATCCACCGCACATCACCCCCGGTGTGCATTGCGCACCATCACCGTTGGAGAATCCACAACCGACACGGATTGGATTAAATAAAATTAAACTAACTTTTGCAGCTTAATAGTTTTGGTTTTCCTGTTACTTATTTTCAGTGTGATAAATGGTAGGAGTATAAATATATGCTCCCATGTTGGTTTCTTTTTGTAAGTAATAAATGACTTTATATCTTTTTAGCAGCTTGAGTTCCTATGACGTCACCAACTAGTCAACGTAGGCTGACTATTATGTTAATGTCAACTTTAAAAAATATATAGTCATTCAACCCCTACTTTCCACATTGCCATTGATATTTATGCTATTTATGCTCTAAGTTCACAGTGCTTGTATTAAACCAACGAATTTATAATTATCACCATAACTTTAGCCATAAAATGTAAGTCAGGTTACTAAGCTTCACATCAAACTGACAGTTATGACAAACTGTGCCTGCATGAAAAGAAAATCACAAGTCAAACCACACACCCTTTGAACCTTACACAAAGTTGTTCACTTATTTTTGTGATACTGTATATTTGTACTCAACATTTTCTGTATGTATTGTTTTCTTCTACTTTGTATGACTACAGGATACATGAAGCAAAGTGGGGTTTAGTGTCTTTCCCAGGCAAACACTGAGTTAATTGAATGGAGTCTTCCAGTTGGCAGATGACCACCCTATAACTGAATAGAACAACAAAACTTTCGGCGAGGTTTCATGGAGAAAGAGCATTTCTACACACAGTGAGAAAATAATTCAAGTTACTGACCCTAACTAGGAGGGAAGCCTTGGGGAAAGCACTTATCGGTGAGCTAAAACAACCTGCCTCTGACAAAAAACATTCTTCTTTTTTTTAATCTGCTTTCTCAGAACACCCTTCCGTACTCTTGCCTACAGACATTCATTTTTATTTACCCTAAAATGGGTCGGCGTTTACCTGAAAGAACTTCAAACATTTGTTTCAGTTAAATTGCAAAAAGGTTGTATTGATCTGAAGCCAAGGAAATTCCTTGGCAATTTACTGTGGTGAGAGGAAGAGCAAGGGGGGTGTGCTTTTAAAGAGAACCACTGTCTCGGGTAGTTAATGTTTCTCTTTTCTCTCTCTTAAATCTATCAGAAGCGCAATGCAGAGGGAATTCAAATGATAACTGACTCCTCGGCCATCTCTATAGTCCACTCAGCAAGGTTTGTGCTGTGTGTGATTTAAGGGGGATTGTGCAGCAGCTAAATTGGCTGTAGATGGGGGCTCTGCAGCTTCATAACCTCGCTGCTTATATGGATGGATTATCTGAAGTAAGAGTGCCATATATTACATATGGGTGCTTTCTTGTGCTTTGACCTGGAAACCCCACCCTTGGCTGGTGTAATGGGATATCTGGGGGGTCTTAGTGGTTTCAGTAATTGGTTGCTGGCTTGGTGATATCATGCTTCTACCACAGAGCTCATGCCGGACTGTTAAACAGGACCAGTGCACTTGAAATGATGGCTTTGCTGGAGTCGTTTTGAGCTGATTAGGTTTGTCTTTACATTCCTGCACTGACTGTTTCTTCTTCACATCCTTGAAGGAAATGAACAGAGAAAGCATGTCTGGAGCATTGTTCGGCATTCAAAAGCACAAACTGGAATTATAATCTGAATGTTTTTTTTTTTTCCATTTTCGATGGCCTCCCTTCTCACCTTACAGCCATCCTCTTCACACCATTATTATGTTTTAATATTATGTTTTATGTTATAATCTGAATGTTAATGAACCGAGAACAAGCTAAAAGGCTCTGTTTGTCATTGGATTTCAACTGTACCCGTTATTTTTTTGTACACCTGTCGAAAGGCGACCATACATCTGAAATCCAGTGACAAACAGAACCTGGATCTCCGTCCATTCGTCCGTCTGAATGGATGGACGTAAACTTTCCCCTTGTCCCGGTCATAATGTCTGATCCGCTCCGAAAATTTAAACAAAATCCCTTACACATACGCATCATCACAAAACATGGTGCGGCTGTGGATGAGTGGTTAGAGCAGTTGTCCTCCAATTCAAGTGTTGCGGGTTCGAATCCACCACATGCCGAAGTGTCCCTGGGCAAGACACTGAACGCCTCATTGCCTCCGATGTGTGTCCCTTCAGTGCATGAATGTGATAAACCTCTGATTATTCTTTTTAGAATGATGTGTAATTGTTTAAGTGTGTATAGTACTCTTACTTCAGATAATCCATCCATGCATGACCATAAACACCTATCCAATGCAGTCACATGGTGGCTGCTCATTTGATTGCATACATTTACTATTTTGAGTCATTAACTGGTCCCCAACAATCATAACCCAGTGAGATGCTACCTTAACAGTGATTTTATACCATTTTACTTTAAAGTAATCCACCTGAACAGATTTGCTATTAGTTTCTGCTAGTTTACTATAAAGAAAATAAATTAAAGTTCAGATTTTTGTTCATGCTGGAAAGTCACATTTCTTGTTTTTATTAGTTGCATTTGTAGTCTAAATGCAGGATTAAAAAATATTGTCTGAAGGCATGAATCTTGATTTTAGTTTGACATTTAAAACAATACTTATCCTGGGCGAAACGTACGTACGTGTGTTTTTAGTCACGCCTATAGATACCGAGGGTTGAAAAGCGACTTAGGCCTCATTTTGACAAACACCGATTGTTATCTGGAAGCTGGGTGGTGCGGCTGATTGTCCAATGCAGTTTCAGATCTTACTGTGCAGGAAACAGCCGCTTCCTTCAATGTTTTTTTTGTTATTTTATGTAACCAGAGCCAATATCTGTTGCTGCCAAAAGCCCCCCAAAATTGCTAAAATAATTTATCAGGATGATTTAGTCGAAAGGAAAAAAAAAAGGAAAACTATTTAAAAAAAAAATTCTCTAAAAGAAGAGAAGAACACGGTTTTAATGGCCATTTAATTTTAATGATTATTACATTATTTATAACATCAGTTACTTTATTGAATTTTGCCAGGGTTACTCTCAAAAGTCTTGTTTACTTCCATTTGCTAATATTCCTTTGAAATAAGTGACACGTTGACTTGAAAGGCACATTATGACAGGATAATCACCAAAAGTATGCTAATGCAATGCAGGCGAAAGACAGAAATTTCCAAATGATCTAGTTATGAAACATAACTCAGTTTCATGAAAACATTAATGAGGCAAAGTATAATTCAAGTGAAAAAGCTTAAAGACGAAGAAGGATTAAGATTATATCATTTATAAAACCCTCTCCTGCTGCCAGGATATTATGGCTCTGAGCTGCTGTGGCAGATCAAATACTTCTAGACTTCTGTGATGTAAAGTGTAAAAACAGCAGACTAACAGCTCAAGGTGTCATCACCTTTTCATACCGCTGAAGTCTGCAGTCTTAAAAAGTGAGACCTGTCAGCTGTCATGAATGCAATGCAAGAGAACTTCGAGCATTTCCAATAAAATGCACAATTTTTGGAGAAGCGTCACTGGGTCTGGCCAATAAAATGAACTCAAAATGCAAATGCAAATGAAAGTTTTGTCCCATCACCCGGCCCAGCTGTCCACATTCTGCCTCTGTTCTGGTAAACACATGACGCAGACGCTGTGTGAAAAGGTCTACAGATTTAATCTCTTTGGTATGCTGCTATTACCAAACAATAATACTGCTCTTTTGGCAATTAAGATAATTATATGTGATGTGTTCCACCATTACGCTTGGTTTTGGCATTATACAACACATCTTAACTTATTTTATTTATTTTCTGTGAAAAGTGCTGCAGCTGAGTTCAGTATAAAAGTGTCTTATATGAGGGTGGTACACAGTTTTTTTTTAGTAATTCATATTTTGTTTCATTTAACCATTGCGTTTTGCTTATAGTGAGCTTTTATAGTCATAATTTTTTTTGGTCATAGATAACTTTTATAGTTTTTCTTTTTATATATACAGTATACAGTGCTAAGACAATACAATAATGTTGAGATAAATCTGAACTATAGTTGATGTTACAAGTTTTATAACAAATGTTTGTATGAGCAGTGCGTCCTGTTCTAATTCAATTAGATGGCCAGTTGCAAGAAATGTTGCAGTTATTGTGATTCTGAGTACGCTGGAGTTAAAAATGTCCCCCACATAGACTTTCTGATCGAGTTGTTGGCGTCACTGTTTGACATTTCTCTTCAAATATATTTTAAAAATACTAAAATAAATAGATCTTAATATACTCAAAGTAAGTCTACACAGGTAGCCCCAGCAGAACCTCAAGAAAATCTGTACATTTGCTTATTGTGAGGACAGTATGCCACATTATGCTGCACGTAGCAGTGATGTGCTGTAGGAGCTGGTGAGAAAGCAGACAGCTCACTGACAAACAGGCGAGCTGTAAAACTTAAAGTTGGATTATGTCACTTCTCCAAAAGTGCAAACGGCAGAAGATGTGATTACTGCACATCAGAGGAATGTACTGACGAGCCCTCAACTTCTTGCTTTCAACACCCAGTAAATTAAAAGATAACAAAGCTGTAAACTCCGAGCAGTTGTGGTAATAATTAAAAAAGTTTGTTTTACCCTGATGCTAGTTGTTGCAGACATGAATTATGACAGTGCTTGATGTACCGCAGCATGTTTTCCGTCTCTGTTTGGTGTTGTTTAAGTTGCAGCTATGCAGAGAACAAGCTAAATCCAGAAGCGTATGAGTGGAATGTTTGGGGAGTGTTCACTGGTCACGCACAAAGTGGCAGACAAAACAATAAATCTCACTGGACGTGTCATATATTTCTGCTCTGAAAAGTGACCTCAGATGAAGGGTTAACAGAGTGAGTGGGGGCTTCTCACTTTTTTAATTTGGGTCATGATGGTACGGTCCAAATTGTTAGTTCATTGCCCTGGAGAGCTTCATGCACATGGAATGTTTGGGAGTATGTTCTCCAAACATTTGATAGTTGCATAATTGACAAAATATGAACAAATTATGTAAAAAAATAATCTTTATTAATGTGCACATCTGCTGCAGATATGCTTATACTAGTTCACTCATTTATTTACTCACACTTCCACCCACTTCCTATACGTTTAGAAGTCACTAGTATTTGGCCCATGTAAGGACTCCCACTGCAATTATGTAAAACATTTAATAAAAACAATCATAGTTTTTGCAGGCACAAAAATCAAAGCAATCCAAACAAAACAATAAGTTGTAAGCAACTTTTTAAATGTGATAGTAGAATGGAGTGGGAGGTGGATCGACAAATTAGGGCCCAGTCCTCAGTAACGAGGGCGTTGCTTTGGTCTGTTGTGGTGAAGAAAGAGTTACGTCAAAAGACAAAACTCTAAATTTGTCACAAGAACGGAATGCCCAGATCGAAAGGACTGAACATGAACAACTACTGTTTTGACAACAGGAAAGCAAGTTCAGTGATTTTATTAATAGAGTGAATATTATCACAGGAAATGTCAGGAATCCTGGGGAGCAAGGAGAAGGGTCAGCTCTGGCGTTCAGCAGGAATGGTTTAATCAGATTGTCTTCTGGTTCTTACTGGTCAATGAATGGTTGTTGTAGAATGACTGGTTCCAATAATTCTGTGTGAACAATGAGTTGTCCAGAGTGGAAAGTAGTCTGGTGGACAAGTGGTTGGAAGGCGAGGACGACAGCTGAGGTGACCACAAGGAGATTTCCAGAGTTTCACAAAGGAAACAGTCTCAGGAGGTTCACTGGATGCAGCAAAAAGACACTGGTAAGTAATCTCAAGTCAATAGAATATCAAAGGTCTAGAAGCACAACCATTAGGCAAGACAATGCTCCAGTGTTGAAGAGAAGTCTTCAAGTGCCTATTATACTCTGGGCATCTCATCAAGGAGATTGACCTCAGGTGTGGTAATTTGGCGCCATCTAGTGACCTCAGGAAAGAAGTGAAACTGGAACTCCCACAAAATTGAATGGTCTGTCTATGTTCCAATCATCAGCTGTGGTCATGAGATTTGAATCACCATGACCCAAAAATGAGAACCCGAGTACAAGTGATTGAAATCAGATTATTTAGGGTGGCTGGCCTCAGCCTTGGAGATAGGGAGAGGAGCTCCATCATCCGGTGGGAGCTCCTTCGCATCGAAAAGTATCAGTTGTGGTAGTTGGAGAATCTGAATTTTCCTGGACCTCTACCTTTAGAGAATGTCCAGGCATGTCCCATTGGTAAGAAGACCCTGGGCAGACCCAGAACTCACTGGAGGGATTGTATATCTTTTCTGGTCTGGGAACGCCTTGGGGTCCCACAGGAGGAGCTGGAAAGTGTCACTGAGGAGAGGGATGTCTGGATTTTCACCTGGACATGTTGCCTCCGTGACCCGACAATGGATAGGTGGTAGAAGATGGAGATGGACATGGAGCAACTTATTTGGCATACATTGTTGTAACTTATGTGATGTGTTACAACACATCTTTAAGAAAATAACAATATACTGTTTATCAACTGTGAACAAGAAGAAAGAAACTTTACTAATGCGGGGTGCGCACATTTAAAAAAAAATGGGGAAAAAAGAGCATTTCATGGTACATATTATAAAAACAAGACAATACGTTTAAAACAAGAACTTCTATTATTAACTGTAACCAAGTAATTAAACCAGTTTGTGGGTTGTGAGTTTATGCAAGTTTTTCTGTAATAAAGATTGATCCTTTAGATAAAAAGGTCATATTTGTTTGGTAATCATCGAAATCTTTGAAATCCAAACACACTTTTCAAAACTAAATGACAAGGCAGTCAACTGCAATCAATTCTGAGAAAGTAATCAGTGTTTGATTAGATGTAATGCTCTTGATATTGATCTGTTTCTGAAACAAGAGGTTGCTTCGAATGCCCTGAATGAGAAACGTTCGATAAACCTGCTAAGGTTTAACACAGGCTGCTGCTGTAGAGCAAACTGCCGTGGACAACAGAAATAACAAGCAGAGAAGAGAAAGCTGTTTGTGACTCTCGGCTGAATCACCATTTATCCTCTTCTTTTATAGTGTCGCTTAGATATCCGTTAGGAATTCAGATATTTTTAGTTTTAATTCCGTTGGAATCACATATTTCTTTAACCCCAAGTGTTTTGCCGGCACCTTTTTGACGCAAAGGTCTCACCATCAATATGCTTTGATAAGATACAACAAAATTAATTATGGCCAGATAAGTATTCATGTTGCTGTGACTCATGAGGATATGGATCATTTCAGATAATATTTCCCTGCAGCTGAAAGATGGCATTTTGTTCTAATCTTTGTGAACTTCACATGTCGACAGGTGTGAAAGTTTAGCCTCGTCAACACAAGTTCAGCTGGTCACACCTTTTTTTTTCTTCAGTGACTAACACCAAAGATCAGCGTGCATGCGTCTCATCATTATCAGAACATTGTGATTTGTTTGAACAAGGTGAAAGTGCTGCTGAAGTCAAGAGACAGAAAAATCTCTGCCGACTGACGATTCTGCCCACTTGGCATTACAAAAATACAAGTAATGACTTTTGTGGTAGGGAATCATGTCCTCATTATCGCTGTTATTGCAGCGGTGACAGACAAGTGAGGACTAGAACAAGATGATGATGATGATCTGAATCTTCACACTGCAAACAGGCAGTTCTGCGATTTATCATCTTGCACTAAAACGCATCTAATAACCGGTGGAAAAGTTCTTATTTTTACTGAGCCTCTGTGGCTTGTTTGTGTGTTAAAGACAAAAAAATATATATCTACAGTCTTTTGTCTTCATGGAGATGCTCCTTTCCTTTTTGCTCATCAACACTAATTGTGTTCCCAAACCTCCAAGTAGTATTTTTTAAATGTAGTGCTATGTATTGTCATCATTGTACTTTCCCATATAATGATGGCATCTGTGCTCTGCATTTAACCCATCACACAAGATACACTTGTGGAGCAGCGGGCGTCTACTTAAATGTCTGAGGAGAAGTTAAGGAATAAGTATCTTACTCATCTTGCAGTGTCAGGACCGGTCCAGGTCAATCTAAGCCCTCTCCTTGTGGATCTTGCGGGCAGGCTGCATGTCTTTGAGCATGATGGTGACCATCTTGGCATGGATGGCTCACAAGTTAGTGTCCTCGAACAAACTCGCCAGGTAAGCCTCGCTGGCCTCCTGCAGAGCAATGTCAGTCAAGCTCTGGAAGTGCAGGTTGGTCTTGAAGTCCTGAGCCAATTTAGTGGACCAGGCGCTGGAAGGGAAGCTTTCAGATCAACAGCCTGGTGGACTTCTGGTAGCGGTGAATCTCCATCAGGTCCACGATACTGGGCCCTTAGCGGTGAGGCTTCTTCACTCCACCAGTGACTGGGGTGCTCTTCCCAGCAATTTTGGACAAGGATATAAAAAAGGAGAATTCATTGGTTGTATTTAAAAAAAGATTAAGAATGTATTGATGATGAAATACATTTAAGTTGGACAATGGAATGGAATAATAATGAATAATTGT
>JAVCKU010000182.1:19946184-19956955 GCA_032273985.1 Hypsolebias coamazonicus
GGGAGGAAACCGGAGTACCCGGAGAAAAACCACGCATGCACGGAGAGAACATGCAAACTCCACCCAGAAAGGCCCCCGGACCCGGATTTGAACCGGGGCAACTTGCTCGCTGAGAGGCAGCAGCTCTACCAACTGCGCCACTGTGCTGCCCAAGTCTTTAATGAAAAAAGTTTATTATTATTATTATTTTTTTTGTTTGTTTTTGGTAAAACCATATTAAAATTATTTTGCACAATTCAACACAATATTGTGAGATCCTGGAAGGTGTGTTAGCGCTTGAACTTTCTGACTCTCGGCTACTACCACACCAAAATAAACTCAATAACTGTAAAATTTTTAAAAACAAAAAGACAAAAGAAATAGACATTTTTCTGTTAAGACTGATGAGCTGTGACAGACATCTTAAACTGTGCAGACTCTAAAAGATGATCAATTATTGATCAAAATCCAATGGATAACTTCTAATATTTTCATGAAAAATATGTCCAGTGGTTTGAGATATTTTGCTAACAGACAGATACAGTTGAATTCAGTAGTTTATGGCAAAGTTTTCAAACCAGATCATGTGATTTTAACTTTCAGAGTGTGCGTTGTGAACAACTCTCATCTAAAACCTCACCAAAGTTTAGCTCCACATCTGTACAACTGGCTGATGTAGAGTTGTATAGCATGTTGTGTGTTTTATAATACCACTCAGCTGTGAAGGCCATCTTGGATGGAGTCAACCTTAAAAGTCAATGAGTTTTAGACACGCATCCAATAACTGCGTTGTGGGAATGTTATTAAAATCCAGTGGTTCATGAAATATTACACTAATGCTACAGATAAATGAATAAATGCACACATACACACACAAACACAACTTCAGGTGTTCATGAAGGTCAGGGTTTTATGATTAAATTATTTAGGACCATCATCTGAAAACAGCAAATGTGTCTCATGGGCCAGCTGGCATCAAGATGTGCCTTTAGTTATGTTTTCACAACAGACTGTTTCAAGCAAGGCTGCAAATCTACCAAGACTTTCACGATCCCATGTTCAGACTGTTAGCTTGAGTTAAAGCAGGTGTAAACAAGAAGTACGACTACAGTGTGATTACGGTCGGGTTTCTTATTAGGGTGCTTTGTTTTGGACAGAAGGAACTGTGTTTTGTGCGCAGCGTCAGGCTCAGTTTACAAAAAAGCCTTATTGAATATGCAACGAAACAGCAAGAGCAAAGTCAACAAATGTTACCATCTGCTGCCACCGTCAGCACATTATTCAGCTGGCCTTTTTTCAAACTTGGAGGACGTCTAAAACAAAATTGTGTTCTGGGACTTTTAAGTGCCAGTGGCAAAAGGGCAACAGCTGGTGTAAAATTCAGACTACAGACATGATTTTTGGAAAAAATATTCACAAAGACAACATTTAAATAATTACACTCAGTTCTCTCCTTGACAGGGTGAAAAGGGAAGGTTTGGGGGCCCTGGAGGGAAGTAATTAACAAGCTACATTGACACAAAGTATATGAATAAAGAAAATACATAATGGTTTCAAAGTGTCTTTAAATTTCATCTGACTTAATGATAAATTATGAAAATAAAAATAAAATTAAACTAACAAATGAATGGCCTAGCATTCCATGAACGTGTGCACCTCCACAGTTAATGCCGGAGTTTTAAACTAAGGTTTGTTTGTTGAGAAGGGCAGATGTTGGAACGCTTCGTGATGGACATGATGTGTGTTATGCTCAGAGTGTGTGTTTGTTATAATTATCAGCTACTACCACATTAAACTTTAGCTTTTTATCTGTTCTGTTTATTTTTATCACCTTTTCATTGTCTTTATGTTTAAGATCAGGCTTAGTTTTTCCCCTTTTTGGTAACTATTTTTGTTTTCTACATCTTGTAATCCAGTTTTTATTTTTTTATTTTTTTTTATTTTTATTTATTTATTTTTTTAGGTCTGGTGTTTATCTGATCTGTCTGTAACTTTGATCTGGCTTACCCAGAATTATTTTTACGAGCAGTGTTTATTATTCACAGTGTTTCCTTTTACTCACTATGTATCAGTTCTATGCTTCTCAGCCACGCCCACTCTCACCTGCTCCCGTTGTGCTCAGGTGTTTGTGATTCAGTTAATTAGTCTGTCTCTTTATATTCTTTTGTGACAGCCTGGAACTCAGTGGAGCGTCCTGCAGTTTACATGCACACTCCTCCAGTACAGGCTACATTCAATAGTCCAATACCACCTGCCACTGTGTTGTTGTTTATGTTTGACTAAATTATCGAAAGTAAATTTGCTAAAGAGCCTTTGGCATATTTGTGTTAATTGCAAAAAGTATTTCTTTCTTGTGAATCCAAGGGTGTTATGACTACTTGTTTTAATTTGATTTCTGTATCATAAAGCTTAATGTTATGCCTTCAGTTCTTGGTGATCGAGCAGATGCGGCATGGGGTTTGTGCACGTTCTGATCTCTAAAGGCCTTTGTTTGGTCTGGACTGAAACACCAGCAGACTCAGAGTTCTGTGGTACTTGGGACCTAATTATATAACATCAAATTATTTATCTATTTTAAAAGCAACAAAAGATGATTTGGCTTGTATTTAATTCTCGAGTTATTTAGGTTTTTGATTTTGTGGATCAAAAGATATTGGGATTACTTTCAGAAAAGTCCAAATGCAGGTTAAAACGACACCTGACTGACAAATGGCTTTTCTTTGTGGAGGGGGATTGAAAGCAGGTGTGATGATAAACAAAGCAAAACCAGGTGTATGTGTGTGGGTAGTGAGCAGCGACTAAATGTGTGTATGTGTGTATATAGATAGACAAAATAAAACTCTAAGAAACTACACTAATCAATACTCAACACAGAACCACAAAATGCAAAAATATGGTAAATGGAGAGCGTAGATTAAAAAAAAAAAATTAGAAATGCTGGCCAACTGAAAAGTATGAGCATGAACAGCACTCAATACTTAGTTGGGGCTCATTTTTCCTGGATGACTGCATCAATTCGGTGTGGCATGGAGTCTATCAGTCTGTGGCTCTGCTCAGGTGTCATGAGAGCTCAGGTTGCTCTGATAGTGACCTTCAGCTCTTCTGAATTGTTGGGTCTGGTGCATCACATCATCTTCTTCTTCAAAATACCCCATAGATTTTTCTATGGGGTTAAGATATTCTTCACTTTATCATCACTTCTTGTTAAAACCAGGTCCCATGTAAATAAGTCCCCGAGGCTCAATGGGATTAAGCTGTATAAATAAATGTTGAATTAATATAGTAGGCTCAACTTTTCAATGTCAAGGCAGGAATGTCCTGAAAGAAACTAGCTTTTGGATTTTTGACATTTACTTCCAGTTATTGAGTTACAGAAATCGTAAATTTTACTTTGCTTCTCTATTTATTCATTTATTTTTCATGCTTGTGTGGTGAGAAGAGAAAATACGTAGGAGTAAGGGTCTTTTTTAAAGGGGAGGAAAAAGTGAATAATAAATGATGGGGGTGGAGGGGACAGAGCAAATTGAATTCACAAGAACTAGTGAGTGAAAATGTCAGCACAGTTTTCCAGAGTTCTGTGTTTTTACACAGAACTGAAAGTCAGTCAAGTCTGTCCTGAAGAAAATGAAGCAGTGAAGAAAAAATTGTGACCTTTAGCAACGAGATGATGTAATTTTTGCAGGAATATACGTGAGTACAGAGACTTACTGAGAAGTTCTCTTCTGAACAAGAAAAGGTTTTTTTTTTTTTTGTTTGTTTGTTGTATGGAAAATAAGTTTAGATCTTTTTTCTAAATGCAAACAGTGACACTTGCATGTGGATAAGTGACACATACTGAGTATTAATCAGACTTTGCTATGATAAAGTCCATTTATTTTGGCTCCAGAGGGAAAGTTTTTTTTTATTATGTCAAATGTTGTACAATTGACTGGAAGGTTCAGGGTCATTATATGGGTAAACTGGAGGCTGTGGTTCATACTTTTCAGTGCTTTGAATGGTCAAGAAAATTGAGTAAAATAATTAATAATAAAAAAAAAATTTTTTTTCACTGTTGACAAATATCCAGGAACCAACAGTAAGCTCTAACTTGACAATTTGAAAATTAATGAAAGGAACAAAATAAGCACTGAACCGCATAGTGGGTCAGAATTGGTTTCATGCAGAAATAAATTACTTTGAGATACAGAGAAGAAGACGCTCTGTCTTTAAATGTCAACTCCATTAGTCCAACCGGCTTCGATCATAGAGAGAAAGGCTTCGTATGAGGTCAGGCTACATTTTAAAAATCATTTTACTGCTCATTAAAACTATTATTTTATTGCCGACCGCAGCGGGCTAAGAGGTGATGGGTTTTTATCCATGTCTGTGCATTTGTCATTTTAGCAGAATAGCTCAGGGACAGCTGGTGGGATTTTAATAAAACTCTCAGAAGTATTATTTGGATGTCCTTGAATGCAGCTGAAGAGGGCTGCCACTGCTAATTGACATTAGTCAGGACAAAGATGGCGAGGATTTTGTCTGATTGTACAGATATGGCTCGTGACAGCAGAAGGACCGGAATTGTACCCCGGCACCTGCAGCTGGTGGTCCACAGCAACGAGGAGCTCTGCAGGCTGCTGGGAGGAGTGATCTTCACTCTGGGAGGAGTTCTGCCCAGCATTCAGGCGGTCCTGCAGCCCCGTAGGAACCGAGAAGCCAGCCGAGTCTGGGTGGACGGATCGGATGGCATCTGCAGCCAGCTTCTTCAGATCCACTGTGGGATGGACTCAAGAGATCCTTCCTGCCATCAGTATCTATAACCTCTCAATGATACGAGGATAAGAAGTTGTATTTAATTTCCCTTTGGGATTACTAAAGTGTTTTAATTAAATTGATGTGATGCTGAGGGTCGTCCACAACACAAAGTGAGCATGAACAGATTTCACACTATTGCATGATGTGGCTCAAACGGCTACAGTTACATCCTCTTTTCCTCACAAATGACCTTTTTTTTTTTTTTTTTTGGTTATCTCATTGTCGAGTGAAAAGGTAGAATTAGAAATGCCTTCCCTCTATCTGTCCATCAGAACGCTCATCCATCCATGAACGTTGTCGGTGTGGTAACTTCAAAATAAGTAAAGTGAAAAAGGGCTCCCAACGTGGGTGTGCGTGTGTAAACTGGCTATCCCGAATCGTTTGAGAAATAAATGTTCTATCTAGGTTTTATATCACTTAAAAGTATAGTTTTCTCAAATGATTGGTGTGGCTGATGAGGTGACCAAAGATTAATCTAAGGTGGCCAAGGCCACCACTGGTCACCCCCTGACTCTGTCAGTGCACCTGGGAGTGAATAAAAACCTACCTCTTTTATAAACTGTGTAACTCCTTGTACACTTGGATATTTTGCACCAAAACATTTGGTTTATTTGCATTCCCTTGTTCAATTCCAGCCCAGAAAAACCCTCATCTTCAAAACTACAAACATGCACCATTCAAATCCCTCAGCTACAGGGGACATGGATGTACCACTCGTTTAAACTCTATTATAAATGGTGGCGGATGCTATGCATTCCTTGAAGGTATGCTATGCCCATAATTAATTTGTTAAACTTATGACTGTCGTGACATGACTGAATCACTTTATCTTCCTCTCGAGGTGTTGAGGACAAACCTTTGACTCTAAACCCTAAATGAATGAATGAAGCTGTTACATGCCGCTTGGTTTAAGTCAGTCCTGTGTTGCTCCTTAAAATCCAAATCTCTTAAAAATTCCTTTTCTATTTCTGAGCGGAACCTCTTCCCCAGTTCACCTCCAACATGCTCATCACCGCCCTCCCTCCATCCCACATCTATTGCTCGTTAAAATTGATTGACAGAAGCAGAAATTTGTGTCGGGGCAGTGAAAGTTTGAAAATTAAACAGAGATGTCTTCAGTCTGCATAAAGTTGATGTCCAAATACTCACTGCTACAGCTTAACCAATTTGTCATGAATGATTTTATTTAGTTCCAATATGTGTAAAGTAATGTAAAATACATTGGAATAGTTTTGAATAACTGCACTGATTGACATTTTTAATAAACGTTTGAGTGCCTATGATGATTTAGCAGACGATGTTGATGTTTCAGTCAAATTATTTCTTATGAATCCCAGCTGCTGCATTCTGATGAGAAGAAACAGACCAGAAAAAGCTCTGGTGTGTGTGTGTGTGTGTGTGTGTGTGTGTGTGTGTGTGTGTGTGTGTGTGTGTGTGTGTGTGTGTGTGTGTGTGTGTTTGTGTTTAATGGAACAGACCAGCGGATCATTGGCATTTCATCACTCCTCAACTGCACATGGATCTTATAAATTTAGACATGTTTACTGTTTAGACAGGCAGTCATCTCCAAATGATTTTCAATTTTGCTTTCTTTCAAATCTATTTATGAAATCAATCAATCAGATCCCTGCAGCACTGTCTGTGCAATGCAAACACCACCGTGCACATCACTTCAAATGCATGTCAGAATATTTTCCATGTTGATAATCATTTGCTTGCCTCAATGGAGTGCTGACATGTCCTGCAAGATTTGTTGAATAATATTTTCTCCCATGTCCTGTACACCAGTACAAGCAGATTCACTAAGGTTGTGCAGTGTTTCATTTTTGCTCCATTTGTTTTGCACTCTTGAGCCAGAAAAGGGTAGAGTGCCCTCTCCAGGTCGGGGAGGAGGCCTGCCCCAAGTGGAGGAGTTTAGGATCTTGTTCATGAATGAGGGGAAAAATGGAGCATGAAATTGTTAGGCGGATAGGTGCAGCGTCAGCAGTGAAGTAGGCGCTGTACCGGTCTGTCGTGGTGAAGAGAGAGCTGAGGCAAAAGGCAAAGCTCTCAATTTACCGGTCAATCTACTTTCCTACCCTCATCAATGGTCATGAGCTTTGGGTTGTGACTGAAAGAACGAGATCACGGATACAGGCGGCCGAAATGAGTTTTCTCTGCAGGGTGTTTGGGCTCTCCCTTACAGATAAGGTGAGAAGCTCGGTCAACCCGGAAGGACTCAAGAGTAGAGCCGCTGCTTCTCCACATGGAGAGGAGCCAATTGAGGTGGCTCGGGCAACTGGTTAGGATGCTTCCTGGGCGCCTCCCTGGTGAGGGTTAGGGTTGTTCCGGGTACGTCCCACTGGGAGGAGACCCAGAGGAAGACCCAGAACACGCTGGAGGGACTATGTTTCTCAGCTGGCCTGGGAACGCCTTGGGATTCCCCCAGAGGAACTGGCCCAAGTGGCTGGGGAGAGGGAAGTCTGGGCCTCCCTACTTCAGCTGCTACCCCCGCGAACCCCTCCCCGGATAAGCAGAAGAATATAGATGGATGGAAAATGGATCTTCATAATGCCCACACCACTTTGGCTAATCAACACTACATTCTTGTAAAAAAAAAAAAATTCCTTGTGAAAAAATTTTGGTTAAAAAAAAACAACATTTAAGTAGCAGCAGAACTTTGGCACATTATGTATTTTTTTTTTTTTTTTTTCTTTTTCTTTCAGCTGCTCCCTTCCTTAGAGGTCGAATTAATTTTCATGAAGACTTGGTTAATGTTTTTACACCGGATGTCCTTCCTGAAACAACCACAGACTACCGAGCTACCACAGCCCTCTGTGTAGAGAGGAGCTGACATTTAGGGGCTCGTGCTTCACTTTTCCCACCCACATTTTTATGTTGTCGGTCCGGGGGGGTTGAACTGGCGACCTTCAAATCACTGGCTGCCTTCTCTAACCGCTGCACCACCACTCTGCTTGGGCACTCTGACACTTTATGTAGCTTATTAAAGCTGTCAGCCGTTTGGCAGTTATGATCAAATATCACAATACAAAGAGGTTTAGAGACCAAGAATTGTAGACTTGGCTCAGAAAGCTTAACGGATAAACTAAATATTTTATTATCTGTATTTTGTGCATTTAAAGTTTTTGATGTGATTATGTTGATGCATTATCCCCCCGGTGGTTCCTCCTCTTGTTTGCTTTTATGGTTGCTTTTTATCTTGTTATCTCCTGTTCACTCACTGTAGCACTTTGTGTTCCATTGTGTATGTAAAGTGCATTATAATAAAAGTTATTATTATTATTATTATTATTATTATTAACAAAACATTGTCTGATAGACAGCATACTTCAAAAACTGATGGAAGAAACGTGGAGCTACAGACTCACCAACCAGGAGGGAAGCCACTGAGGGGACTGCTGGAGTATACGGACAAAAACTGATGAACATAATGACGAACACCTGGGCTGATAACAAATGGGATCAGGTGAGAGTGGGCGGGGCAAACGCAGAGCTCACAGGAAGAAGTGGCACCGAGGAAACGCACAGACTGAACAAAGTGAAGACTAAAGACCAGAATCACAAAACGCAGAAAACAGAACACAATAACCAAAAATACCAAACAAAATAAACAAACAAATAAAATCACAAAACGATCAAAAAGTACTCAAAATACACAAATACAGACATCAAACAGACTGTGAACATGACTCAGAGGTACACTGTGTTCCATCTCAAAAGCCTTCACCTTCGTGTAATTTATTGTTTCTTAGGACTGTCCCATCAGAGAATATAATGGATTAGATGTCAAGGATGGCGTAAACAACAACGGACCATAAATCCCTGCTGAGACAATACATCAAACATTTCATTACGAGGGCCTTGAGTTTGTGCCTGTATGAGAAATTTGATTTTATCACCCTAAACTTTAAGGATCTCACCTTAAGAAGCAAAGAGGAGCCACAGTAGCTCTGTAGTCAGTGTTGGAGGCTTGTTAACTTGAGGTTGCAGGTTCAAACCTGGGTTGTGTCAGGAAAGGCTTCTGATGTGAAACAAATGCTGAATATTTAATGAGTTTATTCCCTGTGGCAACCCCTGCAGAACAAAGCAGCAGAAAATATATATATACTGTTATACACCTAACTTAGGAAGCAACGACAACAAAGGATTTATAAATTCACGTCTCAGATCAACCATTCTGACAAGATTATATTTATATTCTGTGTCATTTGGAACAAAAACGAGCAGAATATTCCTGCCCAGGTCTTTTCAGATGTGTGTGTGTGTGTGTGTGTGTGTGTGTGTGTGTGTGTGTGTGTGTGTGTGTGTGTGTGTGTGTGTGTGTGTGTGTTTTAATGGTCCAGGATTTCTGTTTGAGTTCACTTGTTTTCATGCTTTTGTGCGAGTGCACCTGCTGAAATCTCTGAAATGAGAGAAAGCAGGGTATCCATCAAAACCATTTACCCGCACATAATAGACTGTTCTGCCTGCAGGATGCATCTCACATGGAGATCCGCTAAATATAGCCGTTACTTTGCCTCATTTACTTTTACGAGTTATATCAGCCGACTTCTTTAGACACACGACACAAAACATTTGCCTCTGATTGTAGTTTGAAAATAAATTCTGTGAAAGGTTAAATCTGGGGGGGATTTTTCAGGGAAAATATGCCCTTTGTTAATCTAAGGAAGATTGTTCACTTTTATATCAATGCTTCGGATTTAAAAAGTGCTTGTTAGGGATTTTAATAAATAAATGCAAAATAATTGAGCATGTTCTAAAATGTGTTTGAGCTGAATTAGGTTTTAGGTTCTGATGGTCAATGACACATTGTCTTATCTTTCCCACAGGAGCTTGGTACATTTAATTTAGTTAATGTTGTCATGAGTCAATTATTTACAGTTCACTTTTCACTTAAACTTTTCACTTAAATAACATTCAATTTGAACCAAAAAAAATTAAAGCTTTAGCCAAACCTTTGTAAACAAGTCATCTTTGGCCCTAACAATGGAAGAAACTTGTCTTGTTTTATTTTAAACTTTTGTCAAACTTTGTTCTAAATGTACTTTTACGTTTTGGAACCACTAAACACAAGAATTGTTCCCTAATCAGTGCTGTAAAATCTTTTTTTTCTTACATAGACATGTAAAAGAGGCACGGAACAGACATGTAAAATTAACAAATAAACAAAATGTTTAGTTTTCACTTTTGGAACAAGAAACTTTGAAGCTTTGTGTTCTAAGAAAAAGGAAAGTCAGTCACAATAAAGCACAAATGTATGACAAAATAAATGTTTTTTTCTATTAAATCAGAACAGACTATATGGAGGACTCACACATAGACACACAAAAAGAAAATTACAATAATTCCCGTATCTTTTTTTTTTTTCTTCAAAAGAGCTGGAAGGTTAGTAGATTAAACAGAAGCATTATTGTAAAAGTCCAAACATTTAGACATCATAATTTATGGTTTAGGAGAGGATCTGATGATGATAATGACCAATGAGGGGGGTTTTAGAAGAGAGTGGATGAGTAACATGTAGTGAGGTGGTTCAGAGTCAAAGCATGGGTCACTGATGATGTCCAGGTGGGGTGAGAGGTGAGGAAATATGAAACTCAGAAATTAACCGGGAGCAGGAACAAGGCCATAAATAAATAAATAAATAAAATAACCCTGGAAAAATTGCATTTCCTGTGAAAATGCAGTGAGAATGCTTATTGCAGAAAAAATGCTGAAAAACACCTAAAATTATCTAAAGTAAACATGCTGAAATGTAGCTGAAATGAAAGAACAAGCGTAAATTAGCAGAAGAAAGAACACATGCCGAATTAGGTTTAAATAAGCTGAAATGAGTACAAAAAATAGGAAGTTACCAAAAAACGTCAAATTAGAAGAAAAGAAAAAGTCTAAAAAGAAGCCAAAAAGGCAGAAAAAAGCTTAACCAATGAGAAGAAAGTGGAAAGAGTGGAAAATAAGTTTTTTGTTTGTTTGTTTGTTTTTTTTTTGTTTGTTTTTTTTT
>JAVCKU010000182.1:19983203-19996872 GCA_032273985.1 Hypsolebias coamazonicus
CTAAAATATAGGTTTACAAATGCTTATTGTGCTTACAAGGTAGTAACTTAGTCTGAAATGTTTAATATAATAACTTTAGATTAAATATAGGTGAACAGATTTAGCTCACTATTTGGCAAAAAATGGGTCAGCTTTGTCTCTGTCACCTTTAATTAATGCATAAAAAGCAGTTATTAATGATTTATAAAGTGTTCATAGAGGAATTAATAGCTTATCTATGAACTATTATATTTTTGTAAAGTGGTACTGTTTATAGAAATGATGATTGTAAGAACACATATTCTAGCACTTTTTCACTGTAGCACTGCTGCACTTTACACAGGACCAGCTTGAAAAAAAAAAAACATTGTGACACCGAGTGATTTTAAAAATAACACATAAACGTGATGCTTTTTTGGCATTCACATGAAAAAACTGCAGCATTCTACAGATTTACCAACAACCTTAAAACACTGATGTTTAGCTGTGCCACATATGTTAAACAAAGCAATCTGAAATATTTATGTGTGTACACTTTCTGTAGCTTTGACAGGTAAAGCTCAGCGTTGTGACTGGAGGCTCATTTCTTCTGTTTTTTTCACAACACACTGAGATCATTACTGTCAGGCAGTGCAAATATATGAGCTCCTGTTTACCTTGGAGTGTTATAAGCATGCTTCAAATATCATTTTGTCTCTTGAATTTAATGTAAGCACATTTTACAGCCGGTATGAATCCTGCGCCCCAACGAGGCAGTGTTGGTTTTGACAAAGAGGCATAATAACGACCACTTTTCATCTTTTTTCAGGAGAGCAGCATTACAGGAATTATACAATGTAAACAATTTCTAGTGGTGGCACCAACTCAAAGCTTATTCATTGTAAAACTGTTATAGGTTGTTAATGTTGTTCATATTCTTAATTGTGACCTTTAAATAAAACGACATTCTAGTACTGTATTTACTTTGAAACATGCCTCATATAAGGATTTTATAATTAATTTAGATTTTTAAATGAAGACTTACCCATCTGCTCTATCTGACTTTTAACTTTAGAATACAGGATGTATTTTTAAAATGTATTTATATGTTTATTTATTTATTTATTCTAACTTACTTTTTCTCCTCTGTAAAGCACTTTGGATTGCATTTGACTTGTATGAAAGGGGCTAAAAATAAAGCATTGATTAACTGATTGATTTGATTGATTGAGTGATTGATTGATTGATTGGTTTTGTGCTATTTTGCAAGCAATCAGCAAACTTTCTTTTGTGTTGAACTTCAGAAAGGAAGAAAAAAATGGTATAGGGACAAAAATCTTGAGTTTAAAATGTTTAGACATATTTCATAGAACAGCCAAGACTTAATGAAGATAGTTTGTTTAAATGGACACAAAGCTTTGTCATGTGTTTTTCTTTCATTTCTCTAGTTTCAGTCACTTTTCTCTATCCCCGAGCTTGAGCCATTGCTTCTAAGGTAAGGTTGAACTGGACACATTTTAGTTTAGGTTTGGTTCCTAAAGTTCCTAGTTCCTAAAGCTACTGTCTTACTGTATGTTTAGGTTTGAAAGTTTCTTCTTTAAAGTGTAGGAGAACAAACTAGGGCTTGAACATAATGTCACTGCCATTTTTACAGTAAGAAATTAAGTTCTAAGTGACATGTTAAAACTCTTCAAAATAAGGTACCTTAAATAACACGTTTTTTGAATGTTTACCAGTCATAATACTTGATTTAAATATGGCTCATGTAGGAGAACAGCCACTGTGAAAGTAAACACTATTGCGAGTATGTTTGTAAGAATGTATTCCGATAAGATACAATAAGATACAATAAGATGCGATAATATTTGATGCAGTGCAATACGATACGATGTGATACAATACGATGCGATATGACACAATGTGATACGATACAATGTGATACAGTACAATGTGATACGATACAATGTGAAACGATACGATGTGAAACAATAATATGCAATAAGATAATACATGATAATATGCAATAATATGCAACAATATGCAATAATATGCGATAATATATGATAACATACCATAATATATGATCATACGCAATACAATAAGATAATATACAATATGATACGATACAATAGAACTTTATTGATCCTACACAAAATTGTTGTGCCAGAGTTTTGGTACAAAAAACAAGGAATCACAAGATATAAAAATTGTGAGATAATGAGAAATTAACCATTGTATCCTAATAATTTCATCCATCCATCCATCCATCCATCCATCCATCCATCAATTATCTTCCGCTTATTCCAAAGTCGGGTCGTGGGAGCAGCGGCTTGAGCAGGGAGGCCCTGACTTCTCTTCCCACAGCCACCTTTTCCAACTCTTCTGGGAGGATTCCAAGGTGTTCTCAGGCCATCCGAGAGACATAGTCTCATTTCAGCTTTATCTAATTTAAAACTTAAGTAAAACCATACAAAGAATACAATATGAGCCATGAGAGAATCATCAGCGGGTATCAAAAATCTTCAAGTCGTCATTAAAACTGCAGATCAATACTTTAACAAAGCAATTCGATTACATGCACAGTAATGTGATGCACATAAAACCACCAACTTTCTATTTCAATGAACAGTCCCTATACAAATAATACAATTCTAAATAGCTGACACATTAATCCTGAGTTATGAATGTTGAAACTTTAGAAATATTCAAATCAACAGCCCTAACGGAAATGTTTGTAGGTTCTTGTTTGCTTCTTATTAAATCTACCCATTGAGATTTTCAGTGCTACTTTGTGAAAAAAAATTGAACAATTAGGCAGCTTTGTAACTATTATGTTTATTTATTTATTTATTTATTTATTGTATTTTTTGCAGATTTGTCACAACTCTTCATCTGATGTGTGAGTCTTTGTAATAACCCACAATAGTTTTGCAGTCTCAAGAACAGAAACATTTATATTTCAAAGTGACATGATTAGTAGCAGCAGAGGTGGTGCTTTCTAAGATTCAGATGGATTTAGTTTCTTCAAAGAGAAATAATTAAACTGAATTCATTACCAAGATGCAACGGTGAAACTAAACAATTTCATCTTCACTTTAATCTCCAAGCAAAGAACACTGCCTCATTGTCTGGGAGATATATTTTACAATATCTCTTCCATTACTGCAAATAAAGCCTCATGCAGAGGACACGTGATGCCTTCATATGAAAATAATTATCGCTGTTAAGTGATGTTTTGGCTGCAGATAAATTTGTAATTTATGATTTAAATATTCATCAGAGCAAGTTAACTTTCTGTAATGTAAGTTGTTACATAGCTTAAGTTTGCTTCTAAGGTAAAAAGAAGGATTTGTGCCATTTCTAAAACTATTACAGTAAATATGGTTGTTAATTGGGCACAACGGTATCTTTAATAATGTTCAGACAATATTATGGTGGTAAAATTAAGAGCTCTGGCTGTGTCATTAATTTCCATCTGGTCCTCATCGTATCTCATTCATATATTACACTTGAAGCAGATGAGGGAAACAATCTGTTTTTTCAAAAAATTTAATCAGTTTAAAAACAAAACTTTGTTATATTGTTTAAATTAATTTTGTTGGCTCATCAAAATTAAATTTACCAATAGTTTTTGCAAAACACTCTGGAAAAAAATTATGCACAAAACAGCTGAAGCCAAAAGAAACGTATCAATTGCTACATATTATTTACTGCTTTCAATTGGCTAAGGTGCATCTAAGGTCTGGCATTGTTTGCGATTTGTTTGTTTTGCTTTTCACCATTAAAACAACTTCACTTTCTAAACTGATGTTTGAAATAACTTTTAATATAATAATGGAAGAACTCAATATTTCTTTAATCCTGATCTGTTAATTTTTGAAATGACATTATTTTATAAGAAACTGCATTGAAAAAGTAAACCCATTCATAAATAAATAATATATTTCCAGTCAAATAACTTATAGTCTCATTTTGCATTAGTTATGTGGCACTTTTTGATCTCTAGTAAGTTTTGTTTTTCAGGAAATAGACACTGATGTTGCTTTTTTGTGAATATACAACATTTCATCTGACATTGTTGAAAAGTAAAGAAATATAAACAGTTTTCTAAGATGAAAATGCAGACATTGTTGAGCCCTTGTAATTTGAGGCATCATTAGTGAACTCAGTAGATTTTATTTCTGTTGTGTTCAGATATACAGTAGCCTATACAGGCAGTCCTCGAGTTACGACGCTCCCTACTTACGGCATTTCGGACTTACGAACGGCACCCGGTGACGTCATCACGCCTCCATTGAGCAGAATTTGTCAGTATTTTTCTGTATTTTCTGTGTTTTTTTGTGGGTTTTTTTGCTAGCTAACTGCTTGAAAATCCATTTTAAAGGTACAGAATGTATGCTGGTGTTGTGTTACGTTGAAAAAAACATGTTTAAAATGCCATTTACGTGCGCGGTTCGACTTATGGCCAAAAATCCGGACTTACGAACGTCACGTGCTACGGGTCCCGACTTTTGGCAAAATCGTGTTACGAACGGTCCGTAGGAACGGATCTCGTTCGTAACTCGAGGACCGCCTGTATATTTTTTTCCACATAAGCAGAAATTTGGAGTCTTCAAAGAACCACAGCCCCATTTGTTGACTTTAGGCATTATTTTAAACAAGGAACAGGATTAAAATGATTACCGATTAAATGAATATGTCAAGACTCACTTTTTAGTAAGACAGAAAATCATTCTCTCGATCATTCATTATTATACGTTATTTAATTAAGGAGGTTTGTTGTAATTTAATGAAAACGTTCAAGTTGTCTAGTGTAAAAATTAATACTTACAATTAATAAGCTTCAGTTGCAAATAACTTAGGTATTGGTGAGACTTTTTTTTAAATATATTTTTGTATTTCTATTGTTGTTGTTTTCCTTTCTTTGTCTTTATTCAATCCCCAAATTAGAGGAAAAAAAAGTGTCTTCAAAACAATGTGAGGGACTGTACAGAAATATGAAATGGCTCAGGTGGTGTCACAGTCAACCTCTGCAGGTAACAGTCTGTTTCATAATAAATATTAAACTTAAATGGCTGTAATAGCATACTGTATGCCTAATTGTCTTGTTAAAAATTAGACCTAACAGTAATTTCAGAATCCCTTCATGCTACAATACTGACGCTTTCCTGTCTTTTCTGTGAGGATTACCGGTAGACAGTATAGAAGGATTTTTTTCCTCACTCTCTCTCGAGCAAGACGTTTGCTTTTCTTCTC
Source organism: Hypsolebias coamazonicus (assembly GCA_032273985.1). Classification (NCBI taxonomy): domain Eukaryota; kingdom Metazoa; phylum Chordata; class Actinopteri; order Cyprinodontiformes; family Rivulidae; genus Hypsolebias; species Hypsolebias coamazonicus. The sequence goes on from JAVCKU010000182.1 coordinate 19,988,418, forward strand.
TCTCTGTCCTCCTGCTTTTTTTTTTGTTCTCTGTTTTGTGTATCGGAGCTTCTATTTACACATTTTCCGGGTTGTAAATTACTGTCATGGATCCAGTCAGCTGGACTTTCAATGCAATCGATATTTTTTTTTTTTCAGCCAAGCAACAGGGTCCTGGAGAACCCTCATGCCCCATTGAGACACATGTGGCAGGATACATCATGGATCCGTGGGGGGTTTGGAAGATGTGCCTTTCTGTATTGTCTCAGGTGGACACTGAACATGTTTATATCATTGGAATCATGATAGCAGGGTTTCTATTTTTTGGCACCGGCGGATAACTATGTTATCGGTTGTTAAAGAAGACAGCGGCAACAGTTTCGGCCATGGCAAAGCTGCAGACCTTGCGTGAAGGTTTGGTTTGTGCTTCAAGCACGCAAAATCAGCTGATTTATGAGCTAAACCATACGATGGAAGCAATTTGTGAGAATTGCAGGCTGCTTGCGGCTTCTGGGACTCACAAGCATGTTGGGGACGATCTTGGTGGGAGCTAATAAGCACAGACCTGTGGAATGCCCACAAATCTGGTCATTTTGGATTAAAAGTACCAGCAGAACTCAAGGCTGATGAGAAATAACTGCCTGAAAAGAAAACAAATCAGTTGTGGCTTCTCTGATTCTGACTCCCCCTTTCAATCTTGCAGCAGGCCAACTTATCAAACTTCTCCTGGTATATGTGTAAACTAAGAAGGTTCTCTATCACAACCCTATTCCTTCCGAGATCTTCTGTGAATGCTTATCAGCTCTGTACCAGCTGACATCAACATCTTAACAGGACTATGGTGCTCTCTGGAAGTGCTTCACTAATCTCACCATTTTGACATCAAATACATATATAATATGTCTATAAATGTGCTTGTTGATAAGTTTTTTTGATGTCTTAAATCATGTCCTGATAAGGACAAGGTGTGAAGAGATTTTTATTTTTTGCAATACCACTATTCTCTCCACATGGCCTTTTCCCTTTTTCCTATCCAAAAGAATAAGGGGCCTCACTCTTAGGAGCAGCAGTAACGTGCACTCCACGCATCTTTCAGATGACTGTACGAACATAATCTCGCTGTACTTCGGTGCAATGATAATAAAGCTGATTCTGATTCAGTTGCGGGTAGTAAACCCCTTTAGGGCTTTCAAGTCAGTGTTATGACACTTGAAGGCAAATATTGAGCATAGTAAGAATTAGCTCTTCTGAATCTTTTCCACTGAAAGGCAGAGACGGCTGAACCTTTATCAGACACATCAGAACTTCAGTGCTGTGACTGATGGTACGTAAAAGAAAGCAGATTTATTCTCTGACAGAAATCTTTGAAAGCAGCTGTCATCAAATCACAGTGAAACAAACTATTAGTATATGAAAGGCTAGATTAAATTAGCGAGAGCAGCTAACTGTCTCAGCCTGCTGAAACATTACGAGTTAATAAACCAACAACCGTTATATTTGTTGAGCAATCACAGCCTTTCTCACAGCTGGCCGTCTTGATGTCTGGGCCTCTGTGCATTAGCAAAACAAAGTTACATTTTAGAGCACTGTCCTTGGCTGCTGAAGGCAACACTGATTAGCATTCAGCAGTAGCAAGCACCCAAATCCCTTTAGAGCCCCAGCAAGTAGATTCACTGTCGAGGTCCAGTGGTGACAACAAGACTAATTACTCCATAATGGGAATCATCCCTCTCTTTTAGACCAACTGGGAACTGGCTGCATGATTACAATGTGGCCTCCAAAGCATTGGCCATACATACAGATTAACTTTATCCCAATCCTTCAGAAACAGGCAGCTGTTTAACTTGATTTAGCTGGCAAACTCAAAATGTTGTTTTGGACAGATTTGTCTGGTCTAATTTTGTTTTCTTGGAAGTGCAACAGAAAAGCATATCCATATGGTTTTACATATTCAACAGCATTTAAATATGCAACAGTATTAACGCGAGATAAGATTTGATGTTTTCATTTACATGGACAGAAGGGTTTCTGGGATTCTTGTTCCTCCCCTAAAACTTTCCCACTCTGGCATATAAAGCTGAAAATAAAATCATTGGCAATCTTGATGTTGACTACAGTTATTGTAATTAGTTTCTGAATGAGCTAAATGATCGTACCCAACACCTACATTTGGACTGGAGTCTTCATCAAACCTATGTTAGGCTGTCACATCATCATCATCACATCATGGATAATATGCAGACGTTCCAACCTCAGTGAGACAAAAAGCTCAGCTTATGTAAATTTATCTTTTTATATTATTTTAATCGTTTCAAAATGTGCAGTCAGAAAATGTTTGTATCAAATGGGTCCAAACAGATTATTTATTTTTCAAACCAAGTTTTGTATCCTTAAGGAAAAACTTTTTTTTTTTTCCCTCCAGAAATGTTCTTGTCACAACTTAAAGATGTTCATGTATTCCTTTGTCTAAAGACAGCTGACATGAGGTGTAAAGTGACATTTGAGAGTAGATGGACAGCCTCCGTTCATGGCTGTGAGTGTGGGAGACAAATGTGACGAGCAGCGAAGCGAGGAACAAAGTCAGCCTGTGATTGATACAGGTGCCACTGAGAGAGGTCAGAGCCATGCCTCAAAAAAACAGGGCCATTGATTCTGCTGCCCTTTAAACAAACAAAGGGACATCTCTGCACAGAGCCTTCGTTCTGCAGTAAGATGCTCCAACTCAGCTCCACCAAAACAACTTCTGGCATCAACATAAAGCGTCACCGTCATCCAGGGTTCCTGCACATTTTGCATTCTAAACATTTCCAGACTCAACTTTGTATGTTTTATTTATTTGTTTGTGTCCGATTTGGAGTAATTTCTGACCCCCATGTTAGGCTGATTGTTAACTCTAAATTGTCCCAAGGTGCAAGTGAGAGAGTGAATGATTGTTGGTCTCATTTATCTCTATGTCGCCCTGTGATGGACTTGCGACCTGTCCAAGGTGTACCCCACATCTTGAATAGTGACTGCTTGATATTGGCGCCAGTGACCCCCGTGATCCAAAAAGGAAGAAGCCAGTAAAGATAATGGATGAACGAAGGTTTATTTATTTATTTTTATTTTTTGTGCTGGTCCATTCTTTATGTGCTTACAATATGTAACTGTATTGGACATAGAAAAATGAATCCATCCAGTATCTTTACCAGCTTCTTCCATTCTGGGGTTGTGGGGGTCACTGGTGCCCATATTCAACTATCACTGTTCGAGATGCAGGGGACACCCTGGACAGATCTCCAGTCCATCACAGGGTTGAAGAGAGACAAATGAGACAATCATTCACTGTCTCACTTGCCTAAAGACATTTTAGAGTTACCGATCAGCCTCACATGCATGCTTTTGGTCTGAGTGAGGAAACCGAAGTACCCATGCATGCACGGAAAGAACATACAAACTCCACCCAGAAGGGCCACTGGCTGAGATTCAATCTGACAACCTTCTTGTGGAGAGGCGGCAGCTCTACCAACTGTGCCACCGTGCCATCAGACATACAAACATGTTTTTTCTTTATTAGAAATTACAAATCATAAGAAAAACAAACAAAATGTGGCTGTTTGGAGTCACCATTGAGATGTACCAGCAGAACTATGAAGGCAGACAAAAAAAAAAAATCAAGCAGAGTTAAACAAAACAAAACAAATGTTATCTGAATCTGGCTTCCCCACTTGGCCTTGAATAGGCCAGCTATCTCAAATTTCTCCTGGAGGTTATGTGAGCAAGAAGCTCTGCTAAAATGTATACTAAATGTAAACTAAATGTATATTCCAGGTTTCTCTACATTGCATAGGAACCTGTTTAAAGACCCATTAATAAAAAAAGTGCTTTAAGAATGTCAGCAGGTAAAGGAGGGCAACCTCATTCATGTGACAGTAAAACCACCACCCAAAGTGCAAAAAGGGAAACAAGTCTTCAGGTGCTCCTAATGGCCTAAAAACATGAAATGAGGTCCATCTTTCGTCACATGTGTGGACCATTGGTGCAGTTTGGAGACACATCAGGGAGGGGATTATCTGTATAAACGCAGAGAGGACTTGAGCTACACCAAAACAGTTGGTGGGCTTCGGTAAAGGTCAGATCTTAGAGTGAACACGTGAAGTTTCAGCCGCTTCTAACATCTGGCCTCACGATACGCATATGGTTCAGTTTTACAGCAATGTCTCTCAGCAGTTCATCCACCATATGTCAGAGTGAGATAACCTCAAATTGAGAAGAAGAAAAAAATACAGCCATCTTCATCTTTCTTCTGCGCCCCAACTATCTCATGTCGGAAGTATGCCTTTGTTGTAATTATCAGATGGTTATTTTTTATTTTTTAAAGAATGATGCTGCTCACTTCCTTTAATATTCTAAAGGCTTTACATAAAGTGACCAGACTTTATTTTCTTGTTTTATGAAGGTTTTTGTTTTTCCGTTTCGGCTGAAATGTGTGGAATTGTTGACTTTGAAACTGCATGATGTGCTCAGTTTATGCAGATAGAAATTTAGATTTTAGCTTTTGGGAAATGAATTAAAAGTTTAAAAAGTATCAATTTGTCTTGTTTTACTTAATCATCAAGAGTCTGTGCACATCATTCAGCAAAACCTGGGGTGGCAAGTTTCTGCTTCTGGTGTTTTGTAGGTCTAAAGCTGAAATATTTGAGAACCACTCCTTTGGAGTGCACAATAGATGGTGCAAAAAGAAGCTGTGGAATATTCTTGTTTATAGCATTTGTAAAAGACCAAGTCTCTCTAATGATTATTTCTGCTGTTGGTTGTATATTACATGTTTGAATCAACCCTTACTAACAAAAAGTGAGTAAAAAATGTGTTTTCAGCTGAACAGAACATGAAGACGGAACATTTATCTTCCTGATCTCTTGGCACTCAAAGTAAAAAGGATCAGATGATTAGGTGTTACAGTCTAACAGCTTGTTTAAAATGTTCATATATATATATATATATATATATATATATATATTTTTTTTTTTTTTTTTTTTAATTCAGAAGGAATGTTGTCGTCAGTTGTGTTCTCACATGCCAAGCCTCCAGAACATCTCAGGAAAACCTTCAGGATCACACTGCATGTGTGAAAATGGCTGCTGACTGCAGGGTTATGCATTTCTCTGCACTATGGAGAGAAAAAAAAAATGAGGAGAGAAACAGCTTTTAATTTTTCCTAATCACAATTCAGCCTAAGTGACGCAAACATCTTGAGGCAAGTCATCATACAGCACCTTAAGTCCCATCATCATACTTCAACAAATCTTTGTTTAAACTGTTGACTGAACAAAATCTCTTGTTTTCTGTTTGAGCTGTGAAATGTGAACATATAAAGCATTATTAAAAAGACTGACATTTTTTTCTCATCTTTATTCTTCAAGGAAAGCTTTAATGTTGGTAACAAATGTCTTAATTCAAAGCTAAAGTTGATTCCAAGAAATCTCCTATTTCACACTTTTTCTAATACTGAAGGGCAATGAATAAATAAAATCAATAAATATTCAACATAATAAAAGTCCATAAATCATTTAATGAGATTGATCATAGCACCTTATTTTGATCATCTATAAATGGCTGCGGTATTTAAACATGAATTCCCTGAGATTGATCTAACATGACCAAACCTGTGCAGTTCACCAAAGAATCAAATAAGATCTTTGTGGAGATCAATGCATGCTGCTTAGATAATCAGAATAATTTAGGGGTCTAATTAATAGAGCACTTTGTTCTAAGCTTTATGTTGTTATTTGAAGTTGGTTTTACAATTAAAACAGTTTTATATTGACTTTTATTCAATTCAATTTAAAAAAATAATTTATTAATCCCAAAGGGAAATCAAATGTTGTAGCTCATCATCCTTGTTTCATTAAGATATGTTATAGATACTGATGGCTGTAGGCAGGAAGGATCTCTAAAGGTCCATTCCATGGCGGATCCAGATTCTTCGGATCCGCCATGGGACGGATGCAGATGCCGTCTGATCCGTCCACCCAGACTCGGCTGGCCTCTTGGTTACCCCAGGCTGCAGGACCACCCGAATGCCATGACCACTCCTCCCAGCAGCCTGCTGAGCTCCTGAACCTCAAATTGACCTCATAATGATTTAATCAAAACCTCCTTAGTATGACTCTGAGGATCATTGAAGTATCTTTTAGTTCTATTCTACTCTAAAATTGGAGATGTGACATAACATGGTGGCAAGTAGTGTCTTTAGTTCTAATCATTATTGATGAATCACAACATGTTTTAATCCATTTAACTCTGTTACATACAGCAAACTGATGACCTTATTTTCTTCTTATATAATAAATACATTTTTAAAATTGCTTCTCGGTGCATGCATTCGATGACAACTCACATCCGCTCCTAAAGAACCGAGCCACCAAGCCATGCAGGAAGTAATTGAGTTAAGTTCTCAGTGGGGTGTCGGTCTGGGTGATGTGATACATGGGTGTGCTGCACGATGCGATGTGTGGAAAGGTCATCAGTGGGAAACCCATAAATTGTTCTGACACTCAGGCACATGTTTCTAATCAGTTCGACTTCAGATAATATTATGGTTGAAGAGCTCAGCATTGCCGTCATTAGCTGTTATCAAAGAATACTTTTAATGTGGTGAGGCTCAGAGGTCTTCTGGGTTTAAAACCACTGGGAGCTGGAAACATGGAGTGTAATTATGTACCTACACGGTGAGTGGTTCAGGCAGGTGGAACGCTTTCATGCCCCTCAGTTTAAACTTGAATTACTGTTCTACAAACTGATTTTTGTACTTTAGATACATCTAAAAAAACACTGTGCAGCAGGTTTTCACCTACCCGTTTTAAACGCATCTCACGCTTGAGCTCCTCCACTTGAGACTAAACTTTTAAAAATACAGTAGTTCAATCGCAACTGCACGTCCAAATGCTTAAAAGTAAGGTAGTTTGTCTCCTACATGAGTTATTTCAATTCAAATATCTCAGCGAAGACTCTTTGGGTATACGTTCTGCTCTCGGGGATGAGCTTGGCAGGAGTGTTGACAGTCATTTCCACAATGGACTCCTTCTATTCAAACAACTCCAGCCAGTAATTTGCTCATACATCTTTGGGAACAGCTCGCCCAGCAATGAAAAAGCCTTAAATCTTGGACATGAAACAGAATTTCATTGCTAAAGTTGAACCCTTTTTGTCATTGTTATTTTATACCTAAAGGCAGTTATTGTGCAACTGAGAAACTGCCCGTTTCTATGGCAATCTATACTTCCTGTGAGTTTTGGTCTCTGGGGTTAATTATGACAGTAGAGACAGTAATTTGCTCTTTTGTATTGGTACTTATCTCCCCTCACAGCTGGTGTGTTTTGCCGAGTGGACGACCATTAATCAAAGCTTTCTCCTGCTGGAAGTTGGACTATTCATCACCTCTCTCCTCCTCGGCGTCTCCCGCTCCTTCTACTCCCTCTGCTGTCCCAGCGGGTGCTAAACCTTTTCATTTTACATGCCCAAGTGCAACCTTAAATATTGTTCCTGCTTTTTGCTGTAGTGATGAGTTGAATGAATCATATGTGCACTGTGAAGTTTTCCACACAGTTGGTTAAAGTACGTTGTTTGTCTGTCATTCTGGAAGAATGGGCGAGAAAACACAATCACTTGACGTCCACTCGGCTGATTGTGAAATGCTTATTTACACGCTGCACTATTAATCACTGAGCTGTGAAACTTGGCTTCCCTCTGCCTGTGATTCACCTCAAAGCCTGAGAATTAAAACATGGCAGAGTTGTGTGTACTTACTGACTGAACTGTACCCCTGCATTATTTTTCACTTTAGCGTTGAACAGACAGTTAGAGCTACATCTGCAGCCTGGCGTAGTAGTCGTGTCCCAGTTCCCTGCCTTAGGCTGATTGGAAAGAGGTTTACGTTGCTCAAAGATGGCTGCTTGTGTACCGTAAGCAAGAAAGAAAATGCAAAACGGCTTAAAAGGGAATTAAAAAGCAAAAGTTAAACGCGTAGAAGTGCATTTGGTGGACATGTATTTTGTTTCTGGTTACTATAAAATGCATACTACCCTAACTTTTTTTGTTTGTTTGTTTATTTTTAGTCAAATAAGTTATAGGTTTGGTAAATAAATAAATAAATATGTTTGTTTGGTTTGAATGTCAAATTTATCTTATTTACTAATTATGCAGAAATGTAGAATATAAAATGGGATCAGTGTGGGATACTAATAATATTAAGCATGCCAAAACTAACAATGAATGCATATAAATATACAGTAATGATTTGTATCTTGTTACTTTTGTTTATTTTGTAGTTTTTTTGTGTGTGTGTTTTGTGTGTTCAGTTCAGTTATGTTCCAGTTATGGTCATTTAATCAGACGTCCTCAGTTGTTCTGGTTTGCCACTTCTTCTTTTTCTTTCGGCTTTTCCCTTTTCAGGGGTCGCCACAGCGAGTCATCCTCCTCCACCTCACTCTGTCCT
>JAVCKU010000182.1:20095220-20107824 GCA_032273985.1 Hypsolebias coamazonicus
GCCCTCTGGAGTGAGGGTGAAACGTTTCTACTAAAAAGAAACTGTCCAGATGACCTGATTGAGAGTTATCAGTTTTGGTATAATATTTGTGGGGATACACGTTGCAGTTTGGGCTGCATTAAAGTTGAAGGAAGAGTAAGACCCTGTTCAGGTGGATAATAATAGGTGACTGCCTGTCCAGGCAGTCCCCAGTAATAACCTATAAATAAGCCATTCCAGTGAAAAGAGCCTGACACTGCGACACATCTGTTCTGTAAATATGAAGCTAAAAGAATAACAAACACAGCTCTTGCCCGGTGATATGGAATCTAAAAACACTAATCTGTTTGTTACATGAGCACAGAAACTGTAGTTTCACATTTAAATAAGAGGCTCATTTGCAGTGCACAGACTTGAGTGTGCTGTTAGTGCAGACATGTATCTCAAACTGCTGAGCTGTCACTTTCATATTTCTTGGAACGTGGCTGAAAATGCTTGCCAGGATTTAAAACGCTGTGAAATGAATGTTTGAAGGCAGCTGAACGTTTACCAGGAGTCATGTTTGTTACTATAAAGAAAAGGTTAGCAAAACATTGTTGAATCTTTATTAACAAAAGGGCAGACGGGAGACGTTTGATTACTATTTCTAAAGCTCATACATGAACTACTGGGTCCAAATAATCATCAACTTCACTGCTAAAACTACAAAGCTACTGTTTTTGCATCCTAGCAGATCTACTTCAAAGCTGTAGAGACATACTTTCAACTATTGAACCAAACATATTTTGCTTTTCTGATTGTTTTCTTCACTAATCGGGCCTTCGTTCTGTGGGTAGTCCACCAACTCCGCTTTCACGATCTTCTGAGCATCGGAAAAACCGGAGAAAGAAAAGATTAAAAAAACAGAAACAGAACAAAGAAGCATGAGCGAGCATGGTAACAGAGTGAAGAATGGACATCAATTAAAGACAGTGGATCAGAAAGGATGGATTAAAAACACAAAAAGAGTACAGGACTGAAGCTTTAAGAACCACAGCTAAGCCACTTATTTATTTTAAAACCACTAAATGTTAGACAAATGTCCTCTTTTACATTTATTTTAACAATTTGTAGTGTAAATAAATAAGAACAATGATGTTAATAGCTGTATTTTAGGATCTCAGGTGTTAATTTTAAACTGCTTCTTTGTCCAATAAACTGTTAATAATCATTTTAATTCAGAAAAATGTTTGGTAAAAAACAAATATATTTTTTTGAATTTGATTATTAATTTCTGAGCATGTTTTATTTCTACAATGATCTAGGTCTATTTTTAAATAAAAACATGAAGAATATTCAGTCTGACTGCTTTTTGCTCCTCAAAGTCACTTCAGGGTTTTTTGGACCTATGCAGCTGCTTTGTGCAGAATTTGTTAAGCTTTATAAATTTAGATTATTTTTGCAACACCTAATTTAAGATTACACAAGCTTACTTATTCAGTTTGGCCTGATGGAAACGTTACACTGTGAAGTTGCTTATTTTGCATGACCAGTGCGGTGAGGCCTACGTGGCTGAATCTCCTGGTTGGCTGCCTGATAAATGAGCTGCCGAAGCCCGGTGTCGGAGTTACTGAGTGATCCATGGCCTCACTATCTGATCCAGCAGACAGAGGACCATGACGGAGTGGGCTGGCAGGCAGATATAATGCTGTCGGGGGTTGTGACCTTCATGTTCAGCTCTCTAAACATGACAACTGATAACGAGGCTGTGCTCGGCCTACAGCTACAGCCAGAGCCATGACCTGCTCAGACCCTCAACTCTGAATTCACAACACCAACTTTAAATTCTTGTTTTGAAAAGATGTGTATAAGCATTTATTCTGAGTTCTGCTGTTTTTTTTATTATTATTATTATTTTAAACCAGATTTTTTTTACACTTCTTTAAGATTAACTGACAGAATGTTTCATCCAGATTTGAGAATAATTAATATAACACTTTAGTGAAACATGAAGGAGCCATTGATAAATCATAAAATGTTACAACTTACAAAACTTAAATTCAGACATTTCTGTAATGCACTGATGTATATCTGCTTTTCAAAAGGTTTTTAGAAATATTTTTTGTTTTCTTGTCAAAAAAAACGATTAAAGTTAAAAAATGTAGACAGCATAATCCTACAGCATGCTCATGAATTTGCATTTTCATTATTTTGTCACATAGCCTCTGGGGTTTTTTTTTTTTTCTATATCGACAAATTTTATTAAATAGTATTTATATTGCTTATTTATTGTCTTAACCTTTTTTCTTTGAAGTGCAAACTGGATCTAGCCAATCACCAGGTCTGATTTGTCTGGATTAAAGCACTTTACTTAACTGACAGCGATATCAAGGGAGGGCTGGAGGAATAAATTAGATGGACAGCTCCATTAGCGTAAGGCCTTTTTCAGTAAGTCAGCAGCCCTGTTGGTGACGGGAGTGGAGCTTGAGAATTTTGCTTGTTCTTCCCCTGTACGCTCTCCCTCCTCTGGAGGTCCTGACCTTTCTGTAGCCCTCAGGCTCATCAACCACTGCCTAGCCAATGTGGCTCCAGCCGCTCATATCTGACACAGGATTAATGCTTTCGGGGGAGGTGACCTTGTAAATCCTACAGCTACAACCATTGGGCACGGTGGTCAGACTGGCAAGCTGAGACTCTGTTTCATCCAAAAACAGTGGAAGATAAACCAAATAAATCAGAGAGCTACCCCTAACCTCCTCACCCTCACAACTGCCTACCTTTAACCTCTGGCTTCATGCATTAATGTGGTCAATGTGGTTCTATTTACAGATGAGCCACATTGGTGTTAGGTACCTCACCACGGTAGGGAGATGTGACAAACACATGTTTACACAATAGAAAACCCAACACAATGTGTGGTACCCTGCCATGACCTAACACACTCCCTGTGACCTCCATTAAGTTTAACCATAACATTGCAAGGTGAAAAAAAAAAAACTTAAAAAAAATCATCAGTTACCTTTAATTACTGTATCCCTGTTAGGAACAAAAGAGACATTTGGAACAAGACTGATTTTTAAAAAAGTGCCTATTTCTTACCTGGGATTGCTCTATTTCTGCTTTGTTTAATTTTATACCAAGAATCTCAGCAGCCACTCTCTGGAAACAAAGATACACCTGAAGGAAAAAAAAAAAAAAAAAAAACTTTTTTTAATTACACTGCACACATGATTTATTGAATTTGCTAGCACTTACCGAATCCCCTGTCTTGGCTGATACAAACTGACTGATGAGGCCATTCTCCTGGCAGAAGCGCTGGTGTTTGTCTGCCTTTACGGTCCTCATGTGCTCCAGGTCGACTGGACAGAACACAGCGTAACGTGAGAAAACGTACAGAAGATGGATAGATAGATTTATATGGTAGTTACACAGCACTCTCGCAGGGTTAACTGTTACATATCGGAACGTAAACAGAAAAGATAACTGTTTACACTTGAGTTAAGATGGAAGGGTTCTGCCTAGTGTGCAGGGATGGTGCACATAAAGACACGTGGAAACAAAGCATATTTCAATTGTTATGTTGCTTTCAAAGCCATCTGCAGAAGGTTCACTGATTGTTGCTTTTTTTTTTTTTTTTTTTAAATAGATGGAAGGAGTTTGCGAGTTAGAATGATGAACTCCACAGCCCAGAGCTTCAGTCTCCAGCTGGTACTAAAGAGGGATGTGACACATTCCTCAGTGTAAGTTTAGTACAGTTTCACCCCGAAGCCAAGAACCTCTGTTTGACCCAAAAAAGACAAACCAGCCCAGCTGTGGAGAAAAGCTTAAGAAACAATATGTGAATGATCGAAGACTTGAGGCTATACTCACAGAGACTGTAGATGGAGAGAAGTTTGACTTATGACTGTGCCGGGCTTTTAAGGTGGGTGCAAGGATCTAAGATCCAGGACTATCACCTACACAGTGATTTTGAGAGGACACACAATGACAGCATCCTTTTAAGCTTTTGTAAAGGTGTCCCTGTGCATTTGACTCCTGTGCAATGACACTCCGAGCTTTGCTTCTCTCCTTCTTTACTATGAGGTCATGCTGGGGTCAGTCAAGGAGGTCACCTGGGGGTCTTGAAGCTGAAAGCAATAGCTTCGTTCTTTATTTCTAGCTTTGTGCAGGATGGTGGGCACGCCCAGTATCTGGTGCATACGCGTCTGTGTTAACTGGAGGAGGTCGAGCTACTGTAAGGTGTTGCATTTCTTTCACCCCTTCCTGACTTTTTCTGTCTTTGTGTAAGGTTTCATTGAAATTGTGAAGGATTTACTCTGTTCTCATGCCCTTAGTGAGAGTGTGTGTGTGTGTGTGTGGGTGGGGGAGAAGGGGGGGGGGGGAATAAAGCCAAAGGCAGAAAAAGATAGATGCATTTGAAGCAGGAAATGTAAACACTGCAATAGATCTATATTATTATTAATGCAGCTTAAGTCAAATGTCTCAAAGTGTTAACCCCCCCCCTCCCCCAAAAAAATACATTGAGAAAGAACAATTTTAGACAAACTTGAAACTGACAATCACTCTAATTGACATAAATGCAAACCTTTCTGGGTTACACTTTTATAGTTATTCAACATCCAGGGCAGACTGTCCTGCCTGTGCATAAACAGAGCTGTCTCATAGGCGACAGCAAGTTATTAATTCCAGTCATTAACAGTGGAGGTACCCGGCATGCTACTAGAAGTAAACAGTACTAATCCTTTGGATCCTGCACACTTGGGAAAAGTTATCCATCATGTGTCACCGACAGATTAACCAACATTAACACAAGTGCTCAAGAGCTAAGGAAGGTACATTACTGTTGGGTAAAAAAACGGGGGTGCAAGTGAGTGGAGCTTCAAAATTCAACACGTTGGCGTTTGCATCAACAGAAAGAAGTCAGCTGAAAAGAAATTGTTACATGGACTGCATTGATATAGCCAGTTAAACTTAGCTTTGCCCTAAGAAGTGATTTATAGTTTACTGCTTACAGTGATCATAGTAAATACAGCCATGCAAGATGAGTGCCTGACCTTGGGCATCAAGACTCCAACCCACTCCAGTAACAAATAAATCAAAATTTTTAAAAAAATCTCCTTGACGCATAAAATCCATATTTTATTTAAAAGTACGTGTTTGCAGCAACAATGTTACAAGGAAAAATTAAGGCAAGATGCTTAAAAGAAAACAAAAAAGTTATTAATTTATTATTTTTTTACAATTAATGTTTTGTTATCTTTGATTTTAAGAGAAATTATTGGATTTATTTAAAAAATATTGTGTTTATACGATTGTTTCATCTTTGTTTGTATCCTCAGTTCAGTGTCCATGAGTGTTACAAAGACATCTTTATATATAAAATGTATTATAATCGTTCAGTTCAGTTCAGTTTATTTATATGGCGCCAAATCACAACAGAAGTTGTCTCAGGGCATTGTACAAAAACATTCACATACATAAAAAAGCCAAACACCAATTAGTAAAATGAAACTTTGAAGGAAAATTAGCAGAAATAATCACCAGTTAAACATTTTTGAAAAGTGGCCCACAAATACTTACAGCAGTGTGTAAAAGGTACACTGCATTGTACTAAAGCACAGATCTAGATTAAAGTTTTTTTTAACCACCAATCTTTATAATTATTGATATAGGAGACTTCCTCTGACTGGTGTTAGTTGTTTTCATCCATGTTCTGTACTCATAAATTAGCATGTATGTGATTTATACAGAGAAGTGATGTAGTTATGTTTTTGTTTTCATATTTACAACAAAATTTTTGGCTGAGATCTGACGATTTCATTCATTCTGACATGGAAAATATTGAACACTACCACTTTCAGCCACTAGAAGGCCATCAACTAAAATGGCAAGCCAAATGTCTCATTAATAGGTAAAAGTGGCTATTAATGAGACATTAGGCTTGCCGCCTTCGTCTCGCTCCGGCACTGCCTTCGGCTTTATCTTCCCCCCAGCAAATGTCAAATCAGCTGCATTTTGCTGCGCCACCCAGGTGAAATGCAGCTGATTTAACCATTAAAGTGCATTTATTAAGGAAAAGTTCAATTGAGACACACCTTTGCTATAATTTTGAACAAACAAATAATTGTTTTTAAGCGTTAATCTTGTTAAAGTCTTGTTAAAGTCCTTACGTGCACGCTCCGGCAGCCTCCATTTGGCAACCAATCGATTTTTGGCGCAAAACATTTCCAGGTTGTCAGCGGTGACACGTAACAAACGTGACGCATCAGCAGTGACTCATAATAGATGCAACTTATACGGTTAAGCAACGTATTTATGGATTTTTCCACTTTTATTAGACATATTTGGACCAATTCGACTTGTAGGGCGGTGCAATGTGTGCGACGGAAATACAGTAATCAAAAGAAAATACAAGTTTTGTCTCGTGCTTAACCACATTAGTTGAATTTTATGTTTTAAAATCAACTGAGATTACATACTCGATTCACTGTTTATTCCAGTGGATAAACAAACAAGACTACCCTTACGGTGAAGTAAATTATTTATTAACAGCAAGTTTTTTAAGTCAAATATTATTGGCCGTTTTTTATTTAAAAATATATATATTTTAGCCTGTGGCATCAGTCTGTGTATACCAAATGTAAGACTAATCCTAGAGTTTTAGCGTTTTGCTTCATTTTTCTCACTAATGTACCCATTTCTACTTATCAGGTCAAAACAATCTTACTCCGACGATCTGGTTTCCCTCTGTTTCTGTCAAACTGTACATCAGCTTAACAACCCCTAGGAAATGACTGCAAACACGATATAAACTGTTTAGGCCTGTGAGCGCATAGAGATAGTAGAAGGGATCATCACTCGTCATGAGCGATTACCTCCCTCTCTCTGGTCACCATCAATGTTTATTTAAAAGCTCTGCCTGTCGTAGCATTGAATTACTATGCAACAGCTAGAGATTGATATCTGGTGGATGAATTAGGCTTTTACCGTAAATAACTGGTTTGTTATTGCATTGGGCTATAACATGGGAACACAACCAAATGCGAGGAGACTATAGATGTTACTCTCTACATGTCTACATGTCTTATGTGGACGTGAGCTAAGCCCCATCGTGGAAAGAATCTTTTGCAATGGAAACATAATAAGCTAATGTGTCTCCAATGGCTAACCAAGCTGAAATCTTACACAGGATTGTACAATTCTCAGTGACACGTACTTACTGTTCTGCTCAGGCTGCCGGAGACCAATTGGAACAGTTTATTCAGCGAGCAACAGCCACAAAGTAAGCTTGCCATAACACATTTAATTGCCAGCAGTCTGGGTTTAAACTAAACAGCAGTTGGTGTGTTGAGGGGTGTGAAGATTTAGGGTGGGTTGTTTGAATTGTGTGTGTGTGTGTGGGGGGGGGGTGCTTGGGGTCAATTCCCATTAAGTGAAAGTTACAGGGTTGAGCTAATCAACCCCAAGGGGAACCCTATCACTTCCTACATTACCTCACATTGTGCCTTTAAGACCTTTTGCTTCAGTTTTCTTCAAAATGATGACCATGAATCTTTTTAGAGTGCACAATTAAGGCGAGGTCAATCAATTCCACTGCAGCTGCAGCTTTCTGGTCCCATTCTCAATTCAAAGGACCACTGAGTTTAAAAACATCCTTTAACGATTACACAGCACAGACATTTACTATTAAAGGCCTAGCATTCCTTGAAGAAATGCATATCGCCCGCCACCTTTCAAGTCAGAGTTCACTTTTAAAGTATGATGACATCAGAGTTTTATCTGTTTTGTAAATTGCATGATGCACAATCTCATGCACCATTGTGAGATATCATTAAATGTGTTAAGAGGTCAGATTATGTTTTGAGGAAGCTGTTCAGCTACTACCGTATTTTTCATCCTATAAGCCGCAATTTTTGCATAATTTACATACCGTGCAAATTATATGCCGAAGAGACATATTTATGGATTTTTTTCCATTTTTAGAAACCAATTTTTGGCTGAGATCTTACCGTTTTCATTCATTCTGACTGAAAATATCGAACACTACCATTTTTCAGCCACTAGCTAGCGCTCGAGTAGTATGGCATGCCGTTGTATCATGTAACAGGTAAAAGTGGCTATTAATGACATAATCGGCTTGCCATAAAAGCCGCCATCGTCTGCCTGCAGCAACCGTCAAATCAGCTTCATTTTGCTGCGCTGCCCCGGCGAAACGCAGCTAATTTGACCATTAAAGTGCCCTCTGTGAGTTCATGTTTCCACATATCGGCTTTTGAAATGCAGCTGATTTGACCATCAAAATGCACTTATTTAGGAAAAGTTAAACTGAGGCACACCTTTACTATAATTTCGAGCAAATAAATAATTGTTTTTAAGTGTTAATCTTGTTAAATTATTGTTAAAGTCCTCCCGTGCATGCCTTCGCGGCCTCCGTTTGGCAGCCAATTAATTTTTGGCACCACACCGGCCCACATTTCCAGATTGTCAGCGGTGACATGTAACAAATGTGACACGTCAGCGTTGACGCATAATAGATACAACATATACAGCGAAGCAACATATTTATGGATTTTTCCCACTTTATTAGACATATTTGGACTGATGGGACTTATAGGGCCGTGTGATGTGTACGACGGAAAATACGGTACAACAAAGTTTTGCTCAGTTTCTACGAAACTGTCTGTCATAGACATTTTTTGGGGGGTTTGTTTTCTAAGATTTAGCTGTGGAAACCATCCTGAATCAACACCACCAAATGTTATTGAGTTATAAATGCTCATCCAATAATTACTTTCTGAGAGTTTCATTAAAAACTACCCAGTGGTTTATGAAATATTTTGCTAACAGACATGCATACAAGGACACAGGCAACAAAAAACAAAGGTGTGAAAAAAATCACAGTAATGCCACTTAAATTGGTGATATGTGACTTATCTGTGCTGCTGATTTTCTCATATTGCTGATTATCTCATGCTGATGTATTCATTCATTCCTATCTGCTCACCAAAGCCTCATGTTCGGGCTGCTGTTGTTACAACGTATTGGTTAACATTATTAGTGTTTATCGTATATCTTATATCATTTAGCATACCGTTTGGCATTTGTTTGGCTATATCTTAGTGTATAACTTAGATCCTTCTTTACTGTTTCTTTTTATACTTTATATTTTTGCCATTTTGGGATGTAAGTGGGACCTTGAGTACATAATTTTGTTCCACCTCAAGTACCACATGTGATGGAAATGATAATAAAGTTGACTTGAACTTGAATGTGAAAAACATTATCACAGTCAGGTGCCCCATGCAGTTTTTTTTTTTTTTAATCCTCCAATGACATCTGAATTTGTTTTTAATTTGACAAACTCCTGCTGCTTTGAATAATCTTAAAATATCTGTGTTCATATTTAAAATGCCACTGTAGCTTTTACATTAAAAAGGACCATTTTGTGTACAGGTCAGTCAGTGATTTTCATCTACATTTTAAAAAATTAAAATAATTATATCCACAAAACACATGTGTGAGTAGATCGCCACACAGACCTTAAAACCATCTACTCTCAAATTAAACTGCAGGAGTCTGAATGAGCTGCAGGTTTTTTCCACAAAGTCTGATAAAAAGCATGTAAAATTACTTCTAAGTGACATTTTATTTTGTGCAATAAATTTCCTGCTACAATATATGGGGAAATGCTTAGCGTTTTAAAGTCAGTGAAAACATAATAAATCATTCTAATGTTAGGAGTGATTGAATTAGACGTTGATTTAACTTTCACAACACAAGTGGCTAATAAAATAAAATAGCTACGTAGTGGATTTTATGTGAAGCATTTAAATGACTGAATCCCACAAGCGTCAAAGAGAGCCCTTTAAAATGTGATTTTAATTAAATCGCATGATTATCTTAAACCTGTAATATGCATGAAACATAAAAAAAAAAAAAACTTTTTTCTCTAAAAATAGCTTATTTTACAGATAATTTTCTTAGAAATACAGAAAAATATATGTTACTGTTTTAAAAGTCACTGTTTTTTTTCTCTTTTAGATGAACTGAGAAATCAAGTAGCACAACATTTTATTAGATTCAACTATAATTATATTGCTTATAGTTTGCTGCATTTGTTATCTAAATAATAGAACATTTAATTTAGAGCAACTGCAGTATCTGTTGTTTACTGTATAATCTCAAAAAAATCCCTTATCTGGAGCAAAAGTGTACCTGCCCAGACTAAATGTATTTACAGACTGAGGACACTATAGCTCCATTTGGACCCGCAGCAGAACTACTAAAAAATAATACATAGAATATTAAGCTTGGGGGTAAGTTGATAACATAATCTTGACTTTTCTGAATGAGTACAGACAGATGAAGTGCTGTTAGTTAGCTGGGTGTTGTCGAGGTGAGCGGGGCCCATGCAGGAGTCCTCAGGGGGTTCCTGACAGAGACAGAGCACTCTTTGTGCACCGGCGCCCCTGCCCCGGTGGCCTGAAACGGGCCGGCACCGTCAGGGGACTCGCTTTCCACTAGGTCAGAAGTGTTCTGTCGACAGCTCATTGATCACAGCTCATCTCGTCATTCGATCGCTCCGCGCGAAATGATGTGCAGACACGAACACACGTGCAAACACACACATCCCCATACACACATGCATTCACACCTTAAAACATAATCAGATGCTCCAGAGGCGAGTTAAACAATGCAGTCTTCCTTCCTGGTCAGGGAATGTGAAACTGTGTCCAGCAGTAGCTCTGCAGCCAAGCAGCAAGCTGGAGAGCTTGGCCATCACTGGTATAGTAAAACATGAGGCCAAGGGCCTTGCAGGATGGCTTAAAAGGCTCCAAGGACTCATGAAAAGTGAACAAAAAGCCCAGTTCTGAGCCGACCGCACAAGACGCAGTCCGGGTTTCACTGGCCATGTCCTTTGCGCTCTCCTGCTGCTGTTAAACTAAGTGGACTTTTATGGGAGAGCAGTAATACTTGCCTCTGTGTGCCGGCACTATAACTATAATAATTATACAGAGCGCGTGGCACTCTTCATAATTATACGCATGTCAACCTTTTACGTTTATTCTTAATTATAAAGTCTGACTGTGCACAATAATGCAAAAAAAAAAAAAAAAAACTGTTTTCCATCAGTATACGTCAAAGCAGTGAAGCAAAACGTGGAAAGAACTCTGATCACAACTGCCTGAACAAACATGTTCAGTGTTAAAACTTGAAGCTAAATCAGGTTTTAAAGATTCAATGTAATATTTCACTCCTTACTGTGCAGATATAGCACCAAAAAACTATGGAGTAACTGTTGATATTTCACATATATTTTAAAATATGCCTGAGGATTAACATCAGTCAGTTATTTGCCCAATCCTGTGTCAGCAAGGGCTCTTCCAGGAATTCCTCCATATCAATGTTGTGAAACAGCAAAGAAATAAAGTATAGCCTGAGTATGATGAGGGTTCCAGGCTGCACTTCGGTCAGGTGGCTAAGCTGTGCTGTGCAGCTCAAATGGCCCATGACTTACCACACAAGAAGGCATTCGAAGACTGATCATCTACAGCATGTGCAACAATATTTGCTTTATGGATGGCTAAAATGAATGAGGAATTTCCATGTTTCAACAGGCATAAGAATCAAGAGAGATGAAATCAGAAACTATAGCCACATTAAAAGTTGATACAATTAAATCCTGGTACTTACTCTAATTAGCAAAAAACCCTGAGATTTGGCTGTGTGGTCAAGTTTAAAAAATACTGTTGAAAACTAGAAAAAATGTCTTAATGAATAGTGAGTTTAAGGTTCTGTGGTTGGGGTTTTACATCGATTATCAGCAACAGTGTAACACAACGGAAATTCTTTATTCACGTCTCTGTATTTTGTAATCTGAATCTCCATTTCCCTTTTTTTTTTCCAGACTTACCGACAGACGGCAGTCAACGGTCAGTGCGGTTACTGAGAAAATTTGATACACACATCTAGTTTGACCCTTTACCTTAAATAAAATGTGAAGAGAAACAAGAAAGATTGGCTTTGCTGTAAACTGTAAACATACCAGGTCTCAACCCGAGCATACACCAGGCCTTACTGGGTCTTTATACTGTATATATAATGTTTTACAGCGTCAAACCTGTGGTCTTGCTATCCACAGAGCAAAACAGACACTGCTGACGTGTTCATCCCTCCTATCTGGGGAGGGGCGAGCATGTCGGGTAAGAGTACTGGGCTTTTGTCCCACCACATGTCTATTGTGGCTAAACCTTTCCCTTGGGGGCAATTAGGACCTTTTAGTTTGTTGTAAGAGGACCTAAGTACGAGTGGATCGAGCCAGAAAAAACATTTTTGAGCTAAACCAAAAACAGAAGTGCATTGAGCTTCTCTGCACTCCTGGACTTCTGAGCATCTCTCTATTAAAAAATGTGCAGGCCTACACTGAACAGACAGGAACTGTGGCAGCTTTACAGGGGCAGAGAGGTGACAGGGTTGAGAGAGCTGGGGAGGGGAGCCTTCAACTCCACCCAAAGCCAAGCCAAAAGGGCAAACAACTCAAGACCAACAATGTTGTTGGGCAAAGACATGCTTCATGAGAAATGTAGAGTTAGAGGATATCCATGTTTCACTTGAACTTTCTCATGGCTGAATGGAAATCTGGGGC
>JAVCKU010000182.1:20120312-20137071 GCA_032273985.1 Hypsolebias coamazonicus
CTGAAAGAGATGACGTCTAGATGGGAGCATTTGTTGTTCTAGAACCTGAACATAGTTCTCCACATTAATGGTGCCTTTCCAGACATGCAAGCTGCCCATGCCACAAGATCTTATGCAACCCCATACCATCAATGATGCAGGCTTCTGAACGGAGCGTCGATAACAACTTGATTCTCTGAATCATTTGATGATGTTATGCACGACTGATGATGATAACTTATAAGTCTTTGCTATTTTACACTGGGTAACACCATTCTGGTACTGCTGCACTAGCTTTCTGCGCAACAATGGTGGAATTGGTGCTCCTCTTACCATCTTGGCTTCTGAGAGACACTGACACTCTGAGAAGCTCTTTTTAATACCCAATCATGTTGTCAATTGACCTAATTAGTGTTAATTGGTCTTCCAGCTGTTCGTTATATGCTCATTTCATTTTTCCAGCCACTTATTGCTACTTGTCCCAACTTTTTTGGGATTTGTTGACACTGTAAAATTTTAAATCAACATATTTTTCCTTTAAAATGTTACATTTACTCAGATTAAACTTTTGATCTGTCTATGTTCTATTACGAATAAAATATTGACATTTGCCATCTCCACATCAATGCATTCAGTTTTTAGTCACAATTTGTTTAGTGTTCCAACTTTTTTGGAATCCAGTTTGTATGTAAAGATTGAAAAGAAAAAAAAACGTAATTACAAAAATATATTTTTGTTACATTGCACACGAGCAAATAAAAATTGGGCACAAAAACACAATTATTTGTCTCTTTTTGGGAAAACCTCTAGTGTTAAATAGGTTTTAACCTCCTGCATTACGAACAAATAAACAATTAAGATGTAGCTGTTAACCTAAACGTTTAACTGGTGATGCTCCAACCCCCCCAAAAAAGCTCCGATTTCACTTTGCTCTGTTTGTTGTTAGCTGCGATGATTTAGCCACGCTAGCCTAGCTACATTAGCGTCGGTCGCCATGGTGACCAGGAAACCAGCAGCGTCAGCAGGAACGGAAGCTGGACGTTAAAATAAGTTTTAAAAGCCAAACACATTGTTGGACTACAAATAAGCCACTAGAAATATTATTCTCGCTTTTAATTCGGGTAAAATGAATGTCTTTTTTTGTCGGTCTCACCTTTCCACACGCTCCGTCTCCAACCACCACAATTTTAAGCTGCTTGTCCTGGCTGTCCTCCTCTGAATCCGACATGACGGTGCAGACTGTGCTCCGACTGACCGAGTGAAACCGAAGCGCTGGTGACCAGGAGCGGGCTGCTGGGTGCAGCTACCAAGGAGTGATCACAGATGGATTAGAGCAGCCGCCATTTTGACTTCTGTAACGCCTGGCTGCAGCCCCTGCGCTCGGTTATTATGTCGCACGTGCTCTCTGCTGCCGAGACGGGCAGTTTTCGTGAAGCGGGGACAGCGACAACCAGAAAGAGAAAGAAGTGCTCGGCGTGTCAGCGTGTAAATGTCTCCAGTTCCATGTAGACCTTGCTTTGTCTTCACAGGAAACGATTGGAACCGGAAGCTGAATCACCACGCGCGACAACGCTGTGTGACGCGCTGCCGTTGCTATGGTAACATCGGACTCCAGCTGAAGAGAGTGTAAATGTAAACTCGTCGTTTTTTTTTTCTATTTTATTTTTATACGCGTTTGTTTGTTTGTTTGTTGTATGTTTTAGTTTGAGATTGAGTTTTTCAGTGCAAGCAATAAAATGTGACATTTTGTGAGGCCATTATCATATTTAAACAAGTGGTAAGAATCCAGTAATAATTTATCCATTTAACGCCACATTTTTTTTTTTATTCTTGTCTTTTTGCTTAACTATAGTTATCATGTAATCTAGGGTTGGTTTTTTTTTTTTTTTTGAATGCCTGCCATCACAGACTCCATCACTTCAGCACCTCTTATGATGATGCCCATAGTAATATTGTAATTAGTAATGATCTTCAGAAACACACTAATTGAAAATGTGTTAATCTCAATACTGTTTATTTTTTTACATTATGTAGCCAAACCTGGGAATCAGTTTGCAAAGTAAAACTCTCATTAAACAAGTATAATGTAAGGTGCAGTTATCATCATGACTGGAAAATCACATTAAATTGTAAATGCTCTTATTGGTGCAGATTTATTTTCTAATTATCTTCTTATTAAATCTAATATGCACGAAGACAGTAAGATTTGTCCTGTGCAGTGTAACACCACCAATTAACATTTTCCCCCAAAGAATCAGTTTGAAGAGAAACGCTTGATGGGGAAAAAAAAAAAATCAACCAGATATTTTTCTCATAGTATAAAAGTAGAAAGCAGTTCATCTCTTTTCCAAACTGTGATATAGGAATTGCAACACTTTATTTGTAGAAATTAGTATAAAATTTGGCTTTAATTGTTCATTAATTTGTTTTGAACAAAACTGTGTTGAACTCATTGAAAGAAAAAAACAGTCAATACAAACGTTCATTTCGAAAATGATCATATTTTTCCAAATATAACCAGGATGCAAAAATCTTAAGAAATTTCACTTTTTTTTCCTATTTTTTAGGTTCTGAAGTGAGATGTTAAGTGATTTATTTTTTTATCTACTTTATGTGTACAATTATTTTGTACAAGTCAACAAGGAAACAGTGTGAAGTCCCCTGGAAGTGTGAGTTTGTCAGAAAGGGTTTCCAGATGATCCAAAGGAAGCACTGGAACCCATGAAGGAGCTGAATATTAAACTCTGACTTTATGAACAAAAATCAACTGACAGGGCAGCAACAAACTCTGAGACTAAATAAAACTGAGTGCACAAGAAGCAAAAGGGCCCAGGAACAGGCAGACAAGGAACCAGGCAGCAGTGAAACGGGACACTTCTCTCTCTGAAGATCATCTGGGACTGACAGCTGCCCCAGAGGAAATAAAAGTTATTGGAAGATACTTGCGCTTTTTTGGTAAATGAACAAATAAATGAGATGCACATATCCAAACAAAAAGACTCGAAGTTAGTTTGACTAAACAAATGCAGCCTCAAGGGCTGAGCCTACCTTTTTTTTTTTTTAACAACCTGACACTTAAAAATATCAGTCTGCCGTGGAATGAGTATAAATGCATGAATATATATATATATATATAAAGACGTGAGGGAAAGGGTAGAAATCTTATTTTAGAAGCGTCTCTGTAGAACTCCGAATAACGCGCGTTGATTTTGGTTTGTTTAATCGTTTATTATTCATCTTTAATAATGTAACCATCAGAAATTTGCAGCTGCAGCTGTTATTAAACACATAAAATGGATTTAAAGGAATCTTCCCAAGTGATCAATAAAATCTATCTCTCATCCAAATTATGGCAGCGTGGTCTTGTTTTGTTCAGATTGAACCAAACCGGCGCAAAAAAAATAAATAAATTTTCCTCAAGTCGACAAAATCAAATCTCGTTTGTCAAATTTCATCACTGGTCTAGATTTTTCCAAATAAATATGTATGGGCTTTTTAATTATTCTCTGGCTTGTGTTTTTCCCATTCTCATTCTCAACCCGTAAAAGAGGCGCGTGCAGCTGCAGACAGATGTTTTTACGCAAACCTGCGGAGGATTACGCAGATGTTTCTTGAGCAAAGATGAATGTGAATTTTAGGATTTAACTGAGATATATGTGCTTTGAGAATTTAACTGAAACATACTTTGCAATCTGTTTTAAAATCGTGAATAAAAGAAAGTGACGTTAAATTACGCATGCGCGAAGTTCACTAATCAAACCAACTGTATAAACAACATATTGATCAGTTTAAATTCGTCAGAAAGACATTCTGTCTAATCCAAGCATGAAAAAAATAAATAAAAGTAATGTGTGTAATTAAAATCAACAGGTCCACATTTAAATACTGTAATTGGCTCGTCCTGAAAAAACAAAAGATGATTTCACCAGTTGAACAAATCAAAATGTTTCTGTTTTCCTTGCACAACATTATAATATAATTCCTGGAAAATATAAAAACACTTTTAATTCTACATTTTTAACAGAAATTGAAAAGTTTAATAGAGTTTAAATTTAACACCGTTGACGCGCAATGAAAAAAAAAAAATACTGGCCCGTGCGTAAAATCAAATCAAAGTGTCTTTTTGTTTGAGGAGCGGATCAACGAGCTTCCAGTCAGAGACTTAGATATTCTAAAAGGAAACTTGTGTATGAAGATAAAACTGGGGGTGGGGGGCTGGTGCTTACTGATGGGGGGTGTTTGCATTTTCATACAGCCGCGACTTCAGTTTGTCCAGGAGCCGTGGAGGCGCATCACGTGACTTGTGGGGGCGCGCCAAGCAGCTTTTAGGACATGATTGTGCCACGAAGATCAGATCTCACTCTGCGTCTGCATGATCTGTAAAGAAGAAGAACCAAAAGTCTGCAGCTGGAACTCACCTCTGAAACATCTTAAACTTCCGGGGATGTTGGCTCATTTTGATGCAGCTGGCATTTTTATAAGATCCTATCATAAATTTAGCTTTATTTTTAATTTATTAAAACTGCAGTCCGCCTTTTGATGCACAGTCGCATATGAAGAGGGCGCACAGG
Source organism: Hypsolebias coamazonicus (assembly GCA_032273985.1). Lineage (NCBI taxonomy): Eukaryota > Metazoa > Chordata > Actinopteri > Cyprinodontiformes > Rivulidae > Hypsolebias > Hypsolebias coamazonicus. Next base: position 20,124,863 of record JAVCKU010000182.1, read on the forward strand.
TCCTGACCCCTCAATGAATATTAAACTACAACTGATTCGACTCCAGGTTTCAAGGGGGAACAGAGGTTCAAGTAGCCATTCCAAAGAGCGCAAACCGAGAACCTGCGTCTTTCTTCTTGGTGACGTGGGCCTCCTTAACCCCGGAGTGCTCATCTCGTTGTGTTGACACGCGGCCCTAAAGGTGTCCGTCAGGTGTCCGGGAGTCACAGAGCAATCCATCAGCCTGACAGGTGTTTGGAAGGAAAGTCATGATGGTGGACTCAGTTTCTCTTCTCAAGGTTCAGAGAAAACGTTCAAAAATCCAAGAAATCTCCTTTACCGACATATTTATTTGTTAAAAAAAAAAATAAAGGGCGTGTTATTCCTGATTATAATCTGTAATTATCTGACCTCTTAGCAAGGGGTCAAATAAATAAAATTGAATAGGGGGGGGGGGGGTTAAAAAAAAAAAATTTAATTAACCCCCCCCCCCCCCCCCAAAAAAAGAGCGCGTTAAATCGACGCGATTAAAAGCTGTAAATATTTTAGAACTCTCTTTTTTTCCTGTTTGAATGAACAAAAATGCATCCAGATGCAATTAATGCCTGATATGTTTTAATGTAACTCAAATAAGTCCAAAAAAAATATATATATATACAACAGGTAAATTTCCTGCTTCCTGCCGCTGTGAGGACACCGCACGCGTCTTACTCTGAAATAATGGAACAAATAGGCTGAAAAGTGCTTAAATATCTTACCTTTACAAACACAGCAAGAATTAAAAAAAAAAAAAAAAATCACACACAACCTGTAACGGAGACAGCTGTTTTAAAACGTCAACGGAATATAACTTTTTTTAATCCAATCACTGCAGAGGTAGAAAGGCGCATGTAAAATACGAACCAGCACAAGATGTTATTTTAAGTCTATTTCAGTCCCACAGTGGGGTCCGGGGGCCCTCAGAGTTCCTGGAGGGGGTTCCAGCAAACAAGAGAAATAGGCTGCTGTTGTTTTCGTCTCACACACACGTTTTATAAGAAGTTTCTGTCTGTCCGCTCAGACATTTACAGCTTCTGCAGCCTATGCGCAAAAATATATATTTCTGGGATCCTTCAAAGCAGACTCTTTCTAAAAAAACAAGTGTCTGAAAGTGTGAAGGACCCATGAAAAGGTTTGTGAACCCCTTGAAGCTGTTCAGAGGCGCTGAGCTGATGAACAGCCCCCTCGGGCCCCCTCTTCGTGTCAGAAAAACATAAAGTTAGTTTGGTTCCCGGGAGCAGAAATCATAAAAATGAATAAATACAGTCGATGAATTCTCACTGATTCCCCGCACACAGTGTCCATGCGGGGAGGCAGTAAGCGTAGGGGTAATAGTAGGAGGGCTGCAAGGAGAGCAGCGGGGGCCGCAGGATCTCTCCCGGGCTGTACTGTCTCTGGTCGTCCCGGACCAGAACCTTCACCGCCACCTTCTTGGCCGCCGGCGTGGACGCCATCAGGTCGGCGGCCATCTGCCTGCGTTTCGTCTTGTAGCGACGGTTCTGGAACCAGATCTTGACCTGGGTCTCTGTGAGCTTCAGGGAGGCCGCCAGGTCCGCGCGCTCGGGTCCGGACAGGTAGCGCTGGTGGTTGAAGCGGCGCTCCAGCTCGAAGACCTGCGCGTGCGAGAACGCGGCTCGGGAGCGCTTTTTGCGCTGCTTGGGCTGATCCAGACTCTTCCCGTCCAGGTTGTCTGCGGAGACACACGGGAGGAGCGTGCATGTGATTTCACTGATTTGCATAGGACGCACAGGTAAGAGCACAAAAACTACTCCCTAATCTAAATTGTTTGTTTACTTTTAATTGTTAATTTCAGGAACTTCATTTGAACGCTCTTATTTTGAAGGGACGAGGCAAAAATAATAATAATAATAATTTATTATTTGTGTATACAGGTAAAGGAAATCTAATTGCGATTAAAAAAACTGTTTTTCAAGATAAACTTGGTCAAGAATAAAACAAATACAAATATTCAACAGGTATTCAGCAATTTGTGCAACATATTTACAAAACAATCCTCAGGTCCTTATTTATGGAAGTTTGCAGTATAATAAATGTAAAAAAAAAAAGAAATGTTTACTCTTGTGTAATGTTAGTGAAGCAGGGAACAGAAAAATTGTGGAATGGGGCTTAAAAAGGCCAAGGGACTCTGTTGAAAGTCGTGCGTAAAAAGGACGATTCGTGCGTAAAAGCTATGGAGAGGTTGTTGTTTTTTTTCTCTGTTTTCTGTCACATTAGACCTGGATCACACAATATGCTTCTTCACAACTTTATAAAATCTCTGTGTTGAACAGTCAGCGTGCACTTTGACTTCAAACTGCGTGCTTTTACAGAGCCTAATGTCCTACCCGTGCCATTGCTGGGTTCGGTGTCGCTCCTGGCGGTTTCCGCAGCTGCAGACTCGTGGTCCGTCTCCTCCTGCAGACTCTCCTCCGGCACGTCCGAGCCCGGCTCTCCGTCCTGCTCCTCGCTGCGCACGGTCCGAGTCTTCCTGTCCGTGTCGTCGCTGAGCCCCGAGTCCGAGTCGTAGCTTTTCTGCTCACAAGGCTCCCCCTCATCTTCCTCCTCCTCCTCCTCCTCCTCAGTGTTATTATTATTGTTCCCCCCCGATCCTGCGCTCATGTCCCCGAATATTTTCCAGCACGCCGTCTTGGAGAAGCACACGTCCACATCTGGCAAGTGTCGGGTCTCGTCCTTCTTGTTCAAGATGGCCTGGATGGAGAAAGGCATCAGCGAGTTGCCTCGAACGGCCATTTTTTTTTTTTTTTTTTCTTCCTCCTTTCAAACGCGCCCTCGGTTGTTCAAGTGGAGTGGTCAGCTCGGGTCTTGGAGGAAATGATGTCAGATCCTCCACATTCTGGACGTCTCCCTTCGCCGAGAGCTGCTGGCGCGTGACTTTTCCTCCTGCAGCGCGGGTTTCTGCTCGCGTGCCCGCGGGAGACAAGCTTCCTGCTGCATCCGAAGAGGCAGCTGCTCCGCTGCACAGCTCTGCACCAGCACGCACGGGCTCTCTGCGCTCCCCGGCGCGCGACACACACTTCTTTTTCTAACCCGACACCCCTCACCTGTGACTCACGCGCACTCCTTAGCCACTCCTATTGGCCCAGAACGGAGGAAAGGCTTCCTCTGATTGGACACTGTACACGACGTCACGCTGCCTTTGACGGGATGGGGTGGGGTGGGGGGGGGGGCTGTTCTGAAAAGTTTTGATGGAGCTTTTTATTTATTTATTTATTTTATTTTACTATTGGAGCTGAAGATGACACGCGGGTTGCAGTCGACACGTCTTCCAGAAAGTTAAAGCAGTTTGTGTTTTTGCAGATTAAAAAACAAAAACTTCAATCGAATGGATGAATGGATTTGTGCGTGATAAGATCGGAACCATCAGCACGTGCTCACACACTCAGGTCCAACCTTTGTCTCTTTTTAAACACCACAGGTAAGGCTCGTGAATCTGCACAATGTTTTTTTTTTTTTTTTTAAATAACAGTGGAGTGTGCTCCAAATGCTGTGAAATTAAAACTCACCGACATACTGTATTTAGAAAAAAATAAAAAAATAAATAAAAAAAGGAATAAAGATCTGCCTTCAACTAAATGTTTGGGTGTTCAGATTTTGATTCTTTTTTTTTTTTTTTTTCTTTTTTTTTTGTTTAATGCGTTTGGTTTTGTCACAGAGTTCCGAGAATCAGCAGATTTCACTACTTTTACTATATTATTATTATTATTATTATTATTATTATTATTATTATTATTATTATTACATGTATTATTATTATTATTATTATTATTATTATTATTATTATGAAATCTGCATGCCTCTTTTATGATTATCTATTGTTGTCGGGAGTTTTTTCCGCTGCTGTCATCACTCTTTGTTTAAAAAAAAAAAAAAAAATCAAATCTCTCTTGTAAATGAGCCCTCGAGGCTCAATGGGATTAACCTGTATAAATAAAAAAATAATGAAAATTATATTATTATTATTATTATTATTATTATTATTGTCATTATTATCATTATTAATAACCACCAAACGGTCCGAATCAAAATAACGTTATTATCCAAAAGGGAAAAGAAACAGGACAGGTCAAAGTGCAGACTAATTAAAACTAATAATATTCATAAAATAGTACGTGTTGATTTGTTAAACAACTTTCCACAGCTGAGCACCAGATGAATGGAGACGCTGCAGGATTCAGAGTCTTTAATTCTTTTGTGTTCTCTTGATGAAAACATGCAAACTCCTGTAGATTAGTTGCAAATTTTATTCTGGAAATCAGGAATATTTTAAGGTTTATATTTTTCTTTTTTTTTTTTTTTTTCTTTATTTTTTTTTTTATCTTATTTTTGTCTCTCATTTTTAACCTGAAAAAAAAAAACCTGTGGTTTCTGGATAAATAAAGAAATAAAATAAATGTTTTAAAAGTAAAGGCAGAAAGCATGTCTGCTTGATGACATTATTATTATTATTAATATTATTATTATTATTATTATTATTATTATTATTATTAAATAACGAATACAGATAGAAATATTATTTTTTCCACATTCTTTATTATTTGTTTATTTAGTTATTTGCTTGTTTTTTTTTTTTTTTTTTTTTTTTTGCACATTGACAAACATTTGTGGTCAGCGCACACATAAAAGAAACTTGAAAAATATGTTGTGTTAAATGTATTTAATTTTTAATGAGTCTTTGAATTTTAATAGGAATCTTTTGACATTTATATAGGTGAACACTAAAATGAAAAATGTTGAACACAGAAACAAGTTTATTTTTTAAAGTAAATTAACCATCACGTTCTCCATCCAGAGGTGCTGAATAAAACATCTGCTCAGTGAGAAAAGCAGCAGATTAGAGCTCTGATCCATGAACAGCCCCATCTTGTCAGGCCATCTCTGAACTCACCTCTCTGACTTCCTGTTTGCCTTCAGTCCTGATGAAATCCTCACAGCTGAATCTCGTCTTTGACATTTCTTCTGGGAAAAGAGGTGAATGTTTCTGCTGCATTGTTTGGGTCAGGTTGTGTTGGACTGTGGCACCACAAGCAGGAAAACACAGTTAGAAACACAAACCACACACACATCTGGACATTCTCACACACCCAGACAGAAAACTGCTCGTTCCCTTCAAGGCCAAGTGGTTCCTCCGCAGACTTCTTTCTCTTTGTGCATACTTTGTGTTGTTTTTGCCCAGAAGCAGCCTGATGGTCCAGGGTCTGCAGAACAGTCTGCAGCTCAAACATCAGGTGAGTCTCAGAGGAAGAGCCGCAGCTGCAAGGAGCTGAAAGTAGCAGGACAAAAGGAAGCAGATGCATTTTTTTATTGTTATTTAGGCAAGAGTCACAAAATGAATACAAACTAATCAAACTTTTATAATACTGTAAAGACTTTCTGAATGTCTCATTAATCTGACAAAAAATGTAATTAATAAAGAATTGTTTGCAATGTCAAACTTTAAATCATAAAATCTGAACACATTTTTTTAATTCTGATTGTCAAGTGTTTATAATTGTTGTAAATTTTATTTTTTTCCACGTAACGGTTTCAAAGCAAACTTTGTCCATGCGTTATTGTGTGAAGCTGCATACTTTCTCTAATTATTCCATTGTAATAAAAAAAAGAGGAACATTTTGGGCTGTAACAGCTTATCATTATAAAAAAGAGTTCAAACTATTTACAAGGACCCCACAAAAAAGATCACAAAAGTCACTTTTTGCAATTAAATGAGCCACTTTTTCTCAAAAACACACAAAAAAAATACTACAAACCAAACACTTTTCATCACCTAATGAGACTTTTTGGCACCGATCTTTCAAAGCTTTTGATTAAAAACAATAAAAGAGTAAAAATAGTTGAAATACATTGAGTATGCAATACCTTTCATTTCTTTTCTTAACAGCTTAATACTAAAATGTACAATGCTTTAAACATGTACAACGTCAAAAAAAAAAACAACAACAGCAAATTCAACATATTTAAGGCTTGATTAGTCAATATGAATTAATTTTTTCTGTTAACAACAAACATGTCACATATTTTTTATTATACTTTAAGTGCAAAAAATTGAATAAAACCTGTTGATTTAAAGTGATCACTCATTACTGTGTGTTTTACTTTCTATGTTCTTTGTCAATGTATAAAATAATAAGTTAAAAAGGCACAACTGCAGTCAGACTGTTTAATTTCATTTTTATGTAGCATATGTTACTTTTAAATCTTATTCATCAGCTGACATTACAAGTTACACAGTTTTATTTATGGCTTATCTTTATGTACATCATATATACTTCAGCACATTTTGAACATGTTTTCCGTTCAACCTTTTTCAACCTTTATTGCGTCACAAAGACTCATTTTCAAGAGAGACCTGTTCTAAAGGTACTGACAACAATAAACAACGAAATAAAGCAATTAAAATAAAAAGTAGTGTTATAATAACAATCAATTCAAGGTGCCATAAAACAAGGTCAATTCTAAAAACAAGAACAGAATTTGATTACATATTTGTATATTTCCAACTAATGGCAACTGTGCATGAAATATTTATTTATTTATTTGTTTGTTTATTTAACCCACACTCTTGGTGTAAACAGTAAACCTGACGTTTTTTTTCTCATCAGTCTTTAGGCTGTTTGGCTTTTTCATACATTCTGGCGCCCTCTGCTGGTGAAACTGCGTAACTGCTGCTGGACCAAAAACAAGGTCCTGTTGAAAGATGAGAAGTTCACTTTCTAACAGCCCTGCCTGGAAAGTGTATGTTATATTCTCCTTCTCTATTCACACTGACATGAAGCTTTTAAGTACAGTGTAACTCCGAGGCGATGTTTCCAGTACATTTCCAGTAAAGAACCAAACTTAAATGGCAAATTAAAGGCATTAGAGGTCACTTCATCTGCCTCCACCTTCCTGACTCCTTTTCTTCTTTTTTCATCAGTTTTTATGCAGCAACACACCATTTACAGTGGTAACCACTTTGTTCCTTTTTTTTTTTGCAGTGGGTTTTTACTAGAATACTTTATTTATTTATTTATTAATTTGTTCAGAAAGCTGGCACACATCACATCATTGCTGCCAAAATGTGTTCAGATGTAGCAAGAGAGAGCCCCGCCAAGAGCCATTTGCTGTAAACGCTCCCAAATGCCCTCTAGACTTCTCATCAAATGTCAGATCCACCGTGATCGCGCCCTTAATCAGCTTCAGAGTTGGAAAGTGGAAGGAAAGAGAAGGGATTAGATGGGGCGGGGTGCAGGGTGTGTGTGGGGGGGAGTTTACCCCCAGCTTTAAGTATGCGTTTAGGCAGCTGAACCCCTTTTCCCAAAGAAAAATTATCCTTGCATGAAATGGAGCTTTAAATGGGACCAAAACCCAAGAAGTTTCCCTCTCAGCAGACAACAAGGCTGCATGCACAAGAGCAGAAGTTTCTTTTTTATTTGAAGAGGGAGGGGGGGCGTCTGCTGTTACAGTCCAATTAATGAGTGTGGAATAGCACAGACAAGATTTATAGTCTATTTTCAGCTCTGCCATCCTGACAAACGAGCTCCCATCAGCCCCTGGCATGCCACAGATAAGGCATGCAGCTCAAGCGCATCATGAAAGGCTTCTGGGCTCTTGGGGGGCTTTCTGTGCCCATTTGAGGCCCTTTTCTGCTCCGCTCACGCCTAAATAAAGACGTCCTTCAAAGCCTCTCAGTGGTTTCATGTCACAGGCAAAATGGCACTTTTGAGCAAACGAGCAGCAAACGTTATGAATACTTCAAGGACCATTTAGAAATCCTTCAGATTTGGAGGCCGTTCTGCAGCTGCGGCTTCTGTTTCATGAGTGAAGCGCCACATTTATCTCTCTCAGAGGTGTTCAGAGCACCGAGGGGCTCTGCTAATGCACCCATCATGCTCCGGGCCCTTCATTAAGTTTCTCTGAGGGATTCAAGGAGCAAATGTTTAAATGTTAAACCAGCAGACAGAAGGTGTCCAACCATCCGTCCCAACACTTTGATTTCTTTTGCACACTACTTTAAATTTTCTGTTTTGCTCATTCGAGCATCAAAACAATCAACTCAGTTGTGAATAAATGTGTTGTGATCATTTTAGTTTTTGCAACCTGTGTGCATTTATACATACACTTTAGTGTTTGCTATGATTTTTCAGATTTAAATTTAAATTCTGGGGTTTTGCCAGTGTTAGCTTTTAGCTACTGTTTGGTTGATTTGGACATGCAGCTACAGGTTTTTAACATTTAGCTAAAAGTTAGGTTTTTTTTTTTTAGCTACTGTTATTCTAATTTGGGCTTTCTACCTTTTTTTTTTAACTAATATTATCTTTCAGCTAGGTTAGCTTTTAGCAATAGTCTTGCTGAGGATGTCACTGAATCAAATGATGAGAGTGAAACTTACAGGAATAGCTTTAACCTTCAGACACATCTGATCCCGACGCCCGAAGGAGTTCTTTGCATTTTAGCTGTTCAGGCAGCCTTGCGATGATCATATATTTTATGATTGTTTTTATTATTCTTTTATAGCGCCATTCATTTTTCTACCTGTTCCAATTAGATGAGCAACATTTAAATAAAATTTATTGTTTGGGCTTTTAAATCTTACTTTAAAATGACCCCATAAAGATGCAACTTCTACAATACTCATCTACTGTCGTCATTATCATTACAGCCCAGAATGTGTTTGTTGGCAAAATATATCATAAGCCAATAAAAAATATTTTAATGAAACTCTCATGCTGTCTGTCTGTCTGTTTGTCTGTCTGTCTGTCAGCACAAATGTCTAACAGTTAATTTTATGATACTGAGCTGAAACCAGGTGTGGTAGTAGCTGAGCGTCATCTCTGAAACACACCTTGTGTGCTAACAATCGCATGTTTTGTTTTGACGTTGTTAGAGTCAGCCATGTCTGTTAGCAAAATATAACCAGCACACTGAGTTTAATGAAAGTTTTCACTGGATGCACATCTACAACTGGATGACTTTGGAACCCGACGCTTTTCAAAATAAGTGTTCAGTGAAACTGGTAAACCTTAAACTGGGGCAGCTGTGGCTGAGTGCTTAGAGCAGTTGTCCTCCATTGTGAGAGTTGGGGTTTGATTCCACCAGTAGTTGCATGTTGAAGTGCCCCTGGGCAAGACTGAACCCTCACTGCCTCTGATGTCGGTCCATCGGTGTATGAATGTGTGTGTGGAGGTAAATGAGGACACAGATTGTGTCAGAGCACGTTGAGTATCTGGATTAGATAGAAAGATGTTGTACAGTCCATTAACGTTTATTTCATGAGCTGAGACCTTCTGACCTCCAGTGTGATGAGACGCTCCAGGAGGACAGAGAGAGTCAACTTATTTAACTTCATTAAACAACTAAAACATTCGTTGTGATAAATAAGGCCTCGGTCAGCCTCAGTGGATCAGTTTCACCAGAACGTGGACCAGTTCAGACCTGGGTTTTGGTAAAAACACATCATCAAAGCTGATTTTACTCAAGAGTAATCATCTATTTTAATGTACGGCAAAATTAATTTAGCACAACACCTGGGAACAACAAACATAAATCACTGTAATGCCACTTTGATGGTTGATATGTGCTGCTAACAATCTGTGCTGCTGATCTCATGCTGCCTGATTATCCATGCTGCTGATCTCATGCTGCTGATCTATTTCATACAGCTTGATCTCATGCAGCTGACTATCCATGCTGCTGATTTGTTTCCTGCTGCTGATCTCATGTTGCCTGATATCCATGCTGCTGATCTCATGCTACCTGATTATCTATGCTGCTGATTTATTTCATGCTGCTGACTATTCATTATGCTGATCTCGTGCTGATGATTTATTTCATGCTGCTGATTTCATGTGGCCTGATTATCCATGCTGTTGATCTCATGCTGCCGACTATCCATGCTGCTGATTTATTTCATGCTGCTGATCTCATGCTGTCTGATTATCCATGCTTATTTCATGCTGCTGATCTCATGCTGCTGATTTATTCCATGCTGCTGATCTCATGCTGCTATACTGCTGATCTCACACTGCCTGATTATCCATGCTGCTGATCTCATGCTGCTGTTGCTGATTATGCATGCTGCTGATCTCACACTGTCTGATTATCCATGCTGCTGATCTCATGCTGCTGATGTATTTAATGTTGCTGATCTCCTGTAGCTATACTGCTGATCTCACGCTGCCTGATTATCCATGCTACTGATCTCATGCTGAGTGCTGCTGATTATCATGCTGCTGATCTCACACTGCCTGATTATCCATGCTGCTGATCTCATGCTGCTATGCTGCTGATTATTTATGCTGCTGATCTCACACTGCCTGATTATCCATGCTGCTGATCTCATGGTACTGATTTATTTCATGCTGTATTCATTCATACTCATCTGCTCACACAGACTCGTGTTCGTGCTGCTGTTGTTTTGCAAATTGTTTCTGCACTATTAGTGTTTAGCGTATTCTTAGTTTAGTTCATTTCTTAGATCCTTAATACTATTTCTTTTGAAATTTATGTTTTTGCTCTTGTTGGATATAACTGGGACTCTGTGTAGACAATTTTGTTCCATCTCATGCACCACTTGTGATACGAATGACAATAAAGAACCTCGACCTTGAGAAGTACGTATTTAATATTTGTGTGGGAAACTTATCAAAACATCAACCGGTTTCCTGTTGCTCTTCAGCATGTTGGTTAAATTTGAACAATGACCACTCGAAGCTTCTTTTTATAAAGTTTAATCTTTTTACTTTGCTGCGTCCAAACAGCAAAAAAAGTTTCCATTTCTTTTAAAGCCTTCTTTTATTTTATTTTATTTTTTTTAGAGCAAACTGGTGTAAACATCTTGGTAAAAGCAACGCAAAGTCACAAAAATCAAAGCAGACATGCAACAAAAACATTTACGTGACGTGTTTTTCATTGTACACCGAGGAATCGGAGTAAAACGTACAAACTTGTAGCGTTTTCATGACTTCACCTGGTGCTGACAGACTGCAAACGATCCGTTTGACCCCGTGTGGGCGAGCAGGCCTAAAGCTGAGACCTTTCTCTGCATTTAGCTGCGTATTTGTTGCGGCATCAGCTGCCAGCGGTCAGTCCAGATCTGCAGAATTATTTCACTACGACAGGAGGATGAAAAAACAGCAAGGAAACTGAAGGACTCAATGCCACCTTCAGTCCCTGCGGCCTGTCGCTGGTCATTTGTCAGACTCTTGAATGAAACATTTTTGACATTAAACACCTGTTAACTTTTACGTCTTGTGAGAGGAGTGGCTGAAAGGCAGTGCATTATGTTCAGTGCCAGCCAGCCAGACCAAATCCCCAGTAGAGGAAAGACCACTCCCAGAGCAGAGAGGCAGCAGCAGGAGTGAGCCCCGTTTCCCCCCTGCAGCAGTCCTCCAGGAGCCCCCACATTTAAACCCAGCAGTTAGACCAATTCCAGTTGACAGCTGCGTGAAACCGCCATCTTTCCACAGCTCTGCGGCGCAAACTGCATGGGTACCACCTGCAGACCTGCAGAGGAGGGAGACGTGGGGGAGCTGTCCCCCTTCAGGTTTTTCTTTTCTGCTCTTTAATGGTTTGGATGACGGGTCTGGGTGTGACCCAGCAGAGAGTCCGGGGGAGCAGAACCACTCAGAACCAAGAGCTTCTCTGGTTGAAGTCCACCAGAACACGTTGCTCAGTTTGTTCCAGGCCTCTGCGAGCTGTTCAGTGACCGCTCAGGTCAGTGATGGAAATACTCATCGTCTGGTCTGTAGTACGTCTACCTCACATCCTGAAGACAAATACTCACTCTGTTCAGTTTTCTTGTCAGTTTCTGACGCTTTTAAGTAAATATGTAACTGAGAAATAACGCTGACTTAAAAATATTCACTTTTGTACAATAGTTATATGAGTCATTCTATAATTGGAGCTACATTTGATGTCCAGAGTTATTACTTTGGCCTGCTTTGTTGAAATTTTTTCATTTTTTTGAATCTTAAAAATTTCTTGATCATTTGTATGGATCACAATATGTCACTGTTCATAACATTAACATAATTACATTTAAACATGTTTTATATAGGTCCATAAACATAACTACTTGTTGTCCGAGTTGGTCATGGCTTTTCCTTTCCATTTTTGAAAATGATGGAAAAACTGGTTTTTCAGGGTTTTTTTTTTTTTTTTTTTTTTGAAACAATAAAAAATTATTTTACCAT
>JAVCKU010000182.1:20137171-20149493 GCA_032273985.1 Hypsolebias coamazonicus
AGAATGACCCATATGTGTATGTGAGGGGGAGTGGTGGCGCAGAGGTTAGAGAAGGTGGGCCTGTGGTTGGAAGATCGCCGGTTCAACTCTCGGTGTTGACAAGATCAAAATGTGGGCGGTAAAGATGAAACACCCACACCCGCCTCCACCCTCATTTGCCCCACTCTGGGCCCTTGAGCAAGGCCGTTAACCCCCACCATCCGCTCCTCCGGGCGCCCTAGATAGCAGCTCTCTGCTCCACACAGAGGGCTGTGGTAGCGTAAAAACAATTGCCAAGTCTTCGTGCGACTTAAATTCGCTGTGGCGACCCCTGACGAAGGGAGCAGCCGAAAGAAGAAAAATAAATTGTATATTTATGTGAATGTTTACGACGCATTCGCACTATTGTGATCCATTTTTCTTGCATTCGTTTTTCGGCGCGATTCTCGTCCCGCAGTTTTCAAGCTGTTTCAACAAAGCATAAATCAGAACGTTCAGCTCTTTCAGGACAATCCTGCTATGACTTTCGGTGTTGGTGCAACGTTAGCTTTTTGGGTACCACTTTGCAATAAGGCTCCCCTTATAGATGCTAATAAATAGTTTATAGATACATTATTAATTTCTCTATAAACACTTTGTAAGTAATTAATAACTGCTTATTATGCATTATATAAGGGTGACAGAAAGAAAACTGACCAGTTTCTTGCTAAATCTGCCACCTATATATTAATCTAGAGTTGTTAGAATAAACATTTCAGACTAAGTTACTGCCTTGTAAGCACAATAAGAATTTGTAAACATATTTCTTTAGTAGCTTATAGTATTGTACTCTATCACTGCATTATAAGTATCTACAACTAATAATATTCAGACAAGCTTTTAGTTAAATGTTTTATTTAGTGTTTTTAATCAGCTGTTCTTGTTTTTAATCAGCTGTTTTTATTGTTTTTATTAATTAATCAGCTGTTATTATTATTTTTTTTGTCCTATTTTAAGCTTTTATTTTGTATTCTGTGCAGCACTTTGCGATTGTATCTATGATAAGTGCTATATAAATAAAGTATACTTACTACTTACTTACTAATAACGCTTGATGAATTACCACCGATTTATCAACAAGACATAAGGAAATTTAAATTAAACATATTGTGCAAAACTGTTTTTAAAAAATTTTTAAGTTGTTGCGTTTCCAGAACTACACTGAACTTTAGACCTAGAAACAAATATAAGTCTGTTTTGCTAACATGTATAGCATGTTAAGCTAATGTGTATATATGGTATTATTATACACTGTGTTGGTCATATTGCTGTTGCTGTCCTCTATTGTTTGTTTTGTTTGTTTGTTTCTACATTCGGTTTCCTGCTATGTAATCTTTTGCTCTGTGCTTGGTCTGTCTGTCCCTGTACAGCACTTTGGTGTGCACTGTCCCTGTTTAAAGTGCTTTATAAATAAAGTGGTATGGTATATTGTCACAAGAACCAGTTCACAGAATATGTCTTATATTCCTAAAGGATACTGGAAATGCATGTTTTATAAATCATGCTAACTATGCTACAATAAGACAAATCCCAAAAAAGTCTTTTAGATTATCTGTCATAAAGAAAATGTATTTTCCAATTCTCTATGCAGCCGTTTGATTGCTTGAAACGTCTTGATGTGGCCCTTTGGGAAAAAAAAAAAATGTTGCCCACCTCTGCTGTAGAGGATTGATTTAAAAATTAACAACGAAAATATAACATTATTTAAAAAATTATTTGTTTCTCCCTGTGTTATTGGCCATTTAAAACCTAAAAACATTAGATTTATCTATTTTTTCTCTGTTCAGATAAATTATCTCTAAGCTCTAAACTCCCGTTACGGAAAAGAGACAAGAGGAGGTTTAGAGAAGCGGCTGCAGCCATAAATGTGTTGATGTACTGAATAAATGGGCTAAACTTTTATTTCAAGACAAAATAATGGTTTTGTCAAGTACAAACAAAAGTTCTTTAAAGAATATTATGTATTAAAGGTAAAGGAATGTCACAGGGACTGGTCAAAAACAATAAATAAATATTTTTCTCGAATCAAACTTGAATCTGATCTTAATTTTAAAAGTTGGAAGTAAAGTTTGTAGACAACTACCACGTGTGTTTATTTACTGAAGCAGTCGACGTGACTGACGATGTGCAAACTGTTTGGAAGTCCAACAGTTTTGATGCGTTGGTTCGTGTTTGTGCTCAGATTTAAAGATTACCGTACGAAGAAGAGCCTCATGGGGTTTGGTAGATTCAGCTGCTGTGCTTTGTTTACACTGAGCGCGTACCTGCATTTCATAATTACATATCAATGTCTGGTAAACTACCAGAGTGAGCTCTTTCAGACCGCACCATTTAATATCATTTAGAACCAGTTTCATAGCTTTTAATGAGTATATTTAAAATAAGGTTTTAGCTGAAGACCATCTTTTACTGTTCTAAGACTATAATGGGCGTAAAGCTCAAATTAAACATCTATTAAGGCTCAAGCTGGCGTTGGCTGACACTTTATTTTGTGCTAATTTAAAGTCAGAGATGGTAACGAGCCTGAAGCGTCTGCTTTACCCATTAGTTCTGATGGGTAAAGAAGCTGGAGGTAGCAGGGTTTTAAAAAAAAAAGCTAAAAGCAGGCAATGCAATGCCGCTTTATTCTTTTAAATCGTATTCTTCATGCGAGATCTTTGCAGCAAACCTGCTCGACAGACCTGAAAAAATCATTTTGGACTACAATGATTATATAGACATTTAAATTATTCCGAGTTATTATGAGTGAAAGGTGCACTGTTTGTCTGCCAGACTTGGCGGTTGGGTGAAAACTGATCCAAACCTTTTAATACGACAAGTTGAGCTAATATTTTAAGGCTTGGATTGCAAAACCAGGAAATACCTGAGAAAGGTACACCTTTAAGGAATAAAAACTTGGCTGCCCGCAGGAATGGGTGGAAAACTCCAACTAGAGAACTCGGACTGTGTCCTGGACCTGAAGGTTCAGGTGCAGCGATTAAAGCCTGTCTGTCTGCTTTAGACAGACAGACGACACATCCATTTATGAAACAATGAAGATGAGGTTCATGAGGGCCAACAATGAATGTTCTGCAAGCTTTTCAGACAAGAAAGTGGGAAGAACTACATTAATTTATTGTTTCCAGTAAAATTTATAGTGAATATAATTAAACAGTCCAGACAGTGAGGTTATAAAGATTTAAGACAAAATATGGTTTTACTGTATGTGCACAGATTATTGTGTGAATGTTCATATTCGCACTACTGTGATCCATTTTTCTTGCGTGTGCTTTCGACACAATTCTCGTCTCGCAGTTTTCACGTTATTTCAATCAACCATATTTTAAAACGTTCAGCTCTTTCAGGACGATCCTGCTATGACTTTTGGTATTGGTGCAACTTTAGCTTTTTAAAATATTTAGCCTTTCTGCCATTTTTGTCTCATTGAAAATGAATTGAGCTCATTTTACATGCTTCACATCTTTAGATCTGTTTACATTTTACTGCTTCTTTCACATTTTGTTCTGGTTCAGCCTCTTTCTGTAAATTTTAATGTTTTTCAGCTATTTTCAGCTAACTTCAGCTGTTTTGTGCTCCTTTCAGATTATTCCTGCTAACTACAACATTGTTGTGCTTCTTCTAAACTCTTTCTGCTAATTTGAGCTTGTTGTGCTCCTTTCAGCTTATTTCTGCACGTTTCAGTTTTCTCTGCTGTTTCAGCTACTGTTTAGCTGTGTTAATGGTAATTTTAGCATTTGTAGCCAATTATACATTTTTGCACCCATTTAAACTTTTTTCAGCCTTATTCAGTGAAAATGTGCTCTCTCCACTTCCCTCTTTCATTTTCAGCTTATCTCTGCCTTTTAGCTACTTTTCAGCTGTTTTTGCTATTTTCTGATTTTCAGATAATTTCAAAAAAAAAATTTTTTTTTTTGCTCATTTCCACTTCAGCCCAACTGGGCAAACATGCTTTCTGCTTTCTCCTGCTATTGTTTAGCTTGTTTTACCCTTGCTACCTTTTTTTTTTTTTTTAGCTAAGTTCAGCTGTTTTCAGAAAATTCCAGGTTTTTGTGGTATTTTTTTCTAGTTTTAGCCTAATAAACTTCTAATTTCAGCTCGTTATTCTTTTAGCTCATTTGTGCCAGTTTGTTATTTCAGCTATTATTTAGCTATTTTATTCCATTTTCAGCTCAATTCCACGTTTTACAGCTCATTTCAGATCTTTGAGCTTCCGTCTGATAGCTTAGGCTTCTTTCTGCCTTTCAGCTACTTTTCAGCTATTTTTTTAATTATTTTTGCTCATTTCAGACTTTTTTTTTCCCTTATTTACTATTTTTTGTTCTCTTTTCTGTTTATTTAAACCCATTTCAGCTAATATGCATTCTTTCTGCTTTCTTCTGCTAATTCAAGCTTGTTCTTCCGCATGTTTTTTAGCTAATTTCAGCCGTTTTTCCAGCAATAAGCATTCACACTGCATTTTCACAGGAAATGCAGTTTCTCTAGTTATGAAGTGATTTTAAAACACACACCAAAAGATTATTTTAATAGTTTATTATAAAAACAATTTAAACAAATCTTTCTGCATTCATGACTTGAATAAAAAGAGAACTACAAATGACCAATAAACTAAAGAGCTGCTTTAGTCAGTATTTTTCATTAATAAAACAAATGAAAAATAAAAAATAGAACACATCTAACAGATTAGTAAGAACCAACTACAGCAGACAGTGTTTTCTATGTAAGAAAAAAGCTGAGTTTAATATGAAGTATTCAAATATTTCTCATCTTTTACTGATAATGCTGTTATATTTTTCTGATATTGAATGAAATAAACTACTATTCTGATGTGAATATTCAGTCTAAAAGCAAAATCATGGAGAAAAACGATTCCTTTCATTCACAGAATGAATATTAAAGAAGAAGGTTGAGGTGCAGCCTGTGCAGAGCGACGTGAACGTTGATTCAGCACCTTCATCTCAAAGCACAGCTTGGTGGAAACATTACCGCAGGACGAAAAAGTCTGATCCAAACCATCTGGATGCAGAAGAGCTGAGGGTGTTCTAAGGGATTCTTACAGATTTACACCCCGCCATCGGAGGAAAGTGTCAAATATTCTCCTGAGCTTTTGGGTATCGACTGAGAGCGAAGCACTAACAGCTTCTCACGCTGACGGACAGCAGAGGTCTCAGAATGTGGAGTGTAAAACCAACACCGCAGGGGCTCACGGCTCCACCGCCGTCAGAGGTCTCAGCGTTTGGCTCTCTTGGAGGGGGGCTCCTCTGATTTCTGTCCTCCTCGCGTTCGCACAGCAGGAGGGCTGGCCTCCCGTTTACGGCCCCCCTTGGCTGCTGCCTGGACCCTCGTCCCGCTGCAAAGGGGAAACAAGGAGCAAGTGTCAGTCCACGATTCAGCCTGGGCTTATTTGTGAAACATCCTGCAATAAGTGCGACATGCACACAGACCGGAGCCTGTCTGCGTGAGGCTTGTGCTGGAAAAACTGCCCGAGAAAGAATTCAAAACATGGTTCAGATTTCACGACTTCTCTAGAATTTAAAACAGAGAAAAACTTTTCTGACAAAACCAGCTCTCTCTCTACAAACGCTCGGAACAAAACCCGGAAAAATGGAGCTAAAACAAACAGTGACGGTACATTTTTATCAAAACGAAGAAGCAACAATGAAAAGAACATTTCAGTCTTTCTATTTAAAAAAAAGTACATTTTTAGTTTTTGATGTGAGCATCTAAATCTGGAGGAAGATTTATCAGCTGATAAACATTAGATGAAGTAAAAAATAAATAAATACTGTACTATCAAAAAAACATGTAAATCACAATTACTGTATTTTTCTCTGTATAAGTCAGTTTTTTAAAAACATAATTTACATGCCTGCGACTTATACGCCAAAGCGATATTTATGGATTTTTTTTTTTTTTTTCCATATTTATAAACCAATTTTTTGGCTGAGATATGACCATTTTCATTCATTCTGACTGAAAATCTTGAACACTAACATTTTTCAGCCGCTAGATGACATTCGAATAATATGGCATGCTGTTGTGTCATTTAATAGGTAAAAGTGGCTATTAATGACAAAATCGCTTGGTCAAATCAGCTTCATTTTGCTGCGCCGCCCCAGATTAATGCAGCTAATTTGACCATTAAAGTGCATTTATTAAGTAAAAGTTCAACTGAGACACAACTTTACTATAAAGTCGAGCAAACAAACAATGGTTTTTAGGTATTTATCTTGTTAAATTTTGAAGAAATGAGCAGCGACGTGTCCCTCTGAACATGCCCGCTTACGTGTATCAGCTTTTGAAATGCAGATGATTTGACCGTCAAAGTGCATTTACTAAGTAATAGTTCAACTGAGACACACCTTTTGTATAATTTTGAGCAAACAAATAATTGCTTTTAAGTATTAATCTTGTTAAAGTCCTCCCGTGCATGCTCCCGCGGCCACCATTTGGCAGCCAATCGATTTCGATGCATCAGGTGATGCATAATATATGCGACTGATTTATGGATTTTTCCACTTTATTAGACATATTTGGACTGATGCGACTTATAGGGCGGTGTGACGTTTACGGCGGAAAATACAGTAGCTGCTTTATTGTTTAAATGTACTTTTCTCCATAGCAGGGCTATTCAACTGACAGCCTGGGGGCCAAATCAGGCCCATGGGTGAGCTCAGTTTGGCCCACCGAGGGGCTAATTTTTAAATAAAACTATATTTTAAACCACAAAATAAACTTAATGACAATAACTGCTGGATGTTCGGCCCCTGAGCTCATGGTTTTCAGTAACTGTGGCCCCCCTGAGCAGTTTAGTTGAATGACGCTGCCCTATACTGTTCTTTGATCGGTTAAAGAGAAAAACTGAAGCTAAGCAGCACACAAACTTTAATGTGCTTAGTTAAATAAAGGCTTAAAAAAATTATAATATTACATTGTGATATTATTGTTATTAATAAATAATCTTTCAAATGACTGAATAAACTATTAATGGGAATATCTTTAGAAAACTTTGATACAAAGACGAAACTAAAGGTGTTATTTTCCCCTGAGATCTAGTCATGACTAATCATTTCTACTGAAAATCATCATTAAAGAGTGCCTGCCCTCTAACTCTAAATATATTATATAATAATCCTAATATATTGTCCAATTACAAACCTTTAATATCACGTTTCCAAACCAGGTTAGGCCATGATACAGATTTATTATTATTATTCTGAGATTTGATTACTTTAGTAATTCTAGGAATATTCTCGTTCACAGATGTAAAGAGTCGTCGTCTTCTCCTGAATGTTCCTTCATGCTGCTGAAGCTCACCGTGTGCCAGCTGCGGTCTCCTCTTTACCGTTCTGCCGGCTCGCCCGGGTGGATGGTTTACTCGGCTTATTTCTGAGAAGCAATAAAAGAAAATTATTGCTTTAGTGCTAAATGTTCCTTGCCTGGCATTAAATGTGATGGAACTGTGTTCGTTGGGAGACGTTCAGGGCTGTGAGGGGATGAGAGCGCCACTGTTGCACAGATGACATTTCACTATTTATGGCGTTACTGTAAAATTTGTCAACATGAAAAGTTTAATGAAGTTTATTTTGTGGATTAATATTGTGGCCCATTTTTACCCCCGAACTACTAAATAAAAGCAGACTCTACCGTTCAGCCTCCAGACGAGACGCCTGCCGAGTTGTAGCTCTGGTTGCAGTTTCTATTTCGTCCTCTTCCCTCTCGTCCTCCTCATCGTCTTCGTCTTCGTTGGTCAGCTCAGTTTCTTTTTCCTCTTCTTTATGCTCCTTTTTACCAAAAACTAAGAAAAAGATTTTAAGCATTTAGGATGGATAAAGGGAACTTTTGCCATGTTGCTTATTAAATAAGCTCAGTTATAGATGCTGACTTCAATTTATTTTTCCCATTACACACACACACACACCAAAAAAATAGGGAGAAGCAGGTAAAGATTATGGATGGATGGTGATGCAACAGAACAGAACACAGAAATGGTAAATGGTAAATGGAGCTTACTTATACAGCGCTTTCCAGCCCCCATGAGGGGCCCCAAAGCGCTTCACAGTACCAGCCATCCACCCATTCATGCACACATTCATACACCGGTAGCGGTAGGCTGCCATGCAAGGCGCCAGCCAGTCCTACCGGGAGCAACTCGGGGTTAAGTGTCTTGCCCAGGGACACAACGAGGTATGCAGTGACTGGGGATCGAACCCCGGACCTTCCGGTCCTGAGCCGGCTGCCCTGCCTCTACACCATCTCGGCCCAAAGTCTCGGTGAAGTATCGAGGGACTACTGTAGTCAGTTTAAATTGTCATATTTGAATGTGTGAACAATGTACACTAAATTAAATATTTTTAAAAATGAGAAGTAAAACATAAGTACAAGACTAGTCCAAAGGTCAAGCTCACAAGAAACACATTTTCCACGGTGATGCTAAACATAGAGATGCTGGAGGACCGACATCAGCAGCCTCTCACAGATTTGCCGAGCTATTTCACCTGGTCACCTCTTAGACATCAAAGTGTGTCTGGAATGGAAGTGGGACTACCATGATGTCATTGCTCGACAATGTCCACCCACACATTCAGCACCAATGTGCTACTTTAACACTGACCAGACGAGTGGGCCTTGGTATCACCTGTTTCAAATGGGGTTCTCTTTGGAAAGCAACTGTGGAAAGATGTGAGTGTGCCATTGCTAAGATAAATGAGTTATTTTCTCACAAGCTTCATGTGCTAGGCCTTAGTACTTTATGGTGCTATTTTAGGAAGTGTTCTTTGATGGGACGTTCTTGGACATTAGATAATTGCAGGCATGAAGTGGATGTGACCGCAGAAGGTGGACACAGTTTGGAATAAGGCTTAACGTAGATACTGATACTCTATGTGAACTGTGACGTTGCACTGTCACAACATGGATCACATTCAGTATATCTCGTACACAAGGTCAACTTTCAGACTGCATCCATGTGAACATGACGACTTTCTAAATTGACAGACAATGTCAGCCGTATGCGCAGTAAATGCTTTCGAGGGATAGTTCGTTTTTTTTAATAGAATTTTGTGAAAAAGTTATCAACAGTTATTAAAAGCTTAGCATTCCATGAAAGACTGTCACTCTGTTGCATACCAGAGTATTAAACTTTTGTCTTTCTACGTTAAGAAGTGACAGTTTCGATTGCTTTGGTCAAACCTTAAAAATAACATTATGAACAATCTCATGCAATGTCATGGGGGCCGAGATGGTATGGACAGGGCAGCCCACTCGGGACCCGAATGTCCAAGTTTTGAGCCCCAGTCATTGCACATCTCGTGGTGTTTCTGAGCAGGACACATTATCCCCAGTTGTTCCTCTGGCGCCTTCCATAGCTGCCCACTGCTCCACCTGGTGGTGGATGGGTTAAATCAGAGAGCTCATTTCGTCAGTGTATGGGAACATACAATGATGACAATACATATTATTATTATTATCATTATTATTAGTATTATGTCACACTCACAAAATGCATTGGAGATGACTCTCAACTATCGTACCACATTACATCCTAGCTAAAAATCTGTAAGATTGACTGACAGCCATTTTTGTGATAGCTAATGTTGATTAGCTGTGGTCATCATCTTAAAATAGACTGGTTCCAAAAGTTAATCAGTTGTAGATTTTTATCCAAGGTTATTACTTTCTTAAAGTTTCATTAAACTCCAATCAGTGGACAGAAAATTTTTTTGCTGAGACAAAAAAGGTTGACACCAAAATGTAATCCTAAAGTTTTAAGCAAATATTTTGGGCAATGTGTGGTAACAGGAGTATGTGGTGCAAATGACTCTCAGCATGCTAAATTTTATAGCAATAGATGCAAAAAGAAGCAAACGTTATAGATTTCTTTATCTTCATATGAGGGACAAAGTTGACTCCAAACATTTAATGTCATAGTTTTAAACAAATGTCTTGTGTAAGCTTTTTGCACTCAGAATTTGTAAATGGACTGTACTTATATAGCACCTTTCTATCTAATCAAGATTCTCAAAGCACTTTACAACACAATCTGTGCCTTCATTTACCTCCACTCACACATTCACACAGCCCTCTAATACATCTCTACAAAGCTAATCTGAATCTGTAGAGACTAATCAGTGCTTTAGATCACATTTGTACACTGATGGGACACACATCTGAGGCAGTGAGGCGGCGGTGCACAATATGCACAATATTGCAGCGGCGATGCACAATATTGGATTTGTGGCCGATATCTGACGTATTAAAACATATTTGGCCGATAATTGATACAAGTAACAATATTTTTTCCCTAGACCTACTTACAGAGAATATATACTGTAGCTTTCTCTGCTGTGGAATTAAAATACTGCAACATTCTACATGGTCTTTGTCACTTTGGTCTGCTACCAAATGCAAATGCCAAAAAGGGGGTTGAAAATGATGTAACACTGTCAGATTAGATCCTCAGATCAGTGAGTTATTTTGATGATAGCCGATATTTAACTTTATCACTAATACCATCCGATACCGATCCCATGCCGATGATATTGTGCATCCCTCCAATGAGGGGTTCAATATCTTGCCCAGGAACACGTTCAACATGCGACTGCATAGTGGTGGAATCGAACCCCCAACTCTCCCACTGGAGGACGACTGCTTAAACACTCAGCCACAGCTGCCCCATGTGTTGCAAATCAGTGTCAGCTACTACCACTCAAAATGTTAGGTCAGTATCTTTATAAAATGGTTGAGCTATAGCCATTTATGTGACAGTCTAAGGTTATTTGGCTGTTGTTTAGCAGCCATCTTGAATTGTGTTGATGCCAAACCTTAATCAGTTCTAGATACACATCCAATGATTGCTTTCTGTAAATGTCATTAAATATTGTCCAGCTAATGAACTATTGGGTAACACACAGATACATAAATATTCAATTCAGCTCATTTTATTTATGTAGCGCTAATTTAAAAAAAAGTCTTGGGGCACAGTACAAACATTTACATTCATTAAAAAAATGACAATTCAGAATCACTCTACCCACCGCCACCACTGCCACCACTGCCACCACTACACTCACACATGGGCAGACACATTATTGTCTGCCTTCATTTCTTAGCAGTGGGTTATCCAAACCATCAGAACTGTTTGCTTATTTCTTGACTATAAAAAGCGACTGGCCTTATAAGCGTAGTTATTTTTCAGTAATGTACATGATCCTCTGTTCTTTGTATTTCTACACCTATATCACCCATGGATTCCTGCATGCCAGACATAATGTGTCATCATCATATACCCTGGCCCTTGAAATGCAATGCTGATAGTATGCCTGTGGATAACGCAACACCTATAAAAAGGCACACTTTTGACAGCATTCAATAACGGCTCTCTTTTCTGCATGATAGAGTTGGTGTTGAAAGACCAAACACTCGCAGGCACCCGCAAAAACATGTGCGAGCACAAACACACGCACAGATGTGGTCCTGCTGACACTTCAAAAAGGTCAGCTATCAATAAAGTTCTAAATCTGTACACCTGTAAAGTTGACATAGAAAAGAGCTCTGGAACTGCAGGCCAAGAAGAAAAAAGTCACTGCAGCTTTTACATCTGACTGTAGTTCAATTACAACATTATGATGTTGCTTAAGATTTACATTTTTAAGATAAACTGTTTTTTTTGTGGGATTGTACTGTGACCGCTGATAAGTGTTCATTAACTTTCTTTAAATTATGTGGAAAATAAATGATCAGCTGAATTGTTAAAGAAGCATAAGTTAAAATCAGTAAAAAGAAAAAAGTTGAATGGAAAATTTAACTGCTATAACGAAGAGCTACTTTAAGCAAAATCCTAGCTAAACGGTCATTTTAGTCGTGTAAATGCTGACTCAGCGTTCACACATTTTACCAATGTAATAAGTTTTATCATCTTGTAGGATTAAATAATTAATTTAAAAACTGGTGTAAAGAAATAAACATCCCAACGAGCTATTTTAGAGTTGCCACAGTGTGATTTTGTATCGATTAAGCATTCCACTTTTTATATTGATGTTAATTGTGCCGCTCTGGCTGCATCTCTGATACTTTCATGCTGAGTTACTGCTTTTGAAAACTTTAATTCCTCTTTTTTCTGGACGTAAATCACATTTTTCGGATGATGATTTACTCTGGTATCAGATGCTGTGCAGCTGGAAAGA
The DNA here is from genome assembly GCA_032273985.1 of Hypsolebias coamazonicus. NCBI lineage: Eukaryota > Metazoa > Chordata > Actinopteri > Cyprinodontiformes > Rivulidae > Hypsolebias > Hypsolebias coamazonicus. The sequence continues at coordinate 20,149,372 of JAVCKU010000182.1, forward strand.
TATTTACTGAAAGCTTTTTTTTTCATTCAACCTTTATTTAGGCAAGTTAATCTCATTGAGCCTCGAGGACTCATTTACAAGAGAGACCTGGCTACAAACTAAGGATGATGACAACAGTAACA
>JAVCKU010000182.1:20150874-20161624 GCA_032273985.1 Hypsolebias coamazonicus
GTATGCAGTGACCGGGGATCGAACCCCGGACCTTCCGGTCCTGAGCCGGCCGCCCTGCCTCTACACCATCTCGGCCCAGAAACAATTTGGCCATGAACTGGACATGATACTTTAATGTATAGAAAATCTAATTAATAAAATCAATCAACAGTTCTGTACGTCTTCATTTTGGCTCTTCACTGGTTCACTTTGGCCCACAGCCCTTTTGTTTTTAATTTAAATCTCATCACATTTATTTTACCTGAATCTTCTGCAGCTGCAGCCTTTGGTGGCCGTCCTCTTCGAGCAGGTTTCTTTGGAGCCGGCTCCTGCTCCTCCTGTTGCTCCTCCTGTTGCTCCTCCTGACCATGAAGAGAAAAACAAACACCTTCATCCGAGACAAATATATAAGATGAGACAACACTCTCATATGATTATAGTAGAATTTAGTGCTGTAACATGCAGATAAATATAAACAAATATTGAATTTCTTTACAAACATACATCATGTGGTTTCTTCTCTGTGAAGCTCTCCTCCTTTACATCCTCTGACTGGCTCACAGAGGGAGAACAACCTGAAGACAAATCATCTGTTTCATGAAGTCTTCTCTGTAAATGATGAGGTGTTTCTGCAGGGTTTCAGATGATTGGATCCATCAACATCCCTGATCATTTCCCTTCACATGAAGGACCAGTTCTTTTTAGATAAAGGATCTGAAGTGTGCATGAGTCCTCACCTCTGTATTTGTCTGGTTGTTCCTCATTTTGCACTTGTTCACTGTTGTCCATCACCTCCTGCTGAGCCTGTGGTTCCTGCTGGATTACACATCAGGACACAAACATGAAGAAATATGGCTAAAGTAAACAGATTACAGAGTAATAACACAGGAAGTTAACATTTTAGTCCACAAAGACAACAAATGTCACCTCTCCAGATTCCTCCATTTCCTCTGAGATATTTCTCTTCACTGCTGCTTCACCTGGAAGTTAAACAGATCAAAACTAAGCATAGCTCATTTTATGTCTTAACAATGAAGACACAAACACCATGTTTTAAACTTTTCTGGTCTCAACAAAGAAGTGATCTCAAAATACTGATCAGTTTCAGTCTGACTTTCTCGCAGTTAACAGTCCTGTCGTCTCTCATTAGCAGCTTGACTCTGAGGGTAAAGGTGGGACTCCGAGGGGCTGCTTTGATTGAAAAACCTCACCGGTGTCCTCAATCTCCTGGGAGTCTGAGTTTCCTGGTGCTTCGCCGTCCTCTGGGACAGGAGACGGCAGATTCACCTCAGATCTACTTTGATTCCTTTTCTGTGGTGCATGTCCATCTGCAGCAGTCTAAAAATAAGTTTGATAGCAAAAAAAAAAAAAAAAAATCATACTATAGTACAGTGAGATATACTCAATACTTTGCAAATGAGTCTTCATTGCATACAGTAAAAGAAAATATAAACATGCCTCTTCTTTCTTCAAAGTCTCCAGAGTTGCTGTTTTCTCAGCACTGTCCTCAGCATTAGTCTCAACTGTCTTGTCTGAGGTTAAAAACAAAAGATGAGTTAAGAGTCATTTAACCTCCGAGGTGAGGTTAAATGACTCAACTCCAAGTTTAAATGATGCAAATAACGTTCAAGGAAGTTGTTTTATTATGTTTTAACATCCACAAGTTTATATAAACTGTCTAAATAAAGGCTAAGTGAATAAATAAAGAAAATGTTGGCTCTGTCTAACAAATACCAGCTGTTGCTTCTTTAGCTGCATCTCCTCTGCAGCGCGACGCTGCCTCTGACGTCGCAGCTTCCCGTTGTTGGTCCTTTTCCTCCTCCTCTGTGCTTCTAGGTAATTGTTCTCTATGCGGTGTTTCTATCTCCACAACCTTCTCTTGCTCAGTTTCCTAAAGATAAAAAAAAAAGATTAGTTTTAACCAAAACTTTTAAAAATTACATAAATAAAATATAAGAGTGGTGAGACTTACTTCAGCTGAAAGCTGGTCTTTATCTTGTTTTTCCTCATTTGTAACACCTGATGGGGTCAAAACGCAGCGTTCCAGACGACAGTTCATCCAACAATTTCAAGTAAACCTCAGATGTTGATATTTTATTTAAAGAGTATTTGTGTTTCTTTCAGCTGATGTCATTGTGCATTCTTGATTTTAATCAAAAGTGTTTTAAAATTTCGTCAAATTACACTTTGCCTTAAAAAAACACAAACACAGTAGTCCCTCGCTACTTCGCGGTTCGACTTTCGCAGTTTTTCAACAATTGTCCACCTTAATATTGCTCACGTGATTGGGAAGGTACGGAACAAAAAGTTAACGGAAAAAAATAAATACTTCGGACAGGCGCTGCCATTTTGTAGTTTTCTCTCAATAAGCCTACACTGTAAGGTCAGTCAAAAGAACTACATTACTCAGAAGCTAACAGTGATTTCAGCCACTGCTTTCTGCCAAAATGGAAGTAAAATTTTGATCCGGTCCGAACTCAAATAAAAAGTTTGGCCCTTATTCATAGTGACTTCTGCGCTCAACGGCTGCAGAGAGCCGATCAGAGCTGGACCAGAACTACTTCCAGGCTCACCAGTAAATGTGAGTGCTGGTTGTCGGCCCATGAAGCCTCTCAAGCAGGGAGGCGTTGCTTGGAGGTCCATTGTCTTCTCCGGAGCTCACATGAACTTTTTTTTTCATCTGGATCCCTCTAGATTATTTGGACTCAATCGGGATCATTGTGTGGTTTTGTGCTGGCTCTCCGAAGGTCCGGCTCTCTCCAAAATCATCTGGTGCTCAACATCTGCAGAGAGCCGATCAGAACTCACCAGAACTGAACCAAGGCTGGCGAGTCCCCATATGAAATTTTGCAGTACTGTACTGTACATATATGTATGTTGTTAAAATTATGTAGGTTTTTAAGAGTTTAGAACATTGCAAAACTGTGAGAAGGGTTTATAAACCCTTAAAATACATATAAATACTAAAATAAATATAGCGTTCCTACTTTACGGTTTTTCACTTATTGCGGGGGGGGGGTCCAGACGTAACCCCCATGATAATCGAGGGACTACTGTAGATATCAATAAAGTTAGCTACATCTGTTGGAGGAAACAAAATTTTAAAAATTAAAAACATTACATAAATCAAAAGCCTGGGAACAGATGTGGCTTCAAATGATGTTCAAAACTTCTCTTCACTTCCTCTTCAACTATCTTTCATTCTTTAAACTACATGATAATTAACATATTCATCCAAGAACACGGAGCTCTAAAAACAAATGCATGAATGAATGCGTAAAAACTAGTTATAGTAAATAAAATGAACTGGACTTACTGATTTGTTTAACTAGTATTAACTCAGATTTAGCTTCTCCGTCGTCCGTCCTGTCAGGAATGCTGGCCTCCACCTAAAAGAGAATTAAAACTCAGTTTAGCTATAAAATTATTTCTATTGTTTAAAACTTAAAGAGAGAACATAAATCACATTTTCTATATAATGATCTGAAACATACCGTCTGCTGATCAGCTTCCTTCACTGTAACATCTCGTTCCTCCACTGTCTTACTCTCAGTTTCACCTAGTTGTGGAAAGACGTTTTTAACGTTCTTTGAATAAAAAGTATTTTTCTAATTAAATAAGTAAATGCTAATTGTATCTGAAGTAAATTAAAAGAGTTGTCCTTACAGACAGAAATCTGAGCCTGGTTTTCTTTTTCTTCCTCCACTACCTGTTGTTCAAAATTAAAATAAATAAAAATGTTTTAGTGTTTATTTCTGAAATATATTAAAGTAAAATTGCAAACAGTTCATATTTGGTTGAATAAAGCATGAATTATTCTTACTTACCTTGAGGCTTGTCTGTGTAACTGCAGCATCTGGCTCTGTTAGCGCTTTAAGACAAAATAATGGTTAAAAATCAGCTCAAAGAAACTACCGACTTCATTTTAGCAGGAGTGTGACAGCACCCACCTGGCATGTACATGTTTTCTGAAAGTGGCTCGGTGGTGTCAGAAACGACAGCTACAGCCGTCTCTTCAGCATCAGCTGCGATCGCCTCTGCTCCTGATGTAACATCAGCCACTGATGAAACACACAAACAGAGCTGTGAAGATGGCAGCACACAACGGTGTCTGTTAACAGCTTTTTAAAAACATTTATGAAGAACGTTTGAAGGGAGCTGATGCAGCTGCTGCTAGATATTCATCGTAACCTTAATACAGTAGTCCCTCGATACTTTGCGGTTTGACTTTTGCGGACTCACTCTTTCACGGGTTTTCAACGTATGATTGTACATGACACACAATTGGCGATGGGGAGAGACAGAACCCGCCCTCTCCTTTCTCTGCTGTGACAGACAGCCTCAGAAAGAGAAAGAAGGGGGTGGGGTCTGTCTTTCTCCATCACTACTGTTCAGGGAGCAGGGATGAACAGATCAATGCAGAATATCAAAGAAAATGCTTTTTTGGACCTATAGGAGTGAATCAGTTTAAAAAAAAAAAAAAAAAAGAGTGGTTGAGTGCGGCTCACTCAGGTATAAGACAGACACCCCCCCCCCCCTTCTCTTTCTGAGGCTGTCTGACAGCAGAGCAGACAAAGAACAGGTGGGCACACAACAGACAGCCTTGGAAAAAGAAAGGCGGGGGTGGGGGATCTGTCTTATACCTGAGTGAGCCGCACGAGATGCATTGATTGTTTATTTTAAATAATCAAGCGAGACCTGAACCGAGCCTTTAGTCCCCCTCGACGATCAATGAGCAGGCCAGGCCACCGGGAAATGTCCAGTGCTCCCGATGGCCAGCCGGACTCCAAGGCTCAGTAACCGTAGCTTCAGTCTGTCTGCTCTCTTTCGCTGTGCTCTTTTAGAGCGTTTAGTTTAGAACATTGTTAAGAACATTGTAAGAGTGAGGGAAGGATTTATAAAGCCTTAAAATATATAAATACTAGGCCTGTCACAATATTTTGGTGGGCGATTAATTGTCTCAGAAATTAATGCGATAAACGATAATTTTGTTTGAAATTTGACAATAATTTATAATTGTCAAGTTTAAGAAGAAACGTTGGGTAACTTCTGTGTGTAGTGCCTTTTTTGACCACTGGATGGCAGTATAATACAGTTTGAACCAAAGGATGGATAGGACGGATAGTGAGGGAGCGAGCAGCGTGACTCTTTAAGAGAAATGGGAGGGAGTCCCCTTGACGTGACATGGGCTGTCGCTCGTTCCTGTTTTTCTGTTCTCAAATTGGCGGACACTCTGTGTGATTTGAGCTCTTTAGCATAGCTAACATAACTAGCTATAACATAGTGTAGCATTGAGCATGCATCAGGATCTTTAGTATGGCATTTGTCACACGAAGCTTTTAATAAGAAAATCAGTAAACAAGTTCTCAGCTTCTTTTTGCAGAGAAAAGCAACTTTTTACACAAAGGCATGGGTTTCAACCGTGAATTTTGGAGCTTTGGCAAGACAAAGGTTTTTTCCCAAAGTCGGTTTGTTAGCTTAGCGCTTAGCTTAGCTGCTTTTAACGATCCAAAAACGCAATTTTGGACGTTTAAAACATATTTTAAAGAGAAAGGAGTATAAGGGAGGGGTCAGTGAAGAGCACCAGAGTTGAGCCTTTTGTCATCCAGTGTCTTCAGTAGAAAGAGAGAGACATGCGACAGGCCTAATACTAAAATAAATATAACGTTCCTACTTTGCAGATTTTCACCTATCGTCGGGGCGCCTGGAACGTAACACCCGTGATAAGTGCGGGACTACTGTAATCATATAAACGAATTAACATAAAAAGAAATGTAAAAGCTGCTTCAAGTGGATCTTCATGGTCACCATGGTGACCATACGTGTTTCACTCCCCTACTAATGAGCAACAGACAAACACGCAGACAGAAAATTAAGCTTCAAACAGGCGCTGAGTGAAAACCGTCAGAGCTTAGAAATTCTTGGACCATGAGCAGCAGATGCACTTCGCTGCCAGTTTTGAAGAGAATATTTGGAGCATGGAGGCAACGCTGAAGTAAAGAGTTTGGGGCCATTTCTGTGGTCCAACTTTCTGTGACCCGTTTAAACTCTGAATGATGTTTCTACAGTGAAGTGTGTCTGAGCCGAAAAGATCCAAAGAGCGCTGGGTTTTCAAGAGGTTCGTCAAAATCTTATTGATCTCCATTAATTTTTTTAATATCATAGTTATTCGCAAATTTTGTCGACACTAACGCTACCAAAACAATAGCATGCTAATCCTGGATGAGCTGAACGTTTTGGTGCATAAGTTGCATATTTTTTTTTAATATATTTTAAAACTGATATGCGATTCAGGTCAAACGTTTTAATAAAACTAATAAAAGGTACTTCAATCTTCGTGCATTGACACCCTTAACATGAAAGGAACGAGGGTTAGTTTTTAGCTAAGAGAAAACACCACCACAAACCTTTTTTGTCTACTGGTGCGTCCATTTTGTCATCAAACAATGTTTCAAGAGGAGTTTCAGCACTTTTGGTTTCCTCCTCTTTCAGGCTTGTATGTGAAGTCAACTCAGCCTCCTGTGTGAAAAAAAAAAAAATGGAGAAACTCAACTAGAAGGCGTAGAAAACACAACTCAAGAAAAGAAAAATCACAGTTTATTAAGGTTGATTTTCCTTCAACACAAAGATACATTATTTTTACAAATCTCACATACCTGTGGAGCAATGCTCTCTGATGTTTCAATCTCAGCCGTGTCCATTTTGTTCTCTGAGGTTTCTGTCTCATCTATAAACACACAGCAGGTTTAGCTCATGTTGTATGATGCTTAAATAATATATTGTCATTTTCCACATACCATTAACTTCTGATGTTTTAGCGACAAGCCCGGCAGCTGGTTGAGCTGCAGCCGGTGAAGCTCCAGTAGAAGTGAGCTCAGTTTGGTTCTGCGCAGGAAACGGCTGCTCTTCAGCTTCAGATGTTTCCATCGGTTGTGGGTCGGGCAGATTCAGCTGCGATCCCTCCTCCGTGTTTTGGATGAAGGTGGAGGACAGCGCACTGTCAGGATCCATGGAGAGCAGAGTCAGCGCTGCCTCCTTCATCTTCATGTCAGCATCCTGAAGCTCCGCCTCTACCGCGAGGTCTTTAAGACTCGGGGGTGGAAGTCTTGCCTCTGCTGAAGTGCAGACGTCCATAAGGGTCAGCAGGGCGTCGGCCTCCACCGGTACTGCTGGCACCTCACTGGGCTGTGACTCTGCATCGCCCTCGGATGGCACGGGGGTGATGTCACTTAAAGCATCGCAGGTGTCCTCTGAAAACGAGGTGGTGACAGTGGCGGTGGCGGGATCAGACTCGGAGCTCACTTCTCGGAGAGGTTGCTTCTTAGACGTCTCTTCAAGACTCAAAGGGGAACCTGAGGACTTCAAGGATTTACCAGACTTTTCCAGCTCGGCTTCTTTCTGAGTCATCTTCTCGTCTTGATCGCCGTCCTTCTTTTCAGGAACTTTACTCTTCCTCTCCACTTTCTTCTTTGCGCCTTTAAGATCTAATTTCTCCTGTGACGTTTCTTCAGAGACTTTCCTCTGTTCTTTTGCGCTTCCATCTTTTTTCTTCCCCTTTGTTGCTTCGGGCTTAGAGGCATCTGCAGCTCCTGCGCTTTCAACATCCGAACTGTGAACTTTCTTATCCGTCTTTAGTAAGAACGGAGCCTTTGCTTCCTCTTTGGATTTTGTTTTTTCTGTTATTCTTTTATCGGTTGGCTTGACTTTTTTGGGCTCTCTGTCAGCGCTTGAGCTTGACTTGTGTAACCTCTGGCTGTCCTGATCAACTTTACCTTTCTCACTTTCTGTTTTGGATTTGGGTTTGTGTGCAGGCTTGTCCTCAGAGTGACTCTTTGACTTTTTTAGCCTGTCCTTGGAGTGTTTGTCCCTCTTCTTAGTGCTGTCTAGGCTGGGCTCCTTGTCGGAGCGATCCTCGGAGGAGCCTGCAGAATCATGGCGAAGCTGCTGCTTGAAGTCACTTTTAACCAAAGGTTTCTCTCCTTTGGCTTTTTCCTTGTCTTTAATCTTATCTTTTTCCCTAATTTTGTCCTTCTCCGTTTTTACATTTTCAACGGTGCCTCCTTTAACCTTCTTGGCATCTTTTGAGCCTCCGTCTTCAGCACCTCCTTCAGTCACTTTTCCATCTTTTGTACTTCCTGCTGTTTTCTTCTCACTCTTGGTTTTGAGCTTCTTCTCGCTTTTATCTTCAGACGACACTTTGACAGCAGAGACTTCCTTCTGCAGGGACTCGTTGGCTGGATGCTCGGATTTTTTCTCCTGCCTTTGTTTGAGTTTGGCACGATCATCAGAAAGGCTGCGCTCCTTCTCTTTGCGCTCTTTAGAGTGAAGGTCTTTCCGAGGCAAGCGATCAAACTTTCCGACCGAACGCTGTTTGAGAGCCTCCTGAGAGCCTTGCTCCAGATCCAAGATGAAGGAGTGTGTCCGGCTTTTGTCCAGCAGCTTCTTTGTGTCACTGGAATCTTCGGAGACGCTGCCGCTCATTCGTCTGTGCCGGTCATCAGAAGATCCTGATTCTGATAGATTTCTTGTAAGCTTAGCTTGTGGGTTCTTTGAGGACGACGGCTTCACCTCCTACTTAAAAAAAAAAAAAAACATGTTTTAAAGAGATCAGTAGCTCCAAACTTGTTTTATTTCTCGTGGCTTTAATTTACCGCTTTCTTAGATGTCTCTCCTGTATCTCCCTTCTTCTTGCTTGAAGCTTCTCCTTCTTTTCTAAAAAGTGATATTGACACATTTACTTACTCCGATTTGTTTTAAACGCTAATGTGTGAATTTGTATTTGAGGTTTTGATGGCGCACCTTGAGTCTAGCTTCCTCTTCCTACTAAGAGCCACTTTTTTCTCCAGGACTTTCCTCTCTTTGCGAGCTTCTTTGGCTTTGGGCTTCTCCAGCGGAGCAAAATCTGCACTCCTTTGTTTTTTACTATCTGTTTAAGAGAAATAAGGTTAAGAGATGCAGTAACTTTGCATGTACTGTATAGCAGTGGTTCTCCAACTGGGGTCCCTGGACCCCTGGGGTCCGTGAGACAGTGCTTGGGGGTCCACAAAAAAAGGAAAATAAAAAAATAAATAACACAAAAAAAATAATTATATATATATATATATATATATATATATATATATTTTTTTTTACATTTGTTCTGGTATAGATCAGTTTACAAATTAAGTGCTGTTACTTGGTATGACTACTGCTGTTATGGTTCTGTTCAGTTTTATGTAGTTTTCTGTAATAATTTGAAGAAGTGGCGATACATTTAATTATGTTCATCAAGTGAATTTTCAAGCCCTTTTGCCTAGTTCAGTCATTACCTGCAGTGTTCCCTCAGTGAGGACTGAACTTGGCAAAAGGGCCTTCTACTCCGCTCCTGCTTCCTGGAATATCTTACAAAAAGATCTGAAGCTCTCGACCATGACCTCTCTAAATGTCTTTAAGAATCTGTTGGAATCCTGGCAAAAACCAATGCAGACATGTTCCTGTTTTTGATTTTCTACATCTGCCTTATAATCTGTCTGTTTTGCTACTTTGATATCATTGTTTTAACTTGTTAAAAAAATCTGTATGCCTCTCTTATGATTGTCTATTGTTGATTGTCCAAGGAAAATGTTCTGTTGCTGTTGTCATCATTCTTTGTTTGTAGCCAGGTCTCTTGTAAATGAATCCTCGAGTCTCAATGCGATTAACCTGCCTAAATAAAGGTTGAATGAACATGTGTTTTTTTTCTTCTTAAGATAGAAACAAACTGACCCAGACTGCAGGAACAAACTGTTCCAGGCTTCCCACCACCACTGTTGGGGGAAGTTGGAGGTATTCAGAGGTTCCTCCTCCATTATACAGCCAGGGTGTGCCACTGCCAACAGAACCGAACTTCCCACCCTGTCAACAGAACCAAAAGCAACTCCCTGTCAACAAAACCGAGCGCCCCGCCCATCAACAGAACCAAAAGCAACTCCCCGTCAACAGAACCGATAGCCCCTCCCATCAACAGAACCGAGCTCCCCGCCCGTCAACAGAACTGAGCGTCTTCCATCAACAGAATTGATTGCCCCGCATGGTAAGTTTTCTAGAAGAAACTCTGGTACTGATGGAGAGTTCTGAGCAGATCTCTGGTGTTCCTGATCTTCCTCCCAGCAGCTGCTTCACGTTTGACATGTGATCTCTGAGCTGCTTGTCCTCCTGATCTGACTTGAGAAGGTAAAGTGGAGCGGCAGACCAGGCTGGGTGGTGCTCTTTTTTAAATGGGGGCCGGAGAGTGTTCTAACGTTGGTAAGACAACACAAACACACACCCCACCCTGGAAAGTTCACGCCTGGATGCTGGAAGGGAGGCTCTGATGGACTTTGGGACCTCAGGCTCAAGAAGAGCAAGGTGGGACCAGGACCAGGACTAGCCCCCGCTAACATTATTAGCCATTTCCGGTAAGATGGCACCCGTATACATGGCTTGCAATCCACCTCTGCTGACGGTGTTCGGATTTTTTGTCTTTTGTTCGTTTTTCATCGGGAACATTGTTCTGTGAAATTCTTTAAATAATACACAGGACTCAAGGAAGAATCGGCACGATGAAGACCAGGACACGACTTTTAATCTGCTAGTAATGATGTGTCATTTATTACCGCCACAGATAAAAGCCAGCAAAGCAAAGCAATTGCACAATCAACACACTTGATGCACAAAAACACAACAGTTAATGTATTCAGACGCTCACCTTGACACTAGCTGGAGAGTCGCTCAGCTAAATGAGGTTCCACATTAACACATATTGGACATCCCG
>JAVCKU010000182.1:20679118-20689601 GCA_032273985.1 Hypsolebias coamazonicus
CATATATTTTGAAATATTTTTATTTTATTATTTCATTTTTATAATTTTTTTTAAGTCTTCAATGTAAAATGGTGAATAGCTCCAGAAGTTCCAGTGGGGCGGCGCCCTAGCGCCCCCTATTGGCCGGCCGCCCCTGTTTAAAGTCCTCTTGACTCTACTACGGCGGCAGCAGTTTTGACAAAACTTCCGAGCCTGTGTGAAGGTTTGGTTCATGCTTTGAGTACTCAGAATCAGCTGATTTACGAGCTAAACCTTAAGATGGAAGCGATTTGTGAGAATCACAGGCCACCTGCCGCTTCTAGGACTCGCCAGCATGTTGGAGTCGACCCTGGAGGGGGCTCATGGCACAGACCAGTGGAATGCCCACAAATCTTTTTATACCTCCTTTTTCTTTCCTCATGTTTTTCACTCTCCTTATCTAAAGAAAAGGCTGGTGCTGCTCTCTGTGGCTGCAGACTCAGACATCTTGTTTCCCATGTCTGTTGTTGTTTTGGTGGGATGGACTGAAATGAAATTTCCCTTTGGGATCAATAGAGTATATTGATTGACTGACTGAATATGAAATTAGCACAAAACAGCTGAAAAAGCTGAAAGTAGCTGAAAAAACAAGTTCAAACGTGCACAAAGAAGCTGAAAGAGTTGTGAACAGATCTAAAGATTTGAAAGATGTAAAATGAGCTCAGTTGTTTTTCTATGAGAAAAGAAGTGGCAGAAGAGGTTAAATATTTCAACAAGCTAAAGTTGCACCAATACCAAAAGTCATAGCACCCTTCTTCTGAACGAGCTGAACGTTCTGATTTATGATTTATTGAAATAGCACAAAAATTGTGGAATGAGAAAGATGCTGAAAAACGTACAGAAGACAATTGATCACAATAGAGTGAATGCTTCATTAATATTCCCACAATGATACCGACCTCATGCAGCTCTGCATGTTTCAATTCAGTTCAGTTCAGTTTATTTGCGTTCAGCTACAGAATCCAATTGCTTCGTCTTTTGTCTTTTGATTTCCTGCGTCCTGGATGACTGAGAGTCTTCACTAACGTACGAGCACTAACATCAGTGTCGGACCGTATCGATACTTACGTGATGGGAATGATACTTGAGTTTAAGAACATTCATGCTGAATAATCCAGGTACCAAATCCAATCACTCTCAGTCGGGTCATCTGGACTTGAGTTTGTTTCTACCTTCAGTACGTCGCTCCTGTTCACGAAATACGATGCTGTGCTTCAAGGCTTGAGGAGGCTAGACATTACATGTTAGCATGTCTGCACCGGACCACAACATTCATGTTAGATAGTAATTTCATCGGTTTAATCGGTTCTGATTGCACAACAACTTCAGAATCGATGCAGACATGCTAACATGTGTAGCATCCAAATTCTGCAAACACAGCGTGCTGCGTGTGACGTCACGTTTTCTTCTGCGCATGTGGGTCTCATCAGGGCTACACTGTTCGGACTGGAGTCTGATGACGGTCGCATTTTAAATATAATGAGAATGAGCTCCCAAAAAAATCAGATCCAAGCAAAACGTCAGAATTGAGCTGTCTGATAAAATGTCAGGATGGGCAGAGTGGGATGAGAAGATACACAGTTTGTTTGATTTAGGTAGGTGAAGAAACTCAGGGAGGCTTTCTTCAAAAGAGTTTTGCCAACTGAGTAAATCTCAACATGACTGTAGCTTTTGAAACACAACAAGTAGCTCAAACAGATGAGGAAAAATGAGTAAGGTGTAACTGGAGCTACTTTCCATCAGGAATAAACTGTTTAACTGGGATCCCAGTCCATCTCCTCACCCCTCTTTCAGATTGTTGATAGGCAGAGGCACCCGGCCTCCACGGTCCAGCGCTGAGGTAATGTTGATGGCGTTGAGCCTCTCCGGCTGCCACACGTTCTTCACAGCCCCAAGAAAGTCCCCCAGCACCTCGCTGGCCAACATCTCCTCCACGTTCATGTTTTTGATGTAAAACTCTGCTTGGTACGGGAGAGGAAACTCTGTCCAGAAAGACAAAACCAGGACAGAATTGTTCTGTTTAAGAAGGTGCTACATAAGATGATGAGCTGTACGTCTCTGTGTTCAAATGTATAAACTCAGGAAGGGAAATGCAGTTGTGCCTTGAAGCATCATTATTATCCTCATGTTTTTAGTGCAGTGACACAGATGATGTTTTTCAGCGGGTGTTGGTGCATCTGCTGAGCTTTATGGGTATTTTGTACTCTCTCGGTTCAGATGGCAGATGACATCACAGCTCAGAGAGTGATGTCACACAAACAGCTGCTGAGCTGTCCCTCGACTCCGTTCACATTGTAATGCATGTACAACATCTGTTCAGCAAGCCACACGCACAGATGTGCTGCGTAATTGCTGGGACAAAAGGAACAACTGGCTGCTAATGGAAGTCCTGTCACAAAGGCTTTGCTTTATTGACACAACATAATTTACTGATTTATAGTGGTTTACTTGAAATATAAAACAAACTGCAAAACTTAACATTAAGGATTTCTATTACAGTGTTGGTCTAAAACACAACTGACTGAGATCTGGTGCAACTAAGTTAAAGTTTGGGACTAATGAGTGACTAAATAACAAAAAGTCCATTTAGTTCATTTTCCACAACTTGTGATCGAGTCACCTCGTCGTCACTGGGAGCAGAGAGTTTTCAAATAGTCTCCATGTTTTTCTGAGCTCTTGTAATTTACAAAAAAGCTGCTGCTGATGATGATGATGAGAGCAGCTTCCATTAGAGCTGAGGTGAGATTACAGGTAACTCTTAAGATTTTAATTCAGTGGCTTTTTAAATTCTTTTAGACATGAACTTATCTAAACTAAGGCTTCATTTTCTGCTATTAAAAAAAAAAGAGCCGGATTGATCTGGTCTGGTGTGTTCGACACTCTCCTGCTGGCTCCTCACCTTCTGTGGCCATGATGTTGATGACCAGGTTGTGCCGTGCCGTCTCAAACGTGCGTCTGTTGTAGGCAGTAATCTGAAACACAGGGGGAAGTTTCAACTCAGATCAGTGCAGCTTACATGGCAGCAGCTCTCCGGATGAGGCTGAGTCAGACACGGCTCCAGAAGAATTTAACTGGGGACTGAGGAATATTTTAGGAGGGCCCAGTAAATAGTCATTTTATTTTATATAAATACATAAATAAATGTGTACGTAACCTTGCAACTAAAATAACCATATGTTGTTTATTGATACAAAACAAATAACCAGTGACTTGTAGTCACCAGAAAATGCTGAGAAATTGTGCTCAAGTTTGCATGACTGATTTTTGCATAAATCTTAGAAACTAGCATTAATCATTGTGTTTGAAACACATTAACACCAGAAACATGAAGGCAACTCTACATGAACTCCTGAAGAGAGGTGAAAATGTTTTAGAAAGTATGGAACATTTTTAACATTTCCACTCTTTTGTTGAACAAACCTGACATGCAAATAAAAATAAACTGTGGAAAATCCAGCTTAAAATAAAATCATCAGTTTTTCTGTCTCTGTAGTAAAAATGCATTGAACAGGTTCATATTTTAAGAGTCTTGAGTAAGGAATCCCTCCTTTTGGCATATGACCTTATATTACCTTATCAAAGTGTCTTCTTTACCTTCTTCTTGTGATATTATTAGCAGCTGGAAACTACCGTAATTTCTGGACTATTGAGCACACCTGAATATAAGTCGCGACCACTAAATACATTTAAATTTTCAATTGTGTACATATATAGGCCGCGCTTGTCTATAAGCTGCAGGTGTCCACGTTGTAACAGGAGATATTCACGCAAAGATTTTTAAACTTTTAATTAAATATGTACCGGTGACTAATGCAAATACACACTGAAAAAGTTTTTTCTGAACAGTGACTGTAACAAGACTGATTAAAAATAAATGAATTCAGTAGCCTACCAGGAAACGCCTAGCTTACGTGCAGCAGCTCTATTTCCTTCTTCGACAGCCAGATCAATCGCCTTCAACTTGAAAGCTTCACATCTGCATTTGTGTGTGTGTGTGTGTGTGTGTGTGTGTGTGTGTGTGTATTTTCCATGAAGAGGGTGTGTTCATCAAGTGCAAAATAACTGACCTGAAGAATTTAGTGAGAGTGTGTTTCATTCAAGGTAATTTGAAGTTTCATTGGTCCACTGTGACCTGTTTGGTAATTTCATTGGTCAAATTTTATTTTTCACCTTCATTTATACAGGTAGTCTCAATGAGTCACGAGGACCCACCACTCAAGAGAGACTTGCATTTGGCAGCTATGTGAGTGCCGGGTGTGATGAAGCTAAATGTTTTGGCTGCAGGAAGCTTGTTAGAACGTCCAAAAAAATCCATAAGTTATAGCTGCAGCATTGTATAAAGCGCGGGGTTCAAAGTGTGTGAAAAAGTAGTGCCTTATAGTCCAGTAATTACGGTAATTTGTCTTCTTTACCGCCTCTAAAAGTCCAGTATATTCACCTCCAGCACCCTCTGCTGGTTGTCTTGAGTCAATACATTTCATAGGTTCAATTTGTTTACATGGTGTTGTAATCTGTCTTGGGGTGGGAGGAGGATACCTGAATAGCCGGCCCGCCCTCTGGTGCCAGGTCCGGGCTGAGCTACAAAATTTACATATTGCAGGTTCTGTACCCAGCTGTGGCATCATAGTCAACCTTTATTTAGGCAGGTTAATCCCAATGAGCCTCGAGGACTCATTTACAAGAGAGACCTGATTTCAACAAAGAACGATGACAACAGCAACAGCAGACTTTCCTTTGACAATCAACAATAGACAATCATAAGAGAGACATACAGATTTTTTTAACAAGTTATAAAAAAGATGTCAAAGTAACAAAACCAAAAAAAGATTATAAGGCAAATGTAGAAAATCAAAAACAGGAACATGTCTGCATTGGTTCTTGCCAGGATTCCAACAGATTCTTAAAGTCATTTAGAGAAGTCAAGGTCGAGAGCTTCAGATCTTTTTGTAAGACATTCCAGGAAACAGGAGCAGAGTAGGAGAAGGCCCTTTTGTCAAGCTCAGATTTCACTGTGGGAACACTGCAGGTAATCATGTCCTGAGAGCGCACGCTGTAGCTGCACTCACACAGAGACATTTAACCTATTTAACCTGATTTAAATCCCCTCTCAGATCAAGTTCTCATTTGCAAGAAGGACGTGGGCAAAAATAAAGTAAATATGTTGAATTTTGTATGAATGCTGTTAAAACTTGTTACGAATTGTCAAAGTTTTGTCTTACATGTATTATTATTATTATTATGTATTATAACTGTATGTAATTTATTTTACAAGTTGACATTTTTCCCTCCAGTTGTTCTCATCATTGCTCTGTTTCCTTTTCTGTGAAGACAATTCTTCCTGTTTTATTTACCAGCTTAATTATTTACTCAGTGGAGAAATTCAAACTTCAGCGAATCAGTCATGTAATAACACATTGTTAGGAGTTTGGATTAAAGAGGAGAAATATGCCCGTCTGTGATTCTTGACTAAAATAATTGTGTCTTTATGAGAACTTCCTGGAGTTAACCAGCCTTCAGAATGAATGAATTCCTTGTTCTCCTTTTGACCTTTTCACACAAGGAATTTCAACACTGCTCTCAAGCAGTCATATAATGGTTTTCAGAAGAGAGCCTATCAGGGAAAAGGGCAAAATCTATGTATTATCCTTAATGGTTTCATTTAGGGATAAGTGAGGAGGAGGGGTGCTGCCAGCACTGACGGTGTTTCACTCTTCTGCAGTTTAATTTCAGCGCAGAGACTCGCCTCTCTTCAGAAGGTTAAATCACGCGTCTTGTTTCCACCGACATTCAACATTTTATCTTGTTAAATATTTGATTTTAGTCAAAGAAAACAAAATTAACGCTCCATTTTCTGATAAAATGCAGTGTGCATGCGTATTGCAGAAGAACTTGCAGAGAAACAGCTGAAATTAGCTTAAAAAGTCCTGAAATGGAAGACTAAGCCTCAAAAGAAAGCAGAAAGAACACAGTTGCTAAATTAGGTTTAACTAAGCAGAAACGTTAGGAAAAAAAATTTAAATTAGCAGACACAAAACAAAAATAGCTGAAAAGGTACAAAAAAGTGGAAGGAGCTGAAAGGGGCTCCAAAATGTGGAATTAGCTGAAAAAACTAAAAATTTGCATATAAACCGCTAAATAGTAGCTGAAATAGCATAACTTGCAGAAATTATCTGAAAGGAACACAAAACAGCTAATTTAGTTTAAATTAAGTTTAAATTTGCAGAAGGAAGCTGAAAGAAGTTGAAAGAAGCTGAAGCAGAACAAAATGTAAAAGGCGCAGTAAAAGGTTGTAAACACATCTAAAGATTTAAAAGATGGAAAATGAGATCAGTTCATTTTCTATGAGGAGAAAGTGGCAGAAAAGGCTAAATATTTCAAAAAGCTGAAGTTACACCAATACCAAACTTCAAGGCAGGATTGTCCTGAAAGAGCTGAACGTTTTGATTTATAACTTGTTGCTATAGGGACCAGAACTGTGTGGAAAAATGGATCACAACAGAGCGCATGCTTCATAATCATTCACATTGTTGTGGATTTAAACTCCATGTTGAAGAGCGGACCTGGTTCTTGAGAAGTTGACCGTCGAACAGTAAACTGGATCTCCAGCTGGATCCGTTTGTTCCACTCCTGGTTGTGCAGACGGTGTAAAAACATGCAGCCATAACGTGCACAACATGCTACTAAAAACTGCTTGGTAGTTGTCCTGTCTGCCCGTGTTGTTTCAGAACATCTGTAGTGATGTTGTGGGTGGAGACAGGAGGACTGTGCAGCCATTCGCCACAGATAAAAGCAGTTTTGTGTTTGGAGCAGATGTGTATCAGCTGGCACAGTTTTCAGTCTGCAGCTACAGAGAAGGGAAAAGAATCCATTTTCACACCATCACACATAAAGCTCAATGTGTTGCTTTCAGAAAGCTCTCACTTCAGCATCTTTATGTAAGAAAAGACATTGTAATTCATATTCTAACAACCAGAAACTATAGTTTTGGGTTCGGGCCTCACAAACCTATTTTTTCACTTGTAGCAAACAATATGTGTTGATTATCTTATGTGATTGCTAAAAAGAAATAAATTAAAACTTGGCAGAGTTTTCCAGCTAGGCCTACCACAAAAGGATAAAACATCCAGAACAGAGTCAGTCAGGTTTAGAGAGCACTTCAGTCTAAAAATAGAAACACAGACAAACAAAGAATGATGCATTAAGGAAAGTGGGGTCCCCAGGTGGCACAGACCTGTGCACTTGTCATTTCAATTCTTCTCATCCACTTGTGATGATGTAATTCCCAGTCAGTTACACTCATATCAGGCAGTCACTCCTGGGCTCTGCAGCCTGGCGGGATGGGAGATGACCTGAAGGATGGAGGGAAGACCAAAACTGAGAGGCTGAGACTGAGTGGCTGTTTTCAGTCAACAGTTTGTCCCAGAGCGAACACTGACTTCATGGTTTACAACATCACAGCAACGGTTTTCTGTTAACATTTCACTGTGAGAGGAAATCGTTTGAACTGTAGACTTTATATTCTGAAAAAAAAAAAAAAATATATATATATATATATTTTTTTTTTTTCTTCTACATTTTAACAATGTTTTTTGTCCTCCGTCACAGAGTGAAGAGGGGGTGGAATACCTGTCCATCCATCCGCCTGTCTGTATTATGAACTTCATAACAAAAATGAATAAATAAGCAGCGTGACAATCTCTCTTTTGGTGTAGGGCTGCATCAAGGCATAAGAAAAGTCCCTATCAAAAACTAACGTGTGTGATGTGTCTTTTTTCACCTAAGCTGAAAATTGTTGTGTTGTTGTTGTTGTTGTTGTTGTTTTAACATATTGGTAGCAGAGATCAACAAACGATCCTGCGTGCAGCTGACACTTACACTAAATAAATTTAGGGAAATGTTGGAAATGGGCGGCCAAAGGTCAGCCTCCGTAGAACAAACCTGCGTTTAGGATCAGAGATACAGGCTCAAAATGTGACGTGCACTGCTGTGCTTGGACGTGCACTGTTGGCACAGAGGATTTACTGTCCTGCAACAAAATAAAGCTGGTCATCTAATGTGACAAACTGTTGTAATAAATTACACTTTTCTGCCTCCACGTTTTGCTACTCGGTTGTTTTGTCATTTATTCAAGCTTTATTTCTTCAGGTTGATCCCACTGAGCCTCGAGGACTCATTTACAACATAGACCTGGTTTTAACTTTTACTACTCTTGTTCTGGAAGTAGAATTAAGATGAATAAATAACAATTTTCCTATTGATGTAAAAATGAAAACACTTTTTGAAGCCAAGAAGGAAACTAATGGTGTGGTGGGGGTTTTAAAGATTTTTCCACTGAACCATTTCACTTTGACAGTTCAGTCTTGTGAATATTTTTATAAAATAATAATGAAACATGAGGATACAGAAAAGACTGGACGAAATCCAGAAACACCACAAAAACAAACACAACATGTTTTTCAAGTATTTTTCTACACTTTTTTTAACCTTTTAACCTTTTTAACTGTAAATAAAGAAAAGAAAATGGACAAAGATGCTGCCCTCATGACCGGACTTCAGATGATGGATGGATGGATGGATGGATGATGGATGGATGGATGATGGATGATAGATGATGGATGATGGATGGATGGATGGATGATGGATGGATGATGGGTGGATGATGGATGGATGATGGATGGATTGATGCATGGATGATGCATGGATGGATGGATGGATGATGGATGATGTATGTATGGATGGATGGATGATGGATGGATTGATGTATGGATGTATGGATGATGGATGGATGGATGGATGGATGATGGATGGATGGATGATGGATGGATGATGGATGGATGATGGATGGATGGATGATGGATGGATGGATGGATGGATGATGGATGGATGGATGGATGATGGATGATGGATGTATGGATGATGGATGGATGGATGGATGGATGGATGATGGATGGATGGATGCATGATGGATGATGGATGATGGATGGATGATGGATGGATGGATGATGGATGGATGGATGGATGATGGATGGGTGATGGATGAATGGATGGATGATGGATGATGGATGGATGATGGATGGATGGATGATGGATGATGGATGGATGGATGGATGATGGATGATGGATGATGGATGGATGATGGATGATGATGATGGATGGATGAATGGATGGATGGATGATGATGGATCATGGATGATGGATGATGGATGGATGGATGGATGATGGATGATGGATGGATGATAGATTGATGGATGGATGATGGATGGATGGATGGATGATGGATGGATGGATGGATGGATGGTTGATGGATGGATGGATGGATGGATGGATGATGGATGATTGATGGATGGATGGATGATGGATGATGGATGATGGATGGATGATGGATGATGGATGGATGATGATGGATGGATGATGGATGGATGGATGGATGGATGATGATGGATGGATTGATGGATGATGGATGATGGATGGATGATGAATGATGGATGGATGATGATGGATGGATGATGGATGGATGGATGGATGGATGGATGATCAATGGATGGTGGATGGATGGATAGATGATGGATAGCTGTATGGATGATGTATAGCTGGATGATGGATGGATGATGGATGGATGGATAGTGGATGGATAGATGTATGGATGATGTATAGCTGGATGATGGATGATGATGGATGGATGGTTGGATGGATGGATGGATCAGTGGATGGTGAATGGATGGATAGATGATGGATAGATGTATGGATGATGTATAGCTGGATGATGGATGATGATGGCTGGATGATGGATGGATGATGGATGGATAATGGATGATGGATGGATGGTGGATAATGGATGATGGATGGATGGATTATTAGACAATAATCCAGACTATGTTTACACTGGTCTGATTGTGACATTGGCCTCTGTCAATGTCAATTTATTTATTCAGCACATAAAAACAACAAAAGCCAGCCAAAGTGCTTTACAGTTAAGACATATAAAAAAAGAGTAAAAATGCATCTACTGCCACTAAAACATAATAAAAATAACGATAATATAACACACAACAATAAAATCAGCTCAAAATTTGTTCTCAAACTCTGCGTGGACCAAATGCCAAGGAAAACAGATGAGTCTTGAGCAAAGATGATATATATCAGACTTTGTGTTTCTGAGAGAAATTGTTTGATGAAGTCAAGGAGACTGTGAGGAGAGACACTATGATCAGACATGTCCAATGATTAAAACCAAAATCAGGTCAAATTAAAATTAAACAAATTAAAAGTTAATCCAGTTCAACATGCTCACCACAGATAATTGAAATTAAACAAGGCTTTTAGAAATTCAGTTTGGTAGCTGAGAGTCATTTTCAGAGCCTAGTGTGAGCACTAACAGACCAGAACAGACTCCTCCCTGGGCTGCCACCTTACCATGGTGGAGGGGTTTGAGTGTCCCAATGATCCTAGGAGCTATGCTGTCAGG
>JAVCKU010000182.1:20734889-20746048 GCA_032273985.1 Hypsolebias coamazonicus
TGTTCAGTGTCATGTCGATAAATGGGTGTGCGGCGCAGCGTTAGCATACATTTACATGTATTTTCGCGACTTACGGCAAAAATCCGGTTTAACGAATGCCACATGCAATGAGTTACGACTTACATTAAAATCTGGTTACGAATGGTGCGTAGGAACGGAACTCGTTCATAAGTCGAGGACTACCTGTATTCCAGTCAGGAAATCAGAAAAGTCGTTCAAAAAAATCCTTATTATATTTGGGGGCTCTATAGATGACAGCGCACAGCATCGGGTGTGAGCGACCCACCTCAAATAAAGTCACCTTGAAGCTGGAGTAAGAAGACGGTGCAGAACACTGCTTGCATTTAAAGTTGTTTTTATAAACCACCGCAGTTTCTCCTCTACGGCCTGACATCCGAGGGGAGCTCAGATAAGAGCAGCCGTCCGGTAAAAGTTCAACAAAAACAATGGAGTCATCAGCCTCGACCCAGGTCTCCGGGATGCAGAATATATCCAAATGATGAGAACTGAAAAAGTCCCACAGGATGAAAGTTTTGTTTGTTACAGACCTAGCGTTCACCAGGCCAATCCTGACAGAAACCGCAGCCTGTAATCTGACGGGCGCAGAGACCCGGAGCAGCGTCTTCAGGCTGTGCAGGTTCACTCCGTGCCGGTGGAGACGAGAGAAGCAGGAGATGTGGGGGCGAACGCCCGCATCCAGGCCAGTGACAGGTAGCAGGCAGCTGTCCACAGGGTCCAGGAAACACCAAGGCACAGTGAAATACAGAAATAATCAATTTCTTGACAGAGAAATGGAAGAAGAACGGGCCAGGCAGATCTTTAGTTTTACCAGCTGTCCTCCACGTTTACTGCGGTAATGACGTTTCCTCCGGGGGGGCAGCGAAGGTGCCCGGAGGAGATGAGCTGGGACTCCTGATAGGAGCTGGGGTAAAGTTTGCTGTCTACCATAATCAAAGGCACTGAGGTTGCCAACAACATGATGAATATCCAGAAGGGACTGGTGATTATACACAAGTACAGACTTAGTGCTGAGCACAAAACAAAGAAATAAAACAAACCAAACCAAGAGCGACAGATGAACGGCCACACACACTGGCGCCATCTTGCCACTGAGATGACCGAGAAGCTTGACCAGCATGAGGCACCCTCTAGTTTTAGATCTTTTCATCAGACTTTTTGGCCTTGAACCTAAAGAAAGTCTCACTTTTCAACATTTTCTTGATATTTTGTAGCTTTTGATTACTGCAGTTCCCTGAATAAAAGACGTTCCCTAAAATAATTAGGTGCATATTTTTTCTAGACTACAGGAAGTTCTCGCAGACAAAATGAAGACAAAGAAACTTTAAGCATCATGTCAGTGTTTACAGGCCGACTTCTCGTCTTGTATCTTACCATCGTGTCACAAAGACACTTGCTGGATCTGCACCATCCCTGTCTGGGCTCAAGATGAGCGTGTCGAGTTGTGCACGGATGCATGGGCCTGCTACGTGTGCACACATGCATACAGAAACAGATTCGTTTTAGCTTTCATTTGAAGTTAAAGACTCCTGATGTGCGTTTCACACTGAGGCGCACCATGTGTCCTGCTGCCGAGCATGGAGAACAAACCCATCGCTGTTCACGACCGTGCACGCCCACACGCTGCAGAGCTCACCTCTGCAGCTACGTTTGGAAAATGAAAGTATTGTTTAATATAGTGTGTTGTCTGAAGTTATGGATAACTCAATACACTTTAAGCTGCAGATTAGAAAACACTTCAGAATTGAAGAATCCATAATCTAAAAAATAAACTGTGTATAAACTTTCACAATGTAACATTTGTGTTGTGGTGTTTGTGGAAATTAGGATTTTAGTTCTCATCCTGATTCTCAACTGGCCATGTATATTCATGAATTCCAGCCGTTTGGAGTTCAAGTTGTTTAAAATGCAGACACGTCTCAGCTGAGAGTGAACGTTCGGTACAGAAAGCCGATCACTGGCTCTTTGAAATGATCATGTTCATTCATGCCCACCTGGAAACATTTCATTTATTCTTATTTGAGAAACATGAACAAAAAGAATCATCTCTGCATTTTGTTTAAGTCCTGCTTAAGGAATAAACTTCTCAATGAGAAACTCATGCGATGCCTCAGTTTTTAAACTACACAATCATTCCAGCTTCCTGCGGTCGCACTTTGAGCTGCAGGGTTTTGAAAATAATCGTGTGTTTTACTGAAGAAAAGCTTGTATGAACACAGAAACTCACAGATTCAAAGAGACAAACAATAAAGACAGTTTGAGTTAAATGTTCAACTGTGGCAGATCTGAGCTTGTGATAATCTGCATTTAGTAGATTTCTAACACATTTCTAAGAATGTGATGAAACTACCAGACACCTGTAGCTCTATTCTGGTCACTTTTAACACATGAGTTAGGTGAAGACTCTGGCCAAGTCTTGAGTTTAGCTTGGCTTTCTGAATCTGTTCGAGGAGCCCGACTTTGACACGACCTCATGGACAAGCTGGAAATCCGACAGAACTTTTGTGTCCTACTTATGGACAACATCACTTTTTACACAAAGTATAAAATTCTGTTCATTTGTATGTAATGTTTCTTATGCTATACAAAGACAAAAACAGCACAGTCTCTTCTCGTGCATCGTCTGCCTTCAGAAACTTTACAAAATGTGTAGCAAACTGGTGTGAGCTAAAAAAAAAAAAAAAAATTGGTTTCAAATGAGGCATATCACAAATTCTTCCTGCATGTTTTATGTACCTGAGAGATGTGTAACGCTGAACAGATAAAAATATTTCTGAAAACGCCTTCGCAAATAGAACGAGCTGGTGAAAGGTGAGGATTTTTACAGTAACACATCACTTGACAGTTAGAAAACAAATTCTATAAAGGAGGAAAAAACATCTCAAATAGATCAAAATGCAATGAAGCACAATTGAAGACAGAGCCATTTAAATAAAAGTGTAAAAATATAAATAAATACAAAATCCAGTTATATGAGAAATGCTTTTGAATAAGCAGGGTGTGTCAACAAGCCTCAAATAGAGATCATCTGATGACAAACGGGGGGGGGGGGGGTGTTGATATGGGTCGCACTGAAGCTGAATTTGGAAACCAAACTATCCCAACAAGATA
This sequence comes from Hypsolebias coamazonicus, assembly GCA_032273985.1. Taxonomy (NCBI): domain Eukaryota; kingdom Metazoa; phylum Chordata; class Actinopteri; order Cyprinodontiformes; family Rivulidae; genus Hypsolebias; species Hypsolebias coamazonicus. Next base: position 20,738,019 of record JAVCKU010000182.1, read on the forward strand.
AAACAAAAAGGACAAGTCCAATCAATTGATTCTGTTAAAGCAACTAATTAAGAGATGATAATATTAAATGTAGAGAAATCCAGAAGTGGAGCATCAAGTCATGAAATATTTTTAGACACTGACTTTCTCATGACGTGTGTGAGATTTATGGGTCACGCTGAAGAATGAAACAAAAAAATACTTCTCATCATTTTACAACTCAGCCTGTTTCACATAACACTGTCAAGCTGAGTCTTTCTGTGTCATGTGAGAAAAGACCTAAATATAATTAGGGGATTGAAGCTGATCCAGCCCTGATGTGCTCCTGAACACACAACAGTAACTGTCGGAAGTGACGGTCAGGATTTGGTGAAAACATTTTACAAAAGAGGATCTCAGACTAAAATTGGGTTGAGACTGTGTTACAATGTCAAAATCCAAGATGGCTGCCACCATATAAGTAGATAAGTGTCAACATTGTGAGCTGGATAACTTCAAAAATAATCAACGTGCCAACGTCTACTTTAATGTGTTGCAGCATCTAGGCATTATATATATATATATATATATATATATAACTCCCATCAAAAACTGGATTGCTATGCCAAAATGAAAGATGGCCACCACCATAATTTGAGGAAACTGCTTTCTAGGTTTTATTTTCTTAAAATAGTTTTCTCAAATGACTGAAGTGGTCAAAGTTTAGAATTTAGGGGTCCAAGGCCACCACTGGCCACCCCCTGGCTCCCCCACTGCTCCTGGTGGTGGATCAAACTGTTCCCTTCAGAACTCGTGTTACCTCAGATAAGAAAACTAAATAAACCTGTTCTTCTCCACAGGGTAACTTCTACCCACTTGAACATCTTGCACCAAAAACATTTAAGTTTTTCTAACTTCCCGTTAAACTCCAATCCAGAAAAACACTTGTCTCCTAAACTACAAACTTCAGATCCTTCAGTGGCTCGTCATAAAAGTTTTCACAGTTTGTGTGTTTGGTGAAGACATGCAACATGGAATCATGTGATTGTCTTGGTTCAGTCGTGCTGACCCAACGAGCCAGGGTGGACACGACGTGTCAAAAAGGAGAACACAGATTTAATCTTTAAACAAATGAAACTCTGACGTGGCTGCAACACGTCAACAGGAGCTGTGGTGACTGGACACAACAGACACGTCTGTGTCTGATGTCAAACCACAGGCAGCAAGTCAAGACGGATATGAAGACAAACAAACGAGCCAAAATAACCAACACCTGTGGCAGGAGGACGAGGATCAGGTGTGAGTGGGCGGGGCCAGAGCAGACAAAACAGAGGATCTGACAATGGAAAGGAAATTTACACTAAACAGGAGATGACTAAAAACTGCCAGCAGGTCAGATCCTCATGAGAATCAGCTGATCGTCACGAGCAGTTCCCCCACACAACAGTCACTTACTGCAAACATCTTTTTATTCCACACTAACAATCTTTTCAAACATTACAAAATGGCCTAAAAGGCCACGCTGCTGATGAAAGTATTCGTCATCGTCAGAACATCCCGTGTGTTCTGAGGAAGTGAGGCAGTAAATGAAAGACGTGTTTGAGTGGAGGTGCGGGGCGGCGGCGGCGTGACTCAGAGCTCAGCCTTGTTCCTGCAGCTCCAGAGCTCTGGTCCTCACCTGTCTGTCAGTTGTAGAAGAGAACGGCGTGACCTTTTCCATCCACCGCAGGTTGATCGTTCTGCCTCGTGTCCACGGCAGAAAAGACAATGACTAAACAAGCGAGGTCGTCCCTCTCTCCACGGCCACGCCCACGAAACAGACCAAGTGTTCTGGCTGCCCAGCATTCATGAGCACAACCTCTCATTCTGCAGGAGTGAAGGTTTTCAAGCACAGATTACAGATGTGGAGTGTTGTTACGACTACTAGAATCATCTGGTTGCAACAGTCTGACTTTTCTCCATCTCATTTTACAGCTGTGACATTTTCTGCCGCATGTTTCTGGTGTTCAGTCCGGTAGTTTCTTCCCTCACAGTGAAAGGTTCCTGGCGTCCTCCTTGAAGTTGTCACCACACAAGAAGAACAAAGTTCACGAAGCCTTACAGAAGGTCTTGCTCAGTCCAGCAGGTCCACAGTTTATTCATCCTTCAGAGGTTACTTAATGTGAAGACTTCCTGTTCTTCCTGTAAGTTCATGCCACTAACGAGGTTTATTGTTTTCTATTTTAAAAACCTTTTAAATGTCAGCTGCTTGTTCCTAAAAAGTCATATGACAACTATTAAAGATCTTATTAAACCTTTGAAGCTTTATTTCTACAGGTTAGTCACAAGGACTCATTTACAAGAGACCTTCAACTTTAAACTTCTAATAAATTAAATTATTTCACGTTTATCCCTAACTGAGTGAAGTTCACACTCGACTCAGTTTCACCTCCAGGAGGTTGATGGACATGTCAGCAGAGCAGAAGGCTGAACCTCCCACAGTGATGCGTGCGGTGCTTTCCTCTTGAAGGCTCTGAGAGCTGAACGACTTCTAACTGGAGTTGTCACAAAGTTAATTTAGAACGGGATTATAATCCTTCAGGGCAACATTTAGGTCCTGCCTACACGAGAACAACGCCCAGAAACATTCACGCTTTTTCATCTTTATTGGGACGAATAAACAAAGTGCAGGTTTATTTGAAAATGCTGTTTCCATGCCAGGCAGGGCTGACAGACAAGACATAAGGACATTTTGTACTGTCTCTTTAAAATGTGTGTTTTGACCCTCTCTGTCATGTGAGCTGAGCGAGGGTGTGCACATGAGGTGTGTGTTGTGTTTGGTGAACACGTGCACAGAAAAGGAGGAGGTGATGAAACATATTCATGTTTTGGTTTTTGGTTTTCCCCTTGCTCTTGTGCGAGGTGGACACTTTCTTTCCCTCTGCTGTTCTCCTGCTTTTGTTGCTCTGTCTGAGTATCAGAGCTCCAGTTTTACACATCTTCTGAAATGAAAACTACTGTTATGGATCTGATCAACTGGACCTGCAACACTATCGACAAAACCTTTTCAACAGAGCGACAGGGTCCTGGAGAGCCCTCATGTTCCTCTGAGAATCTTAGGACACCTAAGATGTATACAGTCAGATTCATGATAACAGTTTCCTGCTTTTTGGAATCGACTGGTTCCTGGTCTATGAACCTACAAGAAGACAGCTGCAGTTGATTTAACCCTCGTCAGGTTGCCTGCTTGTGAAGGTTTGTGCTTTGAGGACTCAAAAATCAGTAGATTTATGATCTAAACCGTAAGATAGAAGTGATTTGTGAGAATGACAGGCCACCTGCAGCTTTGGGACTCATCAGGATGAAACAACCTTGGAGGGGCTCGTAAGCCCGGACCTGTAGAATGCACCCTAATCTGGCCATTTTGGATCTTGAAAGTCCCAGTAAGACTCAAGGCTGACAAGAAAAAAATCAACAATTTGGCTCATCTGAATCGGACTCTCCGGTTGGCCTTAAAACAGGCCAACATGTCAGATTCTCTGGGGAAAATGAACTAAGGAAAAGCTTTGTTTATCACCTCCCCACACACACACACACACACACACTACCACCACCACCACCACCACCACCACCACCACCCACACCTCCGAACTTTTGTGGAGGCTTATCAGAGCTGTGCCATCTGACCATCCGGCCAGTGGAATATCTGGAAGTGCTTCATGGACTGACTTGTCATCAAATGTAAATGTAACGTGCCAATAAAAATAAATAAATAAATAACGTCTTCATAAATGTAGGCTACTGCTGGCAGAGTTTTTTTACGTCTTAAATAATGTCCTGATAGAATAAGGCATGAATAAATCTTTTCTGTAATGCCACTATAGCCTCTCCTCATGGCTGTGTCCCTTTTTATATCTAAACATTTTATTCTGAAAAGGATAAGAAGACCGTGCTACACACACACATACACACACACACAGCTACGTGCACTCCGCCCATCTGTGACGCCTGTATGGTCATATTCTCATTGTAACTGGGTACAATGATAATAAAGCTCATTCTGATTCTTATCTGGCAACCTTGATGCAGGCTTCACATGCAGTGTCTGCAGGATCACAGCCACATCCAAACAGGTGAATACAGGAACGTGCCTTTGGACCTAGGATGTTTACGGTTTGCTCCTACAAGATGAAAAAGGTTGAGTGGAACAACAACTGCTCTGCTCTCTGCCATTTATCGTAACTGTTGTTGGAGCAGACAAACTTCAGACTGGACTCAGCTGTAGTGCACGTGAATGGCATCACACCTGCAGAGTATTTTACTCCTCCCTGGGGGTTTCTCCACAAAACCTCCACTTCGGGAACCTTTGGTTAGTGAGAACGAGGGCTGTGGTCGTGTAAACAGGGCCTTGGTAATTATTTGATCTAACTTGTACTGGGAAATAAACACTGACATAAAATATATTTTAAAAAAATTATCACACAAAAACATCAACAAATCTAAAATACCTGCTCGACCGTTTAGTAAAATTAATGAAAAGTGTATTTGTGCTTTTCTTAGGAACACTAAACAGGTTTATAAACCAAATACTGTATATTTTTAAAAACCCATTGCTCACTACTTATATTTTTCAGTGAGTGTGTTTGGTGTCACAGTTTCTTTCTTCAGTCTTTTTTCACTCTTATTGTAAATAAACCCAGAAAAATACAATGCTGCAGTTTGTTAAACCCAAACGTCAAAGCAGTTTCTCTTGATGAAGTGAAATAATGCAACGTTGTGCAGAGGTTGTCCAAGGACAACAATTTTCTCCAAACATCTGAAACCAACAAAAACACATGAGACCTTCAAAACACTCACATCTCAGAGCTGCAAAAACCATCATGGAAGAAAGAGAGAGTTTGCAGCTGTGCTGTGAAATACACTTTTACAAAGCCTGAAAAGCATCTGTCAACTCACGATGGTGTGAAGGAGCTCCAGCCCAAAGAGCAAAGTGGAGTCAACCTGACTTGAACAAACAGAAGACTTTAACTGAGGACCTTTCCTCCAGTGAGCTGCAGGAGAACAGAAGCTGTAGATGACTTCAGTCAGACGCTGGTGCGTTATCTGACAATCGTGTTATTCCTCGTGTTTGTGAATATTAATATCTGTCTTCTCACGTGTTGTAGCTCTGACTCGTGTTCCTCCTGTGCCTTGGACCTCCCTGGTTTCTCCTAAGCCTCCTCGTGACCTCTCCAGACCTTCCTTTCCTTCCACCACTTCCTCACAGGTTGAATGAACTTCTCTGGAACTTCCTCTCCTGAACCTGTTTGGACTTGGTCTCTGTCACAACTTTACCTGAACATCAAACATCCGTCAGGATAAAAATGTAGGTGGGACAGGTGAAGCACCCACACCTGCCTCCACCCTCATTTGTCCTGCTCTGGGCCCTTGAGCAAGGCCCTTAACGCCCACCATCTGCACCCCTGGGCGCAACAGATGCAGCTCTCCGCTCCACGCAGAGGGCTGTGGTAGCTCGGTGTCTGTGGTTGTGTCAGGAAGAACATCTGGTGTAAAAACAATCACCAAGTCTTCTGTGAGATCGTTCACTGTGGAGACCCTGAAGAAGGAGCAGCTGAAAGAAGAGAAGGAGCCAAACCAAACATCCGTCAGGGTCAAACCTGCGACTGACTGTGTCTCGTACCCTGCAGGCTCCAGTCCCGCTGGTCACTGCTGAGTCACTTGCTGTGAAGAATCACTGTTAAACCTGCTCTTGGGCTTGGAGTCCGTTCTTGTTCAGTTACTCTCTGGGTACTGGGCTAAAACTTACACAACACGTTTGAAGGGTTTTACATAAAATGTGGAAGAATGTGACTGTTGAAAAAATACATTTCTAACACAAGTTATACAAGATCACGTTATGACGACACTTTTAACTGAAGAACTTTCAACAAGGATAACTTGCAGGTTTTTATGTTCTTACTCCTGAACTGATGCAGCGCTTTCATCGGTAAATGTTTTGTAAAAAGTTAAGTTGGATTTGACCACTTTCTGCTCGTGAACAATGTCTTCACATCGTTTAGTCCAGTCTGTGTGTTCGGTCTCTGTCAGGGGACAGAAGGAAGTGGTTACGGAAAAGAGGCCGAGTCTTGAATTCTAATTTAAATGTAGAAACAGTGCAGGACCTGTTCCTCCGCAGCCAGCCCTCTTCATCTGAACCGTTTCTCCATGGCGTTTGGAAGACACCACCCCCCCACCCCCCCCCCCCACACACACAGGAAACTCTTTGGATGAAGCCCTCAGACAACACAGACTGTGACCACAGACTGATGGAGTCGTAGCAGTTTGTGCATCGAGAACTGTTTCATAGGTTGCCATGTCTCTAAACAGAGCAGTCAGGAAAAGCTGCTCTTTCACTTGTCAACGTGACAAAAGCTGAGCACCAGTTTTGTGAAATATGAGGTCAGTGTTGCAATATGGTGCAAGCCTTCAGCTGCACTTCATCACCTTTTTAAAGGGATCTGCTACCTGCAACACCACTGCAAGACTGAGGCGCAGTTAAAAACCTCTACCTTTCTAATTGTTACAGTCAGTGCTGTAATTCTGAAAGACAAGCCCGTCATTGCAACATGACACATCCAAGTCTTCTGTAGTTGTGCTGAACTGTCACTGCCTGGAAAGATGCAGGGAGTTGGACAGTTATCACAACTGCATGTGTCTGTAGAAGCAATTAAGCACATACGCTGGTAACTATGTTTTAATCTCTTTAGTGTGGCGCTATCGGAAATAGCTTTGGTTCACTGTGTGATGGTAACACCTTAGTTCCACTGAGAAGGAAGTGGTTGCCATGAATTTAAAAATTATGAAAATAAGTCCCAAGCTGAAAATATCCATTTAAAATCGACTGAGGATATGTTTGACCCAGGTCTTCTGCACAGCTAAAATCCATAAAGCATTGGCGTTCCCTAAATGAAAGGAGGGGAAATGATTTATCCTCTCTACATAATCCTGATCACCCACATCATTAGTTATAATAAAATGCTAATAATGTATCATATGGCTTGAAGAGAAACTCATTTGTCATACATTCATTTGAATAAGACAAGAATCTCTGCATACATTCCCCTAAATCTTCATGGTGACTGAGAATATCACATCCAACAATATGATTATAAAACATCTCACTGTGAGAAGAATGAAGAGACCCATTTATTGCAGACCTTATCTGGAGGGAATCATGCTTCCTAAAGGAAAGGAACAATCACAGTTTTACATAAAAGAGAAACACAGTAGTACCAGTAGGAATAATGACCTGGGAAAAACTAATTCATTATTTTAGTTCAACAAACGACAGCAACACTGACACGCAGCTCAGCTCTTTCTGTTGTTTAAGTCAGGTTTAGAATAAACCTGACCTGCCTATTGCAGAAAACATTGTGCACATGTTCCGGTTCCTTTGGTTGGATCAGAGAACACAGAACCCTGAAAGCAGACAGCGAAGTCCGTGATCACATGTTGAGCCATGACTCTGAACAGAAAAGCACTTTTTGAAACGTGAAAATTATTCCCAAAGTTCAAACCTCTCATTGTTTGGGAACTAAAACGTTGCTAGATATGCACAAAACTATGAGTATAAAGTTTACTGAAATACAGGTGGTCCTCGCTTTCCGGCCGAGTTCTGTTACAACAGCCCGCCCGGATACCGATTTGAACTTAAACCGGACCCACTTAGACAGTACTGTACATGTACAAGTGTACAAAGCACTTCGCCTATATTAACACAGTAACCTACATAATGTTCAAAAAACACATACATGAACAGTACTGTACATTTTGATTAATAAAATACATTTTATTGATAAATAAAAAAATTAATTTCTTACTTTGAGCTGTCAACTTTCAACAGCTGGTCCGTCTTTTAGCATGTAGCTTGTTGCACATCCTAGCTCTACAGCAGCTTTCTGGTACTTCACGCAGTCCAAGCTGTTCAGAAAGCACTGTTAGGATATTATCTTCATACATTTTGAGCCAGAAAAAGCGTTAATAACTTACTGAAAAGCCGTTTCTCCGCCGGTGTAGCTGCCCCTGTTAGCTGCACCCGTTAGCATTTAGCCCAT
>JAVCKU010000182.1:20961797-20972124 GCA_032273985.1 Hypsolebias coamazonicus
TGTCTGTTACACTGTGTCTGTTACCCTGTGTCTGTTACCCTGTGTCTGTTACTCTGTGTCTGTTACGCTGTGTCTGTTACACTGTGTCTGTTACCCTGTGTATGTTACACTGTCTGTTACACTGTGTCTGTTACCCTGTGTCTGTTACACTGTGTCTGTTACCCTGTGTCTGTTACACTGTCTGTTACACTGTGTCTGTTACACTGTCTGTTACACTGTGTCTGTTACACTGTTCTTTTTACAGGGTGTAGCAGAGGTTTACAGAGCAGTGGTCCTCTCACAGACTGATAAACGCGCAGGAGAGACAACACCGGGTTAAAAATGAGACCAGTGCAACGAGCCAGAGCCAGAGAGGAAGTCTGTAGAACAAAGATGGAAATATGAATATTTGGTCACAGCAGTTATTACAAAAAGGGGCATATGAAGAAGATTGTAAATCAGCAAGCTTTTAACATCATTTAAATGATCTTGTTGTTAATGTAGAAGTCCTGAGAAACTACTGATTTTACAGTTTTTAACTATCAGGGAAATGACAGATGAAGCAAATACAGATCTGTGAACACTCATTGTTGATGGCTCCAGTCTCCTTCATATGGGATGTTTTGGCTTGGTAGTTGTATTTGTTTTTTTTTTTTAATTGTAATTTAACTAATTTAATGACAAGGTGGGAAGAAAACAAGACTATTTTAATGAGGGCTATTCAACTGGTGGTCCGGGGGCCAAATCAGGCCCACAGGTGAGCTCAGTTCATCCACCTATAGGTTCACTTTTAAATAAAACTAGATTTTAAACCATAAAACAAACTTTAAATGACAATAACTGCTGGATGTCTGTCCCCTGAGCTCTTGTCTTTCAGTTTGTTGCCCCTGAGAGATTTTGATCAATCGATTGATGTATTACATCATCATTTTCACAAACTTTGGCCTTCATTCCCATATAAATTATATCAGTTTGTCATCCATCTATCTGTTTTCTAAATCTGTTCAATCCTGTTCCCTATTTTTATGTAACTTTTTTTAAATTTGCTGTTGAAATCTAACTTAGCAACACGATAACAAAGTGGTTTGAGCTGTCACCTCACAGCAGCAATTATGAGGGGTTGTTTGTCTCCTGTGTCTCTGTGTGTCCCTGTGAAGGACTGGAGACTTGTCCAGGTGTCCCTCACCTGCTGACAGTTCCCTGTGACCCTGCATGGGAAAGAAAAGGTTGGATGAAATCTAACTACTGAACATTAAAAGGAACACACGCTGACTAATCAAACCAGGATATGACATTTGTGTTACTAAAGGAAACAGATGCAGTTTTGTTTAAATGTCCTTTATTCTTAGAAAACCACTGAAGCACTTCCTCATACGGTCAATCCTCCAGCCGCGTCAGACTTCATTTTATTTCCTGTACAGAGCAGCGTCCGAGGCCTAAAACTTTATCTGTTGAAAAACTTTATTCTGATCAGAGCAGCTAACACAAGAGAAAAAGTTATTTTTGACCATACAGATCATGCAGATATTTGATCTCAAGATGATTCACAGTGTGGAGGCATCTACAAATCCCCGTTTGAAGAAAAATGAGACGAATGAAAGAAAAAACACAAACGTACCGCAGGAGCCACTGAACAGAGCGAGGGTAGTTGTGAAGACCATTTAATCGAGCAAAATGTGATATTTCTCTGGGCTGAGTATTGATTTTTGTGGTTTGTTGTGTGACTTTGTGTACAGTCTTCATGAGTTCAATGCCATTAATGCATATCTGCTCTCATTTAATTAACAAGGTCAATCGTTACCTCAAACAAGCCCGTCTTTGCACACATTATCTGTTCTCTCCAGTTGAGAGACTAATATCAAGGACTGAGGAGATGTGAGTGAAAACTGAAGACAGACCTCCCTCACACGAGTAATTCATCTCAGCCCTTTGAGCAAACAGGCAGTGGTTGTTTGACTCGAAATCAAATCGATCTCCGCCTCAAATGTGCCAACACAGTCTTCCACACAGGCTTTACTTCATGAAAAGATCACTTTCTTACTGTTAAAAAATGCCAGCCGTGCAGCAAAATTATTCTTGGAGACTGTTGAGAACACGCCTCGGTTCGTCCTGTTGAAATGATGCATTAGGTGTGCACTGAGTGGGGTCAGGAGATAGTGTGGTGAAAAATGACACTGCATCAGTTTCAGTGGCTCAAAGAGAAACATCTGGTTAGACTCAGCTCCAAAACGCACAGTCAGCCACGGAGGGAGAGACTGCCGTAAAAACAAGTGCCACAGCTTTGCTGCTCAGAAGTTCCTTAAGGTCTCCTTTGGTTTCAGAGCTGTGCGCCGTAAAACGAAACAAACTTTTATTTACTGACATTTTGGGTCCAATTCAAAAGGTTGAAAATAAATCAGTGCTAACAGATATCCATTCTATGAATACAGTATGTTACATTGTTGCCTCTTTGAACACTGGACATAGTTGGTCTTTTGAGTAATCCATCATGCCAGGGTGGGAAATAGCTTTCTATATTTGTCCTTTACATCTTTAGCTTGTTGTCTCAGTGGGTACGGGGCAGCTGAGGAGACAACCACCTCCATCAGTCATAACTGCTGGCCCGAGAACTACAGTTCCTGTCACTGGGAGGCCTAAAGCAAAGAGTTTCCTCCTCATAGGCAAGAAAAGGTCAAGAGGGTCAAAAGGTTCTGAAATTATTTGCACAAGCATGTGAAGCATGTCTTGTGTTTGCTGGCCACTGTTCAGACTGAAATACGCTTCTCTCGAAGCAGCAACAGCCTGAAAATGTCTCTTCAAACATGAACAAACTCTTTTTAGAGCTGCTGCCCAAGAGGCATGCAGCTCCCACACTTCTGGAATTGTCGTCCCCGTTTCATAGCCAAGAGGAGGACTTGGGAATACCGTCCGTCCTTCTGTCCATGCATGCTGACTGCCTCTAGGCATAAGAAAGGTCACTATCAAAAATGGGGTTGAAATGTCAAAATCCAAGATGGCCGCCACCATATCCACTGTGTATGTATGTAAAACAACCACCCCTGTTTGAGAGAACTATGCTTTCTGGTTTTTATAAAGGTTAAAATAAAGTTTCATCAAATGAGTGGGGTGGTCCTTGCTCCCTCCGCTCCCCAGGATCTGTCAATGCGCCACATCGGACAAGAAAAACACAACGAACAATAAAAACTGTTCTTCTCCACAGTGTAACCAACAACATTAAGGTTTGCTTTCATTCCCAGTTCACTTCCAGTCGAGAAAAACACATCTCCAAAACTACAAACACGTACTACGAGACGGGGACGTGGGCGAATGCTACAGCAGCCTGAACCTGGGGATACAGCTGTGACAAACATTTAGGTAAAACTCTCCAAATTGGGGCTTTGCTTCTGTAACACTGCTGGGTGACCGCAAACATGTCTGAGGACCATGTCAAGGCTGTGATCTTTGGTTCACACGTTTCTTCAGATGCATCCATTTACCACCACATCAGCACTTTCCTCCACCTGAAACATAAAAGCATCCCTCACCTTTACCACGCCTTTCTAAGAGCCCTGATCAAAGCAACACTCAGCAGCTGATGCACACTGAACGTCAAACAATTTACAAAACGGGAAGACCAACAGAGACCAGGCTGAGATGCTTTGGACATGTCCAGAGGAGGGACAGTGGTTTGGACATGTCCAGACAGTGGGTATATTGGTAGATGGATCAGCTGCCAGGAGCAAGACAAAGAGGAGATATAGAAAGGACATGGAGGGAGTTGGAGTGAGGACAGAGGACACAGAAGACAAAGTGAGGACAGAGGACGCAGAAGACAGAGTGAGGACAGAGGACGCAGAAGACAGAGTGAGATGGAGGAGGATGACTCCCTGTGGAGACCCCTGAAGATGAAAAAGCTGAAAGAAGAAGAAGAAGAAGAAGTAGAAGAAGAAAGGTAAATGGACTGTACGCATACAGCTCCTTTCTATCTGCTCAGGACACTCAATGCTCTTCACAACACTCCAGATCTCTACAGAGATTAATCAGAGATTTATCACATTCATCACTGATGGGACACACATCGGAGGCAGTGAGAGGTTCACTGTCTTGCCCAGGGACACTTCAGCAAGTGACTGCTGGTGGAATGGAACCCCCAACTCCTGGAGGACGACTGCTCTAACCACTCAGCCACAGCTGCCCCTGCAGAAGAAGTTCAGTTCTCTGCTGACATGAACATCAGTGGTTCCTCACCACAACATATCTATGATTAATGTATTTATTTTATTGTTTTATGTATTATATGTGCATAGATTTATCAACTGTAGGATCTGTGGTCTTTGACCAGCACCGATGGTGATAGCACTACTAGTCTTTGACTGTTGGTGACATCATCATCTCATTTTCAAACCATGATCCCAGCAACGTGTGTGTTTCTGGACTGTAGTGAGAAGAATACATGCAGGAACATTCTTTTCAGAAATCAATGACATTTTGATTGGATAATTTTCTTGGTTTATAAAATGTTCATTTAAAAACGTGCTCAGATGCTTCAGAGAGTCTGAACACAGCGAGCACATTTCTAAAGTGGAGCATGGAGTAAATGTGAACGGCTCACATCTTGTGGCTGCAGAACTTCAGCCACAGAACGACTCAAAGCACCAATGATTGACAGCCCGCTCCTAAATAACAGTGTAGCGCTCTCAAACTGTCGTCAGTCGCTGTAGCTTGTTCAGCTCCCAAAACGTTTGTCTCAGCCAAGTCGACGGGATCACGATGGCACCTTAAACCCTGAACAAATCACTTTTGTCTGTTTATATTTTGCTCATAATTTCACTTGTACTTTGACATTTGAACCACGAGTGATACTCGAAATGTAATTTGGTCAAACGGAGCAGATACAAAGAGTTGCTGCCGACCAGTGGCACCAGACTGGGATTTGTCCTTACTGGAGTGGCTTCCACACATTCAGGTTTTATCTGGAAACTTTTAAACATCCTGCAGCAATAAGTTATTTTGTGAGAACTAACATTTTGACATCTTTAGACTTCTAATATCTAATCACTGCTGTGCATGCTGTACAGTTTCCATGCTGCTAGTTAAATTACTGGAGGAGGACTTGGAAAGTTAATGACAGTAGATGCTTGAAAAGTAAATATTAGAGCTTGAAATGTGGTGTAAACCACGGCTCTGTACTCCGGCCACAAGATCCTTAGGGTGGAAGACAATGTCAAACTGAGGAATTGCATTTCCTGCGAAAATGCGCTGCGGATGCTCATTGTTGAAGAACTTGCTGAAAAACAGCTAAAATTAGCTTTAAAAACATGATGAAATGTAGCTTAAATGAAAGAACAAGCCTTACTTACAAGAAGAAGGTAGAGAGAACACATATTGCTGAATTAGGTTGAAATAAGCTGAAATTAGCAAAAAATGTGCCATTTTGCTAAAATAAACAAGCTGAAATTAACAAAAAATAGCTTAAAAGTAGCTGAAAAGACAGAGAATAGTTTAAACAACCAGAAAGAAGCAGAAAAAGCTGAAATGATTAAAAAAATGGATTTAACTGAGAAAATTAAAATTTGTATAAAAACAGCTAAATAGTAGCTGAAATAGCTGAAAAGGCTGAAACTAGCAGGAAATGTCCACAAAAACATGACTTTATCTGAAAACAGTTAAAATCACTTAAGTATCCTAAAAAGCTAGCTGAAACATTAGAACAAGCTGAAATTAGCAAAAGAAAACAGAAAAAACATGTTTGCCCAATCGGGCTGCAAGAAACAGAAATGAGCACAAAAAAAGTTGAAATCATCTGAAAAAAAAGTTTAAATGAGTAAAAATTAATTAAAAATAGCTGAAAACTGCATGACGAGAATTGTTCCTAAATATGTAAAGAAGAAAAACGGAATGCTCCATAAACTTTGAGACAATGAACAAAGTTTGACATCATTTCAACAACCTGTTGAGCCACAATCCATACTTATTGATTAGTTGTTTTTTTTTTTACATGTAGAAGACAAAGGTGTTGCCCAAGGCAGCGACACAGTAAATACATTATACAGTCAGTTATAAAGGAACAGTCTGATGGGAGTATACAAACACAAAGTATTTACATGTAAAGTAACAGAACTCATCTTGTGCATCGTCTGCACAACACGAGGCTTGTAACTCTGGAGAGGTTCAACCATCCCACGAGAAGAGCCATGAAGTCATCACCAGAGTCAAGAGCTACTGTGCCACGGAGATGTTGTTCAAGGAGGGAAGAAAAGTTGGCAGAAAATCTGTGTTGTGTCACTGGAAAGCTTTTTCAAGTGGGAGAAAAATGAAACGGGGAGAAACTGAGTGGGCGGGGGTCTTACAGAGTCAGGGAAGATTGTTGGAGGAATAGAGGAGATAAAAAGAAAAGTTGAAAGCAGTGGAGGACGGTGCGAGAGAGAGGACGCTGGTGTTAAAAGAGAAGGTGAAAGACATTTTCTCTGGCTCCAGGCCCAGCTGGTGTCTCCACCGGACCTCTGCGGGCGTCAGATCTTGATTCCAGCCCTGGAGACAGCTGGAGGTGTCAACACTCTTCTGGCCACGGCTACACTCCCAAACTCAACTGTGTGTTTGTGCAAAAGCCCCGCTGTCACAACAAGCTGATATCGTGTTGACACAGGGTCTCCCTCCTCTTGTGACGATGGGAACCAGAACTCCCAGTTTGTGCTTCCATTTGATTCTTTGCTTCCTTCTGGCTGTAGATTCAAAACAACATTTATCTCTCAAACTGTAAACTGACCACTTGAAAACCAAGAGTCTCTTGTGGAGGCTATAATAAAGCATGACAAGACCCTCAAGAAAAGTTATAGAGGGGCTTTCATGGCCCATTTACATTTAAACAATCACTCAGTACTGAGGTTTCAATTTCTCAAGAGCCTCACAAAGACATTTAAGGGGTTAACCCTTAACTACAAATCAAACTGGTAGGAAGACATTTTATTCATCTATTAATGGATTCCAGAAAAGACAGAGCTCTTTGTCTTGTGTGTGTCTCTTAGAATCCCAAGTTGGCTTTAAATCATTACCTAAACAATGGGTAACAGTTGAAGAAGATGAAAGGCGTCTCACAGATTTCCTTTTTTATCTCAGTCCTTGAACGTTGCACGTCTTGGCACCGAACACTCTGTAAGGAACTGGAGGTTTCAGTCCGTCAGAGAAAGACATTCCTCAGTAATGAGGTTAGTTCTGGTCCGATAGGTGAGTGAGGATGACATGCAGGAGTGAAGACACAGCCAGTCCTGCTCCAAACCATTCTCCAAATCAAGTTTGTCAAACGTCTGACGTAAGTTCTGACACGTTGATGTGGGAAAGAAGCCATCAGCTGTTAGCCTGAAGTCCTGCAGGTGATATTTGACTGATCACACTCAGCCATGGGATAACTCGTTCATCCCAGGAGGAATAATCAGCTGCTCTCAATAAATAAAGTGACTCAGAGTTTTAGGTGTTACCTTTAAACAGCATGTTTCTCTTGAGTGGACAAAGTTTGTAGTTTTTAGCTGCCCACAAAACGTACAGAAAAAGGGACGATCGATCAAATGTTCAAAACCAGTTGTTTTTCAGCAAATAGCTCAGAAGTATTTGACTTATTGCAACATCAAACTAACTGTATTTATGGAAAATGGGATTTCTAATAAACATGAGGCACGATGTTATTGAATTAGTAAGGACTTAGAAGCTGATACCTTATTAAATCCTGTCTTTTCCACTTCACTGCTCTTGATAGCAACATATTAAAGTCTCACATGATGTACTTGCGTAACCACCTTCATTTTTCATCACCTCCAGGCAGCCATTGGCGAGGAGGTGACAATGAATAATAAATGAGCCTGAATTTTCTGATGGAATTTCCATTTGCAACGTGAACAATTTCCAGGACTAGGATTTGCACTTGATGCCTCACAGTGGCCCCTCCAACTGTTGCTGTTTGTAGCACGGATTAGCAGCCGTCTCTTCTGTGGCGTGATGGGATATTTGCTGCCATTTAAAGACACTTATTAGTCTGAGCACTCAAATCTCACATGTTCACGCTGAATTAAAGTTGCCATCCTGGGAATAAGTTAAAGTAAACCATCAAATCTGCAAATGCACAATTTTAATGCACTGCAAACAAACATGTAAGACCTGAGCAACATGTCTTTATGGGTTTGAGCCTTATGAAGACTCCATAGCAGCTTCAAGATCAACTTTTTTTAAGCGCTGTTTATTCATCAGTGTTGCATTTTTATATACAAGACATAAGTGGAGTTTTATTCAAACCAAACAATTCAGAGGGAATAGACGAGTTTTTAAATGAATACATATATTTCATGTTAATGTTTGTTTACTGAAGTGTGTTCCATCAAACCACAGTTATTTTGTGATACATCGATTTTAATGTGCCTGTACCAACGCAATCTGACAAGTGTATTGAAAGCTGGTAGAGGTCAACGACAGCAGGAAGGTGGTGTTATTCATTTAGGTAGGGGATGACCTTTGCAGGTTGTGGTGTGTAAGTCACCTTGGTGCAGAAGAAACCAGTAATTCCATTTAAGCTGCAAGTTTTCTGTTGTCTAGGTAAAGCTAAACAACAGCCAGCTTGCAGAATGTTCACGATAACAGTAAATGGACCAACAGTTGACCAAACTCCACATAACGCAGGGTTTGATGTGTTCATTATTACAATTATAACACAGCAACTTTTAGTGAAGCACCACAGTCGGATTAAAACCTCACTCCAAATACTGGATTCTGGACTTCCTGTCAGAAAGATAAGAAACTTTAGGTGACAGAAGTTGAATACTGTCCCTCAGAGCTCCTCAGGGATCTGTGCTTGGTCCTTTGCTCTTCATTCTATTAACACATGACTGTACTGTAAAATCCAGCAAGTTCCTTCACTGTTCATAAAAGAAACTATAGTTAAAAATGTTACAGAAATATAAATTTAACTCAAGAGAAAGGAGTGAAGTTGTGTTTGAATGAACATTACTGGTTTTAGACTATTAGTAAAATACATTATGTAAAACATAACTGAGGTTTTATTGGCCATATTTGTTTTATGAACTTCTTCTTCTAAAGGCCAGCTGTAAGCTCTTCAGGGTCAGTTTAATGTATCTTTGCCAATATTATCAGTCAGTTTGATTGTCACATGCTTATTATGTTTGAGTTGAATTTCCCAAAGTCAAAATGTGAATGAAACTCCTGAACTTCTGTTAATTTTTTTAATTTTTCACCACAATGGTTTTGTATCAAATGGTTTCTCAGCCTGGTCACTTTCGATACGTGTTGATCCTTAGCACACATTTTACAAAGACCTTTAGTGGTGAAGGACCACGACTAGAATTGAGAGTCTTCTTGAACGTTTTGCCATTTACGTGGGCGTGTCCAAGTGTTGCCACGTAAATCAGAGACTACCATTTATTCCATTCCTTATTATGTTGCCTGTAATGTTTGCAATGCAGGAAGTTTATCCCAGATGAAAGCAGAGTCTAAATGTAAATGTAAACTTGCCCACGCTCACTCTCATGACACATCTTTCCTTTCTTCCTAACATAGCTTGTAATCTGATGCCTGGATGCCCCTCGCCACCCCTCATTACCCAGCATTCCAAAGGGCTGCATGCTGAGGGTGTGGTTGGCGCAGCGCCACGTGAGAGTGATTGATCAAAGTATGATTGATGGTTCCAGCTGATGCACCAGCTCTGCTTTCAGAGTTGGATCCAGCACTTCTCACCGTGTAACAAAGCTTTGCATGAAGGAGGGTGAAGGAAGACGATGTCCAGTGGGAGAACTGGGTCTGAACTGGACAGACTGGAGGATTTCCCATGATAAACATTTGCTGGATGTTTGTTTAATTACAGTCAGTGTCATGTTCTTTACAACCTCTTCAGATGAAATACTCAACTGAAGCTCGAGCATCACATTCATTGAGGTTAATGTTGTTTCCATGACAACACCCAATATTTAATTATCTAAGAAAGATGAAATAATTCCAACCTCTTCACATCTACAGAAGTTGGAATTTGACTATTCTTGTCTGCCGTGACTTTGTTCAGTTTGATTCTCCTCACATGAACATTTTTTTTCACTTTCTTTAACTTTTATTTCTTTGAAAAACACAGAACTTGACATTTATGATTTTAAGTGAAACCTTTCCATCGTGTGGCTGGTGCATTGCCGATCCTCAGACTTTTCATTCAGCAGTATGACCAGGTCAGAATAACTTGGGTCCCGTAATCCCAGCACATCCTTGTAAAATAGATTAATAATCTCACTGGATTTCTTCCTGGTAAAATAAAGGTTTAATAATCATTATTGATATGTGTTTATTAACAGTGAGCAAATATTCTGTTCCAAACACTGGACTG
>JAVCKU010000182.1:21225800-21240332 GCA_032273985.1 Hypsolebias coamazonicus
GCATTCTGGTGTATTTTAACAGGCTGCTGAACATATTCGTTTACCTAAATACTGTAAGTAAACAATTGATTCAATAACTATTTTAGAGACCATGGCATAATGATGTCCCCCCCCCCCCCCCACACCCAACTCCCACCCTTGCAGTCGACAACTGCCGGCTCTAATGTAGCGCTAAGCTAGCAGCACGGAATAGAGACGCGCTAGCTAAGATGCTACAGAGGTAGAGCTTCTCTTCTCTCATGCATCCTAACCCCCATCAACAACTGTCAGCACTATGGCACTAATAGAGTGCAACACAGAGGTGCCCCCCCCACCCCCCCTCCACACACACACACCATCAAGGGACCTCGGGGAAACCCTGCATGCAGTGGTGCGTTGTTGCTGGTAACCAGGAAAACTCGGAGTAGACTTTTAGTGGTTAGAGTGTTCTCCTATTAATTAAGTGGAATGGATTCATTCACAAATAAATTTAAACCACGCTGGGTGAACTAATATCTCATGGCAATTATGTATGTGTGTGTGTGTGTGTGTGTGTGGGGGGGGGGTTCAAATGAATACTTTTAAAATGTGAGGGGGACATGTCCCTTCACATATAATTGTTGCGATGCCTGTACATCTAACTCATACATCCTCCTGTACCGGTTCTCCAGAGACGGCTTGGCAGGAAATTAAAGCCCATAGAAATGATTGCATCTACATTTTATATAAATTTGTTGCAAAAGAACACTAGATGTTCTAAATGTGCAGACTTTAGGCTCGGTTTCTTCAAAGACGCATTTCCTAGAGTCCATTTTTGTTCATCGTCCAGTGCAAGAGTCCAGTCAGCACATGAGAACACAACGATGTAAGCTGATTGTTGATGTGCACCAAAGCACATTCTGCTGTGTAAGTAAAGATCTACCGAGGTTTCTCAACACTTTTCATGCCAACGCTCTGAGCCAAAAAACTCTCAGCCTCACCAGACATCAAACATGTGGCCGCTAACGGATTTACCCAATCCTCCTCCCATATGTTTTCTGTGTTTTCCACAACGGCAAGTCAGATAACAACAATTTATCAACTGCCGTCTTACCACAGCCTCCACCCATCCCTCTACTCTCAACATACATATTTGCAGCCTAGTTGTGCACCACTTTATATTCATTAAGTGTCACAATGTTATAACAAATAGCCGGCTTTAAAGAGCAATAGTAGATCTTGTTTAAGAATTATTTGGCACCAAGGAAAAATGATAAAAATGATCTATGAGAAGGCCTCGAAGGTAACATCATGTCATGGTTTCATAATAGTATAAACAGAAAATATATATATTTTGAAAAGTACATTTACTGATGCCTTTTACCAGGAGTTTTCAAGAACTTGTACTGATCCTTGAATGTGTGGACAACAATAATCGTGTTACATATTTATTCAAACTAATACAGTTTTAAAAACTCAACTAAACTGGCTCTACCTGCAGGACTGTTTCCATAATTCGTGTGTTTGTGAGATATGTTGCTGATATACATTTGGTTTCATTATTAAAACAGTTTCTCTGATGGGGCTCATGTATGGGGATGGAATAGCTCCAGTCTTTTGTGAATAACAGTATTCCTGTTGTTTTCCCACTCTTCTGCTAAGACAGATGTGTTCCTGGGCGTATAATCAAGGTGCATACAAAGTTAGCATGCTCAGTCCCATAGCTAGCTGCAGAGATCTCAGAAAGCTTTATGGCCGGTGCAGAGGACAGTTTTTGTCAAACAAGCCTCGTGGATCAGGGGCTGCATTATGCATGAAGTCTTGAGAAGCTGTTAAACTAAAGCTTAAGAGTATTTGGTTTAACAGTACTGCTGAAACAAGTGTAACCAAACTACATCAAATTATCTTTAAGACTTTGGTTAAATGTAGTGTCAGTCTGGACAATATGTGATCAGTTGTTCTTTGTGTGGAACTGAAAATCATTTTATCTTTTGTTTCTGTCCTAAAGTGTGAGATTGTTTACAGCATCTCTATTGTTACCCCATCTTTAATCCAGGACAGACTCTTATTGAAGTTTAGATACGAATACAGTTCACAGGATGGGTGCCTGAGTTTAAAGTCAACTGATAGATTTGTAGAAACCAAAAACTTTCATAGATACCAGTGAAACTTGTAAAAACTACAACTTAGAAAAATCAAATCAAATAATACCCAGTGGATTACTACTGAATTAATTAATGACAGACAGATAAAGAAGCAGCAGCTGCAAAAATTAGAAACATTTAGCACACAGTGCTGCACACTGGAGCATCAACCTGCAGCACAGACTCAAACAATGATGAAAAATATGAAGAATCAGAAAAATTACATACTAACAATATCTATTTATAAATTGAACAGTGCTAGTTTTTAAGTCTTGATGTTATATATTACATGATATGTTGTCACATATTTGGTTGGCATTTGCACTCCCTAGTTGTGCCTGTAACATAAAACTAATTGCAGGCAGAAAATCAAGTAACACATCTTGACTGTGCCAGGGTGACTTCAGTCCAGATCGGTCATGATGTGAAATGAGACGAGACACATTCGTTATACTAGTAGTTGGTCACTGAGAGAAACTGCTGCTGCTGCAACTTGGTCAGAATGGAAACTTTTACAAAGCTGCAAGAGGCACACGTCACGGCAGTCGTCCCTCGCTACTTTGTACACACACTAAATGATAATGTAGATCATTACATTAGGTAATACATTCAGCAAGTACTTTTACTTTAATACTTTAAGTATTTTTAAAAGTAAGTACTTATTTACTTTTACTTAAGTAAAAACATTAATATGGTACTTCTACTTTTACTAGAGTACATTTTTGTCTGTTTATTTGTACTTTTAATTAAGTACAGTGTTTGAGTACTTTCTCCACCATTGGGAGCAGAGTCACTTTGTTGGCAGCTCCATAGCCCAAAACGTGGTACCTGTGACTCAAACCACTGTCAAATGCATTACAGGGGCCAGAGCGGTCAACCTTGAATGCCATCTGAAACTACTGGCTACAGCTAAAGCGAAATACAGTAAAATTGTTGTTCACATCGGCAAAAATGACACTCGGCTACACAAATCAGAGAGCACTAAAATTAATGTTGCTTCAGTGTGTAACTTCACAAAAACTATGTTTGTCTCCATAGTTTTCTCTGGCCCCCTCCCCAACCTGTCCAGCGATGACATGTTTAGCCGTATGTCGCCTTTCAACCACTGTGTGTCCAGGTAGTGTTCTGAACAAAATGTAGGATTTGTGGATAATTGGAGTGCATTTTGGGCAAAACTTGGTCTGATGTGGAGAGATGGAACCCATCCCACCTTAAAAGGAACAGGACTTCTCTCTAAAAACTTAGTTGATTCAGCTGGACATCCAAATTATCAACAACTAATGGTCCAGCAGAAATCAGTCCAGGAAGCAGAGATGTAATCCTCCACACTTCTCTGCTGCTTCTCCTCTGTTACCCACCCAAAACCCCACTGAAACTGTGCCGACTCGCCCACGGCTCTAATTAATTAAATTTAAAAAATCACCCCTAAAAATATAAATAATAAAAAATATTATTAAAATAAACACAGTTACCTTAAAAAACAAACAAACAAAAAATAATAATTAAATGTGGATTATTGAACATCAGATATTTTTCCTGGTCTTTCAAGGTGGGAATAGAGCAGATGCAGCACACAGTGGCGGCTGGTACAGTCCAGAGTGAGAATGAGGATGTAGCTGTAGGTTAAAAGTGCCTCCTACCGTACTGGAAGGAGTTATGGTGATTCAATCAATCTCCTAGTTTGAAACTTTAGCTCTCCATCTAGTCTGGTCAGCTCAGGGACAGACATGGAAACAGGAACTTGGCATGTGTGAAACAGACCTAATAATCAAGAACTCTGGGTTTTATCAATATCAAAAACCATAAATATAAACAATACATGTACATGTTTTATCATCATTATTATAGTAATACAAGTTCATAATATAAACAGAATCAAGCTCATTATTTGAGTACTCTTAAATATTCCTAATATTAAAGGTTCTAATATTGCATCTTAGCACACAATACGTACAGTATTTATTTATTTTGAACATACTGTACAATAAAAAGTAAAAACAAAGAAAGAGAAAAAAATAGTAACAGTCATGCCAACTGACATGCAATTTTATACAATTTGTTTGAAAAGGAGCAGGTAGAAGATAACAATCTTATGATTTCCTGCCTCTGTCATACACATCAATATACAATCGTTTTAGTCTCCCTACACCAGGGGTGTCAAAGTCAAATACACCGAGGGCCAAAAAAAACAAACAAATTTGCTACAAGCCAAGGGCCGGACTGGTTCAATGTTTATTATAAGGGGGTGATACAATAATTTTTTTTCTTCTTTCTGCACTCTTTTCATTCAGTGTTTTCTTTCTGATGAATTTGTTTTATTTCATCTCTTTTAAATGATTGACTGAATTAAATAAAATATTAAATAGCTTTACAGCTGCTAAGTTCTTGGCATAAATCAACACAGACATGTTCCTGCTTTTAGTATTTTACATTGTTTTATAATGTAGTTGTTTATGTTTCGTTTTTTTTTAAATACCGTTTTCTTATGATTTTTAATCAATATGCTTTTTTATGATTGTTTACTGTCGGTTGCAAGTATCAAGCTGTGAAATCCTTCATTTTTTACAGCTGATAGCTGTTGGTCATTAATTATGATGAAGTTTAGTAACTTCTCGGTGAACATTTGAGCTCCGTGGCTTCAGCGATGTGTTTTTCTTGTTCAATCCGGGGCGGGCGCTCTGATTTCGGTCAGCCGCTCTCAGCCTGTTCCTCCTACAAGACGGGCAAGACAGAGGGTCAGACTGGACGCAGCTGGCCGCGGTCAGTCTCCCTATTTTGGTTCAGCGAGAGTGGTGTCCCGCTGAAGCCCCGGAGCTCGAATGTCCAACGTAAAACTAATGACCGCGGTTTAATGTGGCGCTATGGCTCTGCAGACATTGAACATTGCTGTCTTGCAGTGTTTAGTGTAAAATATTTCCACACAGTGGACATGTTATGATGAAAAGTTGGCTAGCTGTTAGCTAAAGTGCTACTCACAGTGAGTCCACACGCTGTAGCTGGCTGCAAACTATGAAATGGATTTCCTGAATGTGACGTGAGGCGGGTCTTATTACTCTGGGTTCATAAGGCACCACTCTGGATCGGATCGGCCCCCCATCCCTACTACCGTTGCGTTGTGGGGAATGTAGTGTTGGTGAGTGCAAAACACCAGCGGGCAGCTGTGGCCTGCGGCCGGTTCTAATAGTAATTAAATATCATCCAGGGGGCCATAGATATTTAATTTGCGGGCCGGATCTGGCCTGTGTGCCTTGACTTTGACATATGTGTTCTAAGACATTTAAGCTTCTTTCTGATATTTTAGATAATATTCAGCTGTTTTTTTGGATAATATCAGCTTTTTTCAGATAATTTCCACCTTTTGTGCTTATTTCTACTTTTTCTGATCGTTTCAGATTTCAGATTGTTTCAGATATTTAAGATTATTCACAGCTATTCTATTTCTAATTCCTTCAGCTAATTTAGGCTTCTTTCTCCTATTTTAGATAATATTAGCTGTTTTTGCTATCTTGCACTTTTTTCAGATATTTTCCACATTTTGTGCTTAGTTCTATTTGATTCAGATTTCAGATTGTGTCAGATATTTCAGATTATTCACAGTTATGCTCTTTCTGATTCCTTCTGCTAATTTAAGCTTATTTCTGCCATTTTAGATAATATTTAGCTGTTTTTTGCTAATTGCATCTTTTTTCAGATAATTTCCACATTTTGTACTTACAGTATTTCTACTTATTTCAGACTGTTTCAGATACAAGATTGTTTTAGATATTTCAGAGCATTCACAGTTATTTTCGTTCTGATTCCTTCCGCTAATTTAAGCTTCTTTCTGATTTTTTAGCTGCTATTTAGCTGTTGTTGTTTGTTTGTTTTTGTTTTGTTTTTTTAGCAATTTTCAGCTTTTCTCAGATAATTTCTACTTTATTGCTCAAATTTATACATCTTTCAGCCTTAGTTGGCACAGTTAAACTCCGTCCAATTCCTTTTGGTAAGTTAAGCTTCTTTCTACATTTCTTTAGCAAGTATTCAGCTGTTTTATAGAAAAACTAGGATAACTCTGCCATTTTTAGAGCTATTCAGCTGAAATTTGGCATATTGGCAGCTGACAACGATCTCTAATAGACTCTGACTGAAAATAAAATTTCAGCATGGCTGCCTTAGTTAAAAAAGGGAAAATACAATAAATCAATCAAATTTAGTCATATTGAGCTGAAAGTTGGTGTGATGATAGCTGACAATGTTTCCCATCAAATGCTGCAATAAAATCACAAATCCAAGATGGCCGCAAGTGCTACTTTTGAATAGGTTTAACTCAGCCATTTTTACACATATAGCTGAAATTTGGTGAGGTTATAGCCGAGAACGTTCCCTATCACATACTGAATCCCCCCCAAAATCCAAGATGGCCGCCGTAGCCAAAAAGGAAAAAAATACTGTACTAGAACTCAGGCATTTTTAGAGCTATTTAGCTGAAATTTGTATAGTGGAAGATGAGAGCGAACCCAAAGACATAGTACTGTCATGTTAAAAAAAAAAACACACACACACATCAGCTACTTTCAGCTAATTTCAGCCATTTTTTCAAATTTCTTACTGACTTCAACTTTATTCAGCTAAGTACAACATTTTTGTGCTTCTTGTAAATTATTTCTGTTAATTCCAACTACTTCTGCTCCTTTCAGCTTATTTTTGCTAAATTCAGCTATTTCTGTTATTTTAGCTACTATTTAGCTTTTTATGCTAATTTCAGCTTTTTCAGCCAAATCCACATCTTTTTTTTTAACAATAAATTCAACTTTTTCCAGCTTGATTCTGCAAAATCATGCTTTACTCACTTCTTTCTGCTAATTTAAGCGCCTTTCTGCTATTTTAGATAATATTCAGCTGTTTTTTTTGCTATCTTAAGCTGTTTTTCAGATAATTTCCATGTTTTGTGTGAATTATTACTAATTTCAAATTATTTCAGATATTTCAGGTTATTCACAGTTATGCTCTTTCTAATTCCTTCAGCTAACTTAAGCTTCATTCTGCTATTTTAGATAACATTCAGCTGTTTTTGCTCATTTTAGCTTTTTCAGATAATTTCCACATTTTGTACTTATTTCTACTTATTTCAGATTTTTTCAGATTTAAGATTGTTTCAGATATTTCAGATTACAGTATTCACAATTATGCTCTTTTTTATTCCTGCTAATTTAAGCTTCTTTCTGGTGTTTTTATCATTCTCAACTGTTTTCTCATTATTTCAGTTGTTTTCTGTTTATTTCTGCTTCGTTCTGATAGTTTTCATTTTTTGTGAATACAGTATTTATACTTATTTCAGATTGTTTTAGATATTTCAGATTATGATCCGTTGTGGTTATCACTGTTAGTTTCAGCTTTTATTTTAGTTATTTCCAGCTACTATTGAAAATGTTTATGCTAATTTAGGCTTGTTCAAGCCAAGTCCACATTTTTTGCACTCATTTGTATTTTTTCCACCCTAATTCAGCCAAAAAGTGTTCTCTCTATTTCCCGCTAATAAATTTAAGCTCGTTTCTGCCATTTTATCATCTATTCGGCTGTTTTGGGGAAATTTCAACTTTTTCTAATTTCCACTTTTTTGTTCTAATTTCTGCTTCGTTCAGCCTAATTGAGCAAACTTCTGATCTTTCTGCTTCCTTCTGTTAATTTAAGCTTTTTCTGTTTGTTTAGCTAATATTCAGCTGTTTTCAGTTTATTTCTGCTTTCTTGAGATAACTTCAACTTTTTTGCACATATTTTTGTCTTCTTTCAGCCTAAGTGGGCAAACTTGTTGCTCTTTCTGCTTCCTTCTGCTAATTTAAATTTGTTTATGCTTCTTTAGCTACTGTTAAGCTGTTTTAAGGTAATTCTTGAGCAAAAGGCATTCACACATGCATTTTCGTAGGAAATGCAATTTCTCTAGTTGTGCGAATGTTTATGAAACATTCACACTATTGTGATCCATTTTCCTTCTGTACATTTTTCAGCATTTTTCTCATTCCACAAATTTTTTTGCCATTTCAGTAAATCATATATCAAAATGTTCAGCTCTTTCAGGAGAAGGGTGTTATGACTTTTGGTGTTGGTGTAACTTTAGCGTTTTGAAATATTTAGCTTTTTCTGTCATTTTATTTATTTTTTGCATAGGAAATGAACTGAGCTCATTTTGCATCCTTCAAATCTTTAGATGCGTTTACAAACTTTTACTCCTCCTTCATCTTCAAACGTTCAGCTTCTTTCAGCTTCTTTGTGCAAATTAAATAAAATTCAGCTACTTTCAGCTAATTTCAGCTGTTTTTTAGCTGTTTTGTGCTCCTTTCAGATTCTTTCTTTTAACTACAACATTGTTGTGCTTCTTCTGACTTTTTTCTGCTCCTTTCAGCTTTTTCTGTCATTTCAGCTACTATTTAGCTGTTTTATGTTAATTTTAGCTTTTCAGCTATTTCCACATGTTTTGCAGTCATTTAAACTTTTTCAGCCTAATTTAGCAAAATGTGTGCTCTTTCCACTTCCTTCTGCTGATTTAAGCTTCAGTCTTCTTTTTAGCAACTTTTAATCTATTTTCGTTTTGCTAATTTCAGCTTTTCCTAAATAAATTCCACTTTTTTCTTCTCATTTCTGCTTCTATCAGCCAAACTGTGCAAACATTCTTCTGCTAATTTAAGCTTGTTCTATCTTTTCAGCTAGCTTTTTAGCATTTTTTTTTCTTTTTTCTTTTTTTTTTTTTTTTTTTTTTTTGTAATGTAAATTAAAATTTTTTAATATTAATTAAAATTTTTATGGTAATTTGTGATAATTTAATCCTAATTCATTTATGCAAATTTAAGCTACTTATTCTCCTTTAAGCTTTTTGCTGCTAGTTTCAGCATTTTGCTATTTCAGCTACTATTTAGCTGGTTTTATGTTAATTTTAACTTTTTCAGCTAATTCCACATTTTGAGCTCATTTGAGCTCTTTTTACTTCCTTCTGGTAACTTAACCTTCTTCCTGCCTTTTCAGGAACTTTTCAGCTATTTTTCTGCCGATTTCATTTTTATTTATTTATTTATTTTTAGCTAATTTCATAATTTATACACCCATTTCTGCTTATTTTAAGCTAATTCAGCAAACGTTTTTCTGCTTTCTTCTGCTAATGGCTTGTTCTTACATTTCAGCCACATTTCAGCATTTTTTTAAGTTAAATTTAGTTGTTTTTCCAGCATGTTCTTCTGTAATGAACATTCATACTGCATTTTCACAGGAAATGCAATTTCATAGTTATTGTTGGCTTTGAGCACATTTTTTACTGCTGTCGAGCAAATAAGCTCATGACCATTTCTTGCTTTAAAAAAAATGGAACTTAATGGAAATGTTCAAACATGTGTCCAGGCTCTCCAGAAAAGGGAAGACGGTGATCTTCTCCATTCACCAGCCACGATACTCCATCTTCAAGCAGTTTGACCACCTGACCCTGATGCACAAAGGAGAGATAGTGTACGCAGGAGCAGCGGAGCATGCTCTCGACTACTTTACAGGCCTCGGTATGAACTTTGTGTCCATGCCATGAACGTCAGACTTAAAGAAGAATGAAAAGTGGTGCTTAAAAATCATAAGTCACACATTTTTCATTCTAATACTTTTGCGTATCATCCCAGTATGAAGACCTTTATAACCTGGAGGGCACCTTTTATTTTTCATCAGTTCTCTTGCTATAACTCATTTAAACGTCTTTATCTGGACTGTTTTTTCCCCTACACATAGAGCACTCATTAGAAAGTTGCATGAGGATGTGCTGAATCTGTGTTTCCATGTTTGGACAGGATATCAGATCGAAGCTTTCAACAACCCCGCTGACTTCTTCATGGATATCACAAACGGAGAAGCAATGTCAACAGCAGAAACGCTAACTGCAGGTAATTTATACAAAACAGAAAGGGGCTGACAAAAACGCTCATGCCTAATAGCTATGTTTTTACACTTGGGAGTAGAAAATGTAGACACTTGAGTCAGACAGAGTTAAAATGAAAGTAACGTTCCTGCATGCCAAAGATTTAAACAAAGTTCTTACATGGGTCTGAGGGTCCTCCCCCAGAAAATTTTGAATAAAGTAGATGTGATATCCTGCATTTTAACAGGTTGTTAAACATCTACGTGCTTGTACAATTTATTTATTTATTTTGCGGACCCCCAAGCATTGGCTCGCAGACCCCTGGGGGTCCAGGAACCCCCGTTTGAGAGCCACTGGTTTAGAAAACTCACGAATCCTGCTTTGAATGACTCATTTAGTTGGCAGAAAACAGTCCTCCAAAGATTAAACATTTTACATAATCAGTTTTGTTTTGATCTCTAACAAACAGAAGTCTGGTTTTAGACTTCACGTGCAGAAAACAGTTCCCTCTTTGCTCTTTATAAAGTATTTAAAGTTGAATCCATCCCTTATTTATGCCTCTGTCGTGTGTGATGTTTTACTCCTAGTGGCCAATGATAAAAACGCGTTGGCAACACATTACCACCAGTCGCAGCTGCACCAGAACGTGATGGCGGAGCTGGAGGACGTGACCCAGAGCATCGCTGGGGTGGCCACCAGTGAAGAACAGGCACCTGCTTATGTCACCTCTTTCCTCTATCAGGTCAACAAGCCTGTACATTTGAACATTGCATGGGCAGAGGTGTACATTTCTTTTGTTTACAACAGTGAAGGAAATGAGAATCTCCGCTGAGACAATGATTAACAGAAACAGATGAGTTTATGAGAACCATTCACCTGTTATATCACTGAACTTGGCTGCCCGCAGGTTGAACTCGCACACAGTGCTTAAAACACACAAGTTGTTATTTAATGTGTGAAACAGATGCGGGTGGTGTGTGGCCGGACGGTGCTGAACATTTTGAGGAACCCTCAGACCTCTTACGCACAGCTGGCTCTCAACATCTTTTTTGGGATTCTGGTGGGACTCATTTACTACCAGATACCCCTGACTCTGCCCGAGGCTTTACAGAACAGGTAGCAACACAACCTGCAACTCAAAGTATGCATGCTCCATTTTAACCCAAATTATATTGCTTAGAAGTACTGACAAAATGTTCTGTGGAAACTTTTAGAACGATTAACATCTAGCTTGTTGTAGATAACTTCTTAGACAGCCTCAGTTTGGAGAAAAAACAGTTTAACTCTGGCCAGACTGACAAGCTAGCAGCCAGTTCAAGTGGGGCTAAGATTAAAGTGGATTACTTCAATCTAGAAAATAATTCATACCAGTTCATGTGAACATTCAGTACACAAATATTCCAGCAGAAGCATCATGATGTTCCCAATGGAAGTGCCCCAGACTGCACTGGAAGAGCTACAGCTAGCTGCTGCTGCTATTTGTGCTTGCAAAACGTGTTGTTTAACGTAAATGGGCATATGATGAGAAACTAACAAATAATGTAAAGATTCACCACATTCATGATTTTTAGCATTTACACAAAAAGCTGTGAAGATTTGTGTGGAAGAATTGTTCTTTTACTCACATCTGAGGTAATTTAAAATATATCCACAACAGGTAAGATATTTATGGTTCATTTTGCCAAAGAACCTCACTTTAAAGGGAATGAAATACATATTCAGTGAAATGGAAATAGAATTATCAATGAGAGTTTTTTCACAGCTTTACTTTAATTTCACAGGACATGCTGGTGACAGAACATAAATGAGTAAAGAAAATTAAAATCAATTAGTCAAATTGCAGGATCACAAAAATATAATAAACAAAAGTCAAGTGTGGTTACATATTGTAAGGTTATAATGTCAGCTCCAAATAAAGACAAATTTTATTAAATTAGTAGATATTTCACAATGACAGAATGATTCTTATCTTGTTTAATTGTTCGCAAGTTTAAAATTCAGTCCGAGCTGATGAAGTGATGGACCAACCTTCATCTTCCTCCATCTGTGACAGGAGTGGAGCGTTCTTCTTCCTTATTATCAACATGGTGTTTGGAAATCTTTCTGCTGTTGAACTCTTTATCAATGAAAGAGTGATCTTCATGTAAGTGACAAAGTTATAAGTGCACTCATATCAATGTATAATATTCTCATTGCATTCCTCATGTTAAAAATATCAACCAAATCTTTCAGTTTTTGTTTTGCATTTAAAAAACAAAAACCTTTCTAGTTTCCAGTTTAATACAGCACTCAGCCTTAAACTAATTTGTTCACATTGTTCTTTTGCATTTCATAATAATTCCCTAAAACAATGATTGGAAAACTTAAAGAAATAGAAGTTTGGTCTTCTATGTACTGATGTTATTGTTTGGTTCCTCTGTGATGAAGAAAATTACTGTCAATTTTGTAGCAAAATTATACTTTTGATAATATTCACAAGGCTAAAGTTGCACAGACTGAACTTGTAAAAATGAACTGAGAGGTGTTGTTTTTTGTTTTGTTGTCTTTTAATATATTTTCTAATGACATTATTAAATTCATTGGATTATTCAAAGTGTCATGCACAGCAGACATCACTCTTAAACTATGCACACTGATATACTCATACAGCAGCAATAGACACTTTGATCATGTTGTTTTGTTTGTACATTCATGTAATTTGTGCGTGTTGTTGTTTATTGTTATTGCAGTCACGAGAACTCCAGCGGTTATTACCGTACATCTGTTTACTTCCTGTCAAAGATCTTTGCTGATCTCATCCCGAACCGCATGATCCCGATATTTGTGTTTTCAGCCATCGCCTACTATATGATGGGTAACATGATCTGAGCACACACAGCAAAAATCAACATGATGTGTTTGAAAATTACAAAATACCTGGAAACAGAAGCAAATTTTGACTATTTTGTTTTTTGCTCGTTGGTTTTTACGTTTTTGAATGGTTATTACTTAATGCCTGAATATCATTTAAAAAGTGCTTTTGTACATTTTTCAGCTGGTTTAGGAAACTGTTCATGCTCTGTTTTATCTCAAAAGTGTTTCTGTTTAGAGTTTTTTCATTCAACCTTTATTTATAC
Organism: Hypsolebias coamazonicus; assembly: GCA_032273985.1. Classification (NCBI taxonomy): domain Eukaryota; kingdom Metazoa; phylum Chordata; class Actinopteri; order Cyprinodontiformes; family Rivulidae; genus Hypsolebias; species Hypsolebias coamazonicus. Next base: position 21,238,883 of record JAVCKU010000182.1, read on the forward strand.
ACGTGAGTCTCATTTAGCCTCTTGGACTCATTTACAAGAGAGACCTGTTTTAAACAAAGAACACAGATGAGGTACAGACAACAACAAACAATCATAGAAAAAACATAAAATTAAAAAGTAAATAGAAGAAATTATATTTAAAAAAAAAAAAAAAAAGCCGCTACATTATAAAATGATATAAAATACTAAAAACAAAAACATGTCTGCATTGGTTTTTGTCATGATGAACTTAGCAGATGTTTAAAATCTCTAGAGAGGTCATGGTCAAGAAGCGCTCCAGGTCTTTTTGCAAGATATTCCAGGAAACAGGAGCGGAGTAGGAGAAGGCCGTTTTGCCAAGTTCAGTCCTCATTGAGGCGATGCTGCAGGTAATAATGTCCTGAGAGCGTACGCTGTAGCTGCACACAAGAAGTTACATGTAGGAAGAGAAATACGAAGGCAACAAACCAAGAAGTGATTTAAATGTGAAAATGTACCAGTGTGAGAGTCTGCATGACGTTAATGATGTCCAGTTAACCACAGGGTGCAGTGGTGGGTACAATAGTTACAGCCAGTTCTGAATTTTAGCACACCTTGATAGACAGTGTCCAACATCAGGGTGCTTGTCGGAGCGTTCATGTGAATAATGTCACCTTAGTCAATGGAGGGAAGGAAAGAGTTACAAGGTGTTAGACAGGATCTATTTCTAAAAAGAAACCCAGTTTCAGTTTCTCTACCAAGTTTTTGACGTGAGGCTTAAAAGAGATGTGACTCGACCAAATTACCCAAGTATTTATAAGAATCGACAAACTCAATTGGGACACCATTCGAAGATAAAATAGAAGGAAGGACTACTGGGACCAACTTCGTATTTGAAAACATCATTTGGTTTTATCAACATTTCACACGTTTGAGACAGAACAAATCTGTCGATGTCGAAAGCAGACAGCAAAAGCTGGAAAACCTTAGCATCTGCTTTAGCTCGACAATAAACAACTGTGTCGTCAGCATAAAAATGAAAGGATGTGTCAGGAATGATCTGACCTACGTTACTTATGTAGATTTAAAGAGAGTGGGTCCTAAGACTGAACCTTGTGGTACACCATTGTTAACAGTTAGATAGCTGGAAGAAGTGCCATTATGTTGAACACATTGCCTCCGATCTGAGAGAAAATTAGGAAACCAATTATGTGATCTGAGAAACCAATGTCTGAGAGCTTATGACAAGATGCCATGATCTTCAATATCAAAAGCTTTAGAGAGGTCTAAGAAAAGTGCAGCACAGTAATCCTTAGCATCCAGTGCTTTAATCACATCATTAAAAATCTTCAGTGAAGTAGTCATTTTGCTGTGATGTTTCCTAAAACCAGACTCAAGGAGAGGTAATATTTTTAAAGTGTTCAAATACGTCTTGACTTGAGAGTTTATCTTTTTTTTTTTTTTTTTAAAACTTAGCAAGAATAAAAAGTTT
>JAVCKU010000182.1:21612363-21624013 GCA_032273985.1 Hypsolebias coamazonicus
CTTCCTTCGTAAAGACAAACCTCTTTTAGCATCTTACTTGTGCCTGTTGTTGTTTGCTCGTTATTTCATCAGCCTCAGGATGTTTTTTTTGTGCTTTCTTTGCAGATATCTACAGCACAACAAAATTCAAGATGTGAGCCCCGATGCATTCAGGGGGCTTCATAACCTCACAAGACTGTGAGTAAAGTGATTTTTAAGGAAATAAAGGTTAATTTGATTTAGCTGCTTACGACTAATAAACACAGCTCAGGGACTTATCTGATTAAAAAACAGGAACATGTTACATTCCTGCAAGAACCAATGCAGACATGTTCCTGTTTTTAGTTTTCTACATTTACCTTATGATCTAACTGTTTTTTTCTACCTTTTTTTTTTGCCATCTTATTTTAATTTGTTTAAAAAAAATCTGCATGCCTCTTTTATGATTGTCCACTGTTGTCGTCATTCTTTTGTTGAAATCATGTCTCTCAAGTAAACGAGTCCTCGATGAACCTGTCTAAATAAAGGTTGAGTGAATCAATGAAAAATATTGGGTGGCTGTGGCTGAGTGGTTAGAGCAGTTGTCCTCCATTGGAAGAGTTGGGGGTTCGATTCCACCAGCAGTCAAATGCTGAAGTGTCCCTGGGCAAAACATTGAACCCCTCATTGCCTCCAGTCTGTGTATGGATGTGATGAAGCTCTGATTAGTCTTTGTATAGATCTAGTAGAGTGCTGGATGGGTAAATTCATTCAACCTTTATTTAGGCAGGTAAATCCCATTGAGCCTCAGGGACTCATTTACAAGAGAGACCTGATTCGAATGAAGACAGGTTTTGTTGTAAAGAGCTTTGAGTAGATAGAAAGGTTCTATAAAAGTACAGTCCATTTACCATTTTACATTTCAGTGGGATCATAACTTTCATCTGTTTCTAATTATGTCATGCAGCGGAACAGTACGGCTGATTTTAAGCAATAGTAAATAAAACATTTAATGTTCCCTTAAGGTAATATATTCAGGATTCAAAACAACCTGAAGAAAACTTGCTGAGTCTGCCACACATTAAATAATACGATAAAATAAAGTGCTATGTGTTGTCATCATTGTATATTTATGAATTTAGCTATCTGCATTTAACCCGTCACACCTGAGGTCCACCCAGGTGAAGCAGTGTGCAGCTACTGAGTGCTCGGGGAGCAATTAGGGATTAGGTGTCTTGCTCAAGAACACTATACCATTTGGGTACAGCGGGGAGTTGAACCGGTGACTTACTGATCTCAAGTTGGCCGCCCTACCTCTACATCATCTCTGGCCCCAAAGTTTCAGTGGAGGATGTGAGCAGCATTAAATGTTCGTAGTTAACTTTTGAGAGTGAGGAGTTAAGAAAGAGTTGCATGTGCAGCTTATTGAATGCAGATTGGATGTAATGGAATAAACCTGAACCTGAACCAGTGGTTGGATTTAAAAGTCTGTAGATGAACGAGCTGAAGTGGCAGGCAGGGACAGGATCTGGTGTTCTCAGGGATAGGGAGCAGAGATGATGCTGTTCAGAGAGCTCTGCAGCAAACGCTGAGCACGCCGAGGCTGCAGACCTGCAACTCGTACGTTACTGAAAACGTTCCTACACAACAAGAAGCCGTCAGCTGTAGTCAAACCCCAACACAAACAAGATTGTACTTTAACAACTATTTACTCTGACGAGGCTGATTGGTGATTTGAGTGGAGAAGAAAAGCACAAGGTCACGTCCAAATGATGCACAAGAACAAAGAGGAACTAAATATAATCACAGCATGAAAGGAAGGAGACGACCGTGGACATACAGTGGCTTTTTATTTATTTTTATCTTTTGTGTGAAACGCTCAAACCAAATGTTCTGTCCTGATTTTGATTGTTGTTATAAATGAAAATCTTAAGGCTGCACAGTAGTCAAACGTTTTAAACGTGACTGGTCCTTCAGATGAACAGTGTAGGAGAACAGCTGGCACTGTGCTCGATGCTCAGTCTGCTCCACGATGAAACTGCTGTTGTGATCGTCTCTGGGAGAATTTGACCCGCTCGCAGAAAAAACGCCTTAAATCTTGTAAGTGAGGTCAGTTACATCCTCTGTTCCCACAACTTTTCCACTTTTTGTGTTCACTTGCCGTCACCAGCTGTTCTTCCTCCACTGGTTACGATGTAATTTGAATAAATTGGCATTGTTCGTATTTGAACTTTGCACTCTTTCTATTCATTATTTAAAGGGTTGGAATTAGTGTTATTATAAATCATTCAGGACCTTTGAAATGACTTTTAATGTTAAAAGTGAGCAAAACCTTAAAGAGCCTCTGATCATGAAACCCAGCAGGGAAATCTTATAATCTGTGTCACGTCTCTCTACATCATTAGAGGAATGATAACGAGTTAAACTGTTTTATTATTCAAACCCGTTTTCACACAAGCTCTGATCTTTTCTAGACATGGTTTAAAAAGTCTGCACGTTGGACCAGTTAGCATCAGACGCACCAGAGTTTATCAGACCGCACTTATCAAAACGAAGTGACTTCGTCTTGGTGCGTGGCGACATCTCCAGATAAGAAAGTTTACTTTCAGAAACTGAGTGGCCTTGTCAACATCCAAGATGGCTGCCACCATGTATGCATATTTATATACTTGTGAGCTGGATCATTTGGAAAATAAGCAGCGTGCCAACTTTTCTTTTGGTGTGCGGCTGCATCTAAGTGTAGAAAATGTCACTATAAGAAACTGGGTTGCCTCATCAAATTCCAAGATGGCCACCGTCATATATGTGTGTAACCCAGTCACCCCAATCATTTGAGGAAACCATGCTTTATGAGTTCTTTTTAATTGTTTGATTGTGTGAGGATTTGTTTCCTAATGTGTGTCTCCCTCTTGTGGTGAGTCCTGTCCTCCTCAGTGTGTCTCCCTCAATCAGCTCCTGCCTCCGACACCTGTTCTCCAGGTGTTTGTCATTGTCTGTCGTTAGCGTGTGTATGTTTAAAAGTCTGCCTGTTTGTGTCCCTCATGTCTGAGCATTATGCCTCATGTCCCGTCCTCCCTCTGTGTCCCAGCCTTCATGTGTTTGTTGCCCTACCAGCTTTTGTTTTGTTTTTGTTATTGAATTTATTAATATTTCATTTCAGAGTCTCTATGGTCTGTCTGCACGTTGGGTTCAACACTGATCAGCATATCACAAAAGATTGTACAGGATAATGAATAATAAATCAATTGGGGCTAAGGCCACCATTGGCCACCCCCTAGCTCCACCAATGTACCTGCTTGTGGATAAAATTCCCTCCACTCATGAGAATCCGTCACTCTGCCTTGCTTCAGATGAGATAAACAAACAAACAAACAAACAAACTACTATATGTCTGTTGTTCTCCGCTGTAACTCATACTCCCTTGAACATCTTGCTCTAAATAATTTAAGGTTTACTTACATTCCCTGTTCACTTCCAGTTTAGAAAAACACTCATCTCCAAAACTACAAACATTCAGTCTGTCAGGACGGGGACATCGACGTACCGCTTGTTTTTTACATCGCCCTCCATACGCACACAACAGGCCTCCCTTTCTCAGCTTGCTCGTGGTCTTCTACCTGCTCTTCATCACTGAGCGTGCATGTTCGTGGCGTGTAGATCTGAACCCAGACATATCCTGAACTGTGACAGTTGGATAGTTTAAGAGAAATGTATAAAGTTTTCATTGCTGTCTCATTGAATCCTGTGTTTGCAACAAGAGCGCAGCAGCGTGGTTGCGTTTGGAAGGTTCTGAAAGTCCCAGCCTTGGTTCTGACACTTCATTGATGATGTCGTGCAGGACTTTGTTGCCCATCTCAGCGTACTTTGTACCCACTTCAAAATGTATCTTTTGATCTGGCGCAGTGTACTTTGTACTTATGAAATGAAAATGAGCAGATTTCAGACCAGTTTTTCTACTACTTCTTATAATAGAATAGAAAGATATTGATTTATTGATCTGCTGAGGGGAATTAATTCATAAGTAAGAACATTACGACAATATTAGCAATAAAAAATAATATAATCTCAAACAGTAATTGTGTGTTGTAAACTTAGAACCAGGAAGTGCAATTGGCTGGGAGCAGATATTAATGTAGTGGTCTTACTCTGTTAGAGGTCAAACGTTAAAAAGTGAAAATGGTAGAAATGACACTCAGGAATTACATCATTAATGACTGTGTGATTTTTAGACCTGCGTTTGTTTTCTGGTGGATCAAGGTCCTGTCCAGGTGTCCAGATTTAGTTCTCTTGAGACAGGTTGGAGACGCCCAAGACCAAATTCAGACCGGTCTGAGACACTTGCAACAAATCTGACTCTTTACAGAGAAACTTTGTTGCACAAACATTGTGATGTTGCTCAATAATCCAGGTAGAAAAATCTAAAAAAAATTAAGTCGGGACGGGTTCAAAAAACAAAAAAACTGTAGAAATGTTTCATTTTTCATCCGAAAGACAATGACATTTTTGACTGAAAAAGTCTTTTGGATGAATGATGAAACTTTTCTACAATTTTTTTTTTTTTTTAACTCGCCCTGAGGACCTGACAACTTTTTTAGATTTGTTGCATAAAGTTTTTATGTTCAAAATGAAACTCTTTGAAATGTCTTTATGCTTGTAGTCCAAGTAGCTGGCTGGATTAAATGGGTTTCATGGACACATATAACTGTGTATCATCAGCATAACAATGAACATTTAGTAACATTACCTAATGCAAGCATATTTAATGTAAAGAGTATTGGTCCGAATCTTGTGGAACTTCATGACTAACGTTGGTGTATGATGAAGATTCATTATTTACATTTACAAATTGGAATCTTATCAGATAAATATGACCAGGTCTCTCTTGTAAATGAGTCCTCGAGACTCAATGGGATTAACCTGCCTAAATAAAGGATGAATTAAAAAAATTATATAAACCAGTTTAGAGCTGTTCCTGTAATCCCAATATCATATTCAATTCTCTGTAATAGAATATTATAATCAACTGGATCAAATGCAGCACTGAGGTCTAACAGGACCAGTGGAGACACCTGTCCATTGTCAGAGGCCATGAGAATATCATTAGTGACTTTCACCAGTGCAGATTCAGCGCTGTGGTGAGATCTAAACCCAGATTCAGGAGTTCGGCCTCTCACCAGCTTGTCACAGCCCAGTGAGAAACTATTTTAGTAAATGGTTGTTAAACATGACCAGGAGCGCAAATCAGTTTACAAAAACTTAAAACTAAAGATTATTCAGCATTTCTTTATCTAGTTACTCCTCGTGCACTCAAAGCAAACTCCTAAGGCGACCTCTTTAAACTTTTTTTTTATATTTTATTAGATATCTGAGCCACAACGAGATAACGGTCCTGATGCCAGGAGTGTTCGAGGACCTGCACAAGCTGGAGTGGCTGTGAGTCCACACAACATTCATGCTCTTATTTTTGTCTTCTGTCCTTTTCAAGAAGATGTGCATCAAACTCTCATCTGTTGATGGGCTTTTCTGATTCAAAGCTCAGAAAACGAGGCTGAAGTAATGTTCGTTTTGTTGTTGCAGGATTCTAGAAAACAACAACGTCCATCAGATCTCAGCCAAGACGTTTTCAGGCCTGAACTCCCTGGTTTTACTGTGAGTTTCTGCTTTCTTCTTTATGTTTTTACTGTTTTATAATCTGCTCAGTTTGTATAAAACTGCTCACACTGACTCTCCTTGAAGCTTGAAGGCAGCATGTTGTTTCTGTTTGTCTCCCTGACGGGCAGGGTTCTGTTGAACAACTCTTTGACAAAGTTGGATGACGTCTGTCAAGAAATGCCCAGACTGAACTGGCTGTGAGTAAGGTGTCAAAAGACTAATCGAAAGCTGTCTTCATGGGGAAGTGACACGTCTTTGACGAGTTTATTCTCTGTGTGTGTCTGTCCACACATGCCCCCTGTGTGTGCACGTTTCTCACACGTCCTTGCAGAGACTTGGAGGGGAATCTCATTGAAGTGATTGGAAATGCCTCTTTCCGCTCATGCAGCATGTTGACAGTTCTGTGAGTATAAATTTACACAATTTAATCTGTGGCAAAGGCAAAGTTTTGGCTTTAAAAATGTCATTTCTCTTCCACTAAGGCTTGCAAATCTGTCAGTTTCACAAAATGTGATAACACCTTCCAGCAAGTGTGCACAATCGATGTTGGCAGTTCATTAAATAGAATTAAAAACGGTTAAAAAAAAAAAAGAAAAATATGATTTTTTTGGCTTTTCTCCAGGGTTTTACAGCGAAACAGGATCGGCTACATACACGAGCGTGCTTTCTCTGTCCTGAGAAAACTTGGAGAACTGTAAGTTTTTTTGTTTTTCTTCAACTTGCATTTGAAGATTAGTCAACTTTATTGTTTTATAAAGTAAAACTGATGATACACACTGTCAGCTGTGGATCATTTTTAAAACGGTTATGCATCGTGACTCCAGGGATAAAACCCAAACGTTCAGTCTGGATGTGAAGGAATGTGTAACCCGCCCAGAAGCTGAAATGGCCAAACGATGTTTTATTAACTTGAAGGAATATAATGTCCTGAAATCAGGAGTTTAATGATGTTTCATATTTAAGATTAAGGTATCATTTACCCAATTCTTAATGAAGACCATTTTTTGTGCTTTAAAGCCTCAGGACGGTCGTTTAGACGAGTCACTTTGCTCTTTCAGCTGTTTCACTCTGTCAGGTATTAAAACGTTCAGCTCATTCACACACTGCAGCTACGACCTTTGCTTTATGCACCCGTAACTTTAATACTTTTTGAATTATTTAAGTTTATTCACAACTTTTCTCATGAGACTGCCTGGAGATCCTTTAAATCCTTTAAAATTTGTGAAATATTTGAAATCATCAGCATGTTTGCATTTTTGTTTTAGTTTTCAGCTACTTGTAGGCTAATTTTAGCTGTTATGGGCGGCTGTGGCTGAGTGGTTAGAGCAGTTGTCCTCCAGTGCAAGAGTTGGAGGTTCGAATCCACCAGCAGTCACATGCCAAAGTGTCTCTGGGCAAGAACCCCTCATTGTCTCAGATTTGTGTCCCATCAGTGTCTGAATGTGATAAAGCTCTGATTAGTCTCTTTAGAATGATGTGTTCAATTATCTTTAAATAGATCTAGTAGAGTGCATGAATGAGTAAATGAGCCACAGATTGTTGTCAAGAGCTTTGAGTATCTTGATAAGATAGAAAGGCGCAATATAAGTACAGTCCATTTACCATTTTAGCTACTGCTTTGCTAATTTTAGCTTTAATTGTTTTGCTTGTTTTAGCTTTTTTTGCTGCTAATTTTATCTTTAATCTGCTGCTTTGCTAATTTTAGCCATTTAGTTTTTGTTCTGATTTAACTTTTACAATGATATTTCAGCAAAGACATTCAAACATTCACTGAAAATACATTTCATTCTTTTTTTTTAAGTAATTCAGCTTTTTTTTAACAAAGGAGGTTGTTTCTGAACTCTTGACCTTTCATTTTTTCTGACCGGCAGAAGTTTTCCTCAGACGTTTTGTCCCAGATTTTCTCAGAAATCACAAGTTAAGAACTTTATTCTCTTTTTCTGCAGTGGATATCATCAGCTGTGTTTCACAGCTTTGCTTCTTGGTTTCAAAGACATTTCTCCTTCCAGCTGAACCCAAACAAGTGTTTGGGTTACCTCAGCTGTGAGTGTTTCAGAGCAGCTTTATTTTGGGACAGTAAGAGCGAGATACGTTCTCCTTGTTGTTCTGGACGGTTTCTTTCATGTGGAGTCTCTTACTGTTTTCTTAACAAAGCAGATAAAAGCCCCATGAGTCCCAACATCTCCTCTTCCATGGGCCCTTTTAAAGATTTATCCGTCCGCAGCAGGAGCTGGAGGCGCTGGAGGCGGTGCATTGTCTCTCCTCCGTCTTGCAAAGGAAAGATCACATGAAGAGATTTTCTTCAAATTTAGCCATAATGTCCATTTCAGATTAGAGGATAAAATGTTTTCTGTCTGTAAGAGCTCAGAGTGACTGTGGCATTTCTTTATGACTGTTTGGAGATAGAGTGTGCAGAAATGCACGTGTCATTTATCTGAACGGATCGTTGAAAGACAGAATACAGACTATTTTTATTTAATGTTCTCATTGTAGCGCCTGACTTCACCTTTTTATTCAGCCTGATATTAAACTCTTTACATTTCCAGCTGTTTGTTTTTGTCTGAAACTAAGAAAGATATAAACAGTCTGAAATAATCCAAACTGCTTTTTGTTTGTTTTCGCTGGTTTTCTATTCATTATAAAATCATTTAAATAAAAAAAACAGACTTGTTTCTTCTAACAGGCTTAAATAAAACCCAGTTGTGTTTGTATTCTGCTGCAGCTCCATTGTTGGATGAAAATAATAGAACAATTCACCAATTAGCCTTTTTCCCCTTCAGCTGACATTTTTTAATGAATTCACCCAAAACACATTTTATTTCTTTTTCCACTACAAAATAAAATGATATTTTGAGTGTTTTTAATTTTACATATTGAGACAAAATCACATTTAAAATCTAATTAACTGGATGAAATGATTGGTTGATTATTCTTTGTGGTTTATAATAATAATAATAATAATAATAATAATAATAATAATAATAATAATAATAATAATAGTTTACAATAGATTTTTGTTACATTCACAGAACTTCTATATTTACCAGCATAACTTAATTTAACAAAATGAAATAAATTATTAAATATAAAACATTCTCCTATTTGAGTGTTTTTTGATGGTCAACTCAGAAGCTGTTTATAGAATAAAACACTCACCGGGGGAAAAAAAAAAAAAAAAAAATCCTTCTTCTGACTTTCTACATTTGAAGCTGTTCCGATGGAGGCTTCAGATCATAAATCAAAAGCAACATGACTGTTTTATTTTTTATGTTTTTCTGCCTCTTCCAATAAAAAGACTTGTGAAAATAAAACATGTAATGATCTGATAAATGTCTTCTGTTCTGCAGGAACTTCTGTCTGTTGCTTTTTTTATGTCTGGATCTGATGTGGGTTTGTCTTCACGCAGGGATCTATCCAACAACAAACTGGTGGCGATTCCTCCCAACTTGTTTGTCTTACTGGAGGAACTGCTTCAACTGTGAGTTTTTTTTTTTTTTCAACACTCTCAGACAAATGTTTTCATGTGAACACAAACTGATTCTGATGCTGCTGTGGCTCAGATCCCTGAGCAAAACATCTGCATTAGAACGTATTTACAGAATTTATAATAAAAATTGTACTAATGTGAAATTGGATCCCACATTTTACATTTGGCTGAATCTAAGAAAGCCTGTATTGTAGAAAACCATCCATCCATCCATCCATCCATCTATCCATCCATCCATCCATCCATCCATCCATCCATCCATCGAACCATCCTCTGGTTCTGGACTCAGGTCTTGGGGCAGCATCAGAGCAGGGAGGTCCACACATCTCTCTCCACAGCCACCTCTTCCAGATCTTCTGAGAGGACCCCAAGGTGTTCCCAGACCAACCGAGAGCCGTAGTGTCTCCAGCAGGACAGAGGACACAGTACAGCAGAAGTTGCACCAACCCATTCATCCATCTCATGCTCCATTCTTCCATATCCCCAGATAAACTCCTGCCCTTGAGGGGGAGCCACACTCCCAGCTTGGAGAGGGAAGTCCACCCTCAGATTTGGACTGGTTCTCATCCCAGCTGCTTCACACTCAGCTGTGAACTGCTCCAGTGAGAGCTGGAGATCATGGCACGTTGATGCCAACAGGACCTCATCATCTGCAAATAATGAATAATGAACAGGACCTGTGACAATGGGCAGCCCTGCAGAGTCCAACTCCCACCCTGAAGGTGTCCAACTTACTGCAGGCAAACTCTCGCACCGACTGTATAGAGACCAAACAGCCTGTAACAACAGACCCCCAATCTTATACTCACTGAGCACCCCCACAGAGAGGAACATGGTCTACTGCCTTCTACAAGTCCACAAACTCATGTAGACTGGGCAAACTCCCATGCTCCTTCAAGGACCCTAGTGAGGGTAAAGAGCTGGTTCAGTATTCTGTGACTGGGACTCCTCCTGGATCTGAGGTTTGACCTGGACTTGGACCTTGACCTGACCTGGACTGGACTCATTTCTGTTGCACCTTATGATAGATGTGCTGGTAACAGGAAGGCTGAGGAGGAGGAGTCCTCTGTGATGATTGGACGACACCCTCTGGTCCTCCTTTTTGAAGTGAGGGACCACCACCCAGTCGGCCCATCAGTGGCACTGCTTCCTGTAGAAAACTTGACTCTTCTTTAATAAAAAAGTATGAGGCTGAAAGTGTCAGAGCTCTGAAAGCTGAGCAGTCGTCACAGCATAATGTCTGCATAACATGATGTCAAAGACAGGAGAATGATGTGAGGCAGTCCTCCAGATATTCAGCTGAAGGAGGCGAGATGGTGTGACTGAAGGTAAACACGTGGGGGACGAGAGACATCTAGATGCATTTGTTCTCACAGAGCTGAAACTCTGAAGTTTGTTTCAAGATCTCCTGTATGTACTTAACGTGTTCTGGTTTGTTAATGAAGCTAAAATATTGATTTAATCTTTTATTTTCTTCCAGAAACATATCATATAATCCCATCCTGCAGCTCCAGGATGACCACTTTGATAAGTTATATAAACTAAAGTCACTGTAAGTATTTTTTATTTCTTTATTTATTTCTGACTAACGTTGTGTCAGTTACTTTTCACACGTTCGACGAGTGGCCGACATGACAAGCAACGTGCTGATGTCGCCCGTCACCAAAAGATTTGAATAGTGAAAGTTTGTAATATTCTAGATGAGTGTTATTCTGGTCTGGCGCTGACATTTTGACCGGCTGAAGAGACGCCATCATTTAGTGGAGCACAGCTTTTTGCAGAAAGTCAAACAACATTCAAAATACCCTCATGCATTTATAAGACTGAGCTGAATACATCACCTCAGACTGAGGAAGTCTTTCAGATGAAAGAAGAAACATTTCTACTTTTTTTTGTTTTGTTTTGTTTTTGAATGTCCAGAGGACCAGACTTAGCTTTTTTAGAACATTCAAAATCTTCGTTATTTAAAAATAAAAGTGATTTTCTTTTTCCATTTGAGCTTTTGAAACGCTGTTTAATATGAGGAAGATTGAGCACAAATAGAAGATACTGCGCATGTTCAAGGTTTATTCTAATAACTTTATGTCTGGATTAAAGATCCAATCTGTTTTATGTTCCAGGAGCATCGAGGGGATAGAAATTGGAAACATTCACCGGAGGATGTTTGAGCCTCTTAAATACTTGACGCACATGTAAGTGTTTCATTGTTGCTGCTCTTACACTGGTTCACACAGTCTGCACCTGTAGGAGTGAGTGACACCCAGCTTCACTTTCACCTGGAGAGCATTGTGGCAGGCTTCATGGACTCTGTCCCCTCTGGGGGTGAAACAAACACCCGCTTCGAACGTTATCAGCCATTAAATGGTCATTATTAGTTATTATCATCCCCATGAAGCCGCTCAAACAAACCAAATCCCCTCCAGACGGGTCCTGGAAAGAATGTGTCTCTGTGTTTGTCACCGCTCGCTGCCGAAACGCACAACAGTGATTATGTTTAAGCCCATGTCTGTGTGTGTGTGTATGTATGTGTGTGTGTGTGTGGGGGGGGGTGCT
>JAVCKU010000182.1:21624687-21640439 GCA_032273985.1 Hypsolebias coamazonicus
TGTATGTGTGTGTATGTATGTGTGTGTATGTATGTGTGTGTGGGGTGGGGTGGGGGGGGAATATATTGATGATAATAAAGTTGGGAAACAAAACTCAATTTAAATGTATTATTTCTAATTAGGTCCATCACCTGCAGGACCACCCAGCTTGACACATTATGTCAGAATCTCTCAGAATTATAATGCTGGATCTTTTATTTAGTTTTTTTTAAATACTGATATCTTATCACAATAAACCTTCCTCTGCTTCTCAACTTTTCTTTTTTTATCTGTTCGTGTAGCTACTTTAAGAAGTTCCAGTACTGCGGTTATGCTCCTCACGTCCGCAGCTGCAAGCCCAACACGGATGGTATCTCGTCTTTTGAGGACCTGCTGGCCAACATCGTGCTGAGGGTCTTCGTCTGGGTCGTCTCCGCCACCACCTGCTTCGGCAACATCTTTGTCATCTGCATGCGCTCCTACATCCGCTCCGAGAACAAACTGCACGCCATGTGCATCATCTCCCTGTGCTGTGAGTCAAACTGCAGGTTCAGCATGAAGGAACTGCTGCTGCTGCTGCTGATGATGATGAGCTAAGATTTATTTTACATAAATGTTCATTTTGTGTGATGGGACTGGAAAAGCTTTTTTTAAAGTTTTTTTATTCAAATGGAAATTTTGTGCATATAATAATGGTTTTGCTTGTGTGTCTAGCTGTTAGTAAAATATCACACAAACCACTTTATTTTTAAGGAAATTGCAAAAAGTATTCATCTACAATTAAGTTTGACTCAACTCAAGATGGCTGCCAAAGGCATTGACACTGAAAAACAATAAATGTCTATAACTTGATGAATTTAGGGGATTTTAGGCTAAAATGTATTTTCATTATTTTAGTCCAAAACCTTAAAACATTAAAAGCTTTAAATCAAACATAAATTAAAAGCAGGTGTCAGATTCACCTTGTAACTGTTCTGCAGTGATGGTAATGAACGGAAAGTCAGTTTAATGTGTTTAAAGTTTATTTCTGCACCAAATCCAATAACGTTCGAGGGTTTATTGGCTGCGAACAAAATGAAGCTTAAAAGGCTTAAAAGAGGTAAAACGGTCTTTTCATTTTTTTTCACAGCCGTGGATTAAGTGGCTTTGTGCAAACAGGTCTTGGATTCAAAAAGATTATAATCTGGTTATTAAAGGGATGAAGCAGGTTTTAGTTCATAAACAAACTATAAACTCACAAATGTTGAGTCACTTGTTAGAACAAAAGTTCTTGAAAAACAAATATATCATTTGTGCAACATGAATCATTTATTTTCTGTATCATTTACTCATTTGTTGCGAAAGAAAATCTTTGCCTTCCGCTAAAAAACAAAACTGTGCGTGTGCATTTGTCTGTTAGCAAAATACAGAATTTAATAAAAATCATTGTGTACAGCCTAATGTTGTAGAGGTAGGGCAGCCGACTTGGGACTAAAAAGTTGCAAGTTCAACTCCCCACCGGGCCCACATGTTGTGGTGACCTTGAGCAAGACGCTTAATCCCTAACTGTTCCCAGGCGCCTACGTATCTGCCCACTACTCCACCTGGCTGTATTTCACATGTGATGGGTTAAATGCAGAGAACTAAACTGGTCATTGTACGGGAACATACAGTGATGTCATCAACATACAATGACAACGTATAGTAAAATAATAAATAAATAAATGTTGAATGTTGAAGTCTTCCTAATTCATGATGGCAGCCATAACAGATCAACCTTAGCTAACACAAAAATGACTATAACAGATGTTGAGATAAAATGTGATGTGGACTTTTTCTACGTTAGCCTTAGGCTGACCACAATAAGAGGCCACTCTAATGTGCAGTTTTCATGAGCTGAACTCAAAGATCCAAGACTTTTTCTATGTAAATAAAAGGCCTTGTTCTCTCAAATATTGTTCAAAGATTGGTGTAAATCTGTGTTAGTGAGATAATCCATCCACCTCACAGGTGAGCCTTAGGCTGACCACAATGAGAGGCCATTAAAACATGCAGTTTTAACACAAAACGTGTTGCATTTATGTTTGTTCAGTTTATCAGCTAAGCATTAAGCCGTGTTGAATTCACCTGGGAACATAAACCGAGGATCCAACCGATGCTTTGATATGACCAGTTCAACTTTGATTTGAAAGTTAGTTTAAAGAAAACAATGTGTGACGTCGAGACATTTAATCTGAAAATCTCCTTCTAGATCAGATGAAAAGGCTTTTTGTAAAGAAAATGCCAACCGTCTGGTTGACATGACAGATGTGACTTTGATCTTTTAACTAGAAGGACTGTGATTGCTTTGGGTGATGATGTTGTTTCATTATGACGCCTGATGTGTTGACGGCTGGCTTTTCAACCAGCAGCTGAACTGGGAGCAGAAACCAGAGTCCTGCCCCGCCTGGGGGAGAGCTTGCACCAGTCTCAATGGGCTGAAGATGACAGACACACAAAAAAGTCCCATGAACGGTGGAAAGAGACAGACTTGTGTAACAATCAACATATTCCACACTCGGAAACAAACTTTAACACAGAACAAAGAATATTTTTGTTCTTTTTCTTGTTTTTAAATACATTTTATTTGCCTCACAAAATGAGAACGAGTCCCTGCTCTGCTCAGCGTCTAAAGGAACAGCGTCACAGCTCCTAAAGTTTCTGTTCTTTATTTCACTCAATACGGGAGAGCGGTGGCAAAGTTCTAACTATTGTTTATTATTATTTTCAATTCAAGCTCTTTGACACTGAGGCTTTTACAGAACTTTATTATTCCCACAAAGCAGACAATCATGTTCTCTTTCATCGCAGTGCAAAACATGTCGAGCAGGTTAAAGATCAATACGTCAGGATCATTTCACTGCTGGATCCATGCGCTGTAGGACTGGACTTATTGGTGGATGCAGATGTTTTTGACCAGATTTCCACCATAAATGATCACTTTTCCCTCCTCTGTGAAGTTTAAACATCAAGATGTTTTCACGTTTTACGTCTGATGATTAAATCCTCAATATTTTTGTTTTCAGTCAGAATTATGATGTTAAGTTTCTTTGTCCATCTCTTTGAGCAAGGCTTTGTGTATGAATACTAATAATCTGTCTCTTTTCTTTTTGTCTGATTGAGCTTATTAAAAAAAACTTATCAGGCTTCTTCAGAACATTGTGTTTGTTTTAAACTTGTTCCATTCTTATCAAGATTAGCACAAAAAGATCCCTCACTTCTAAGAAAAAATCCAAACTTTGACTTAGTTCTTACAATAATTTTCAAACGTCGCTACTTATTTAACAGAATCCTGTAGAATGTGATATTAATTTATTTGTACCGGGTTAACAATGACTCCAGGATGGTTTACGTGAACTCTGGTCCAATGATTTGGTCAAAGAAGTTTTATTTGAACTTTGGTCATGTAAGACACATGTGTCCAACTCATGTGAGTCTGACACCCCTGACAGATGTTCAGGTGTGGTAGAGTCCTCAATGTTCTGTTATTTCACAATGTCTCAGGTTCGCACACCTTAAAGTTCCTTCATTCTTTTCTACACTGAAGTTCTAAAAGATAAATATAGTAGCAATGGAACAGATATTTCAGTTTCAAAGTTTTGGAAAGTGTTTGATTTTAATTTTGACTAATTTTTGTGCTTGGTTTTGTTTTTGTAGCCTTTGTCCGAATAAATCCTGCCGCAGTTCCTTCTACTGAAAATAACTTTTAAAAGAACCAAATTATCATTTTTTGTGTATTTTTTGATGTGTGGATTGTTTTAACCCTAACACAATACTTTAACAAAAAAGATGTAAGAACTAAAGTTCAATTACAAATGCAATGCTGAAAACAATGAAAGGTGTAATCCTTTGATTTTCTTTTTTAATTTCTTGTGTTTAATGCCGCCTTTGAAAGAGCTGTAATAACTTGTTTGCATTTAACATATAAATGTCACATGTGCCTCATTTGCATAAAAAGTAAACGGTTTTCTTCCTTTCCTTTTTGACGGCAAACATTTAGTTTTTAAGGTACATATTTGTAGTCCTTGTCACCATGAACGTCTCTGATCGGGTCGTTTCGGGGTCTGTCTGTCTTGCAGGTGCAGATGGGCTGATGGGCATCTACCTCTTCATGATCGGTGCGTATGACCTGAAGTTTCGAGGCGAGTACAACCGGCACGCTCAGGCCTGGATGGACAGCAGTCAGTGTCAGGTCATCGGCTCTTTGGCCATGCTGTCCACTGAAGTCTCTGTCCTGCTCCTCACTTACCTCACTCTGGAGAAATACATCTGCATCGTGTATCCGTTCCACTACTTGACTCCTGGCTGGCGCCGCACCGTCTCCATCCTGCTCGGGATATGGGTGTTTGGTTTTATTGTGGCCTTTCTGCCGCTGGCCTGTAAGGGACTGTTTCGCAACTTTTATGGGACAAATGGAGTCTGCTTCCCTCTGCACTCGGAACAGCCAGAGACGCCTTGGGCTCACGTTTACTCCATTGTCATTTTCCTTGGTGAGGATTTCTCCACTTCATTCTCCTTTTAGTTCAAGTTGAAGAATCTTTATTATCCCAAGGGACAATTAGTTTCACAGTCAGTCGGCACACACCACACCCACACTACACAAGACACTGAGACATTTAAAATAACTGCACAGAAACTATCAGTGTTCACTGAGAAGCCTGATCTCTGCAGGGTCAAATGAGTTGTTCAGTCTGTTCGTTCTACATCTGGGCTCCAGATACCTGCGTCCAGATGGAAGACACCTGAACTCACCATGGAGTGGATGATCAGGATCTGCCAGAATCAGCCTGGCTTTGTTCACTGATCTCACCTTGTGTGGGTCAGTGAGGTTCTGTAGACCAGTGAGGTTCTGTAGACCAGTGAGGTTCTGTAGGTCAGTGAGGTTCTGTAGACCAGTGAGGTTCCAGCTCTGGCTTCATCTTACTTTGTCATCCATCTAACTGTTTGATACTTTTAACTAGAAGCTGAAACAAAATGCATTTGTGCTATAATTTTTTCCTCTTAGCTTTTTGCTACTTTGAGCCGGTCCTGTTGTTACTTTTAGTTTGTAGCTAACTTTGTGCTACAGTTAGCTTCCAGCTAGTCTCTTGACATTTTTAGCCAAGCTTTTGCTACTTTTAGATTACAGTGATTGGTTTGATCCTTTACGCGTTCATCACCTGAGTTTCTTTAGCAAACTTTAGAAACATCACTCCGTACTTCACATTCACACTGTGTATTTGCAGAAACACCATCCAGCCAGTTCTTCTGTGGTTCCTTTTGTTCTAAAGCGTAATAAAAACACTGTATTTGTCATAGTCGCACCTTCCAAAATGTCCCAAACTGTAGAAACTAATGAAAAATCTCTCTGCAGGTCTCAACTTGGTGGCCTTCCTCATCATAGTGTTCTCCTATGCAAGCATGTTTTATAACATCCAGAGAACGGGCACTCAGACCACCAAGTACAGCAACCACATCAGAAAAGAGGTGACCATCGCCAAACGCTTCTTCTCCATAGTCATCACCGACTCCCTCTGCTGGATCCCCATCTTCATCCTCAAGATCCTGTCGCTGCTGCAGGTGGAGATTCCTGGTAAAGTAACAATGCTTTAAAATCCTCATTTTATTAAACTAAATTTTATTACAAGGAGAATTAACAACGGTGGCAGTGTCCATCAGCTACAGAGCACATAGAATATTTATTTTTATGTAATGTAATATAATAACTGAATCAAACAGCTGGGACTCTTTTCTGAGCTTTAAAAACTGATGACCTCTGAACCAAATCTCAACTCAAGGCCCCATGAACGGCTGCCATCAAGCCTCCAAACATCCAAAATGACATTTCAAAGAGCATTTAAAAACTGTATTTTACAAAAAAATAAATAAACTTCTGAGAATATTACAGTAAATGTGAACTCAATGTGCTGGATTAATACAAATATTAGCCATAATTTAGATTGACAGATTTGTTTTAAATCAAGCAGAAATTAAAACCTAAACATGAACAGACAAGCTTCGATGCTTGACCGGATTTCCTTAAAGATTTTTAAACTAAATAATACTCAGGATTAAACTCAGTGTTTGATCTTAGAGTTTAAAAAACACGGGACAAACGCCACAAGATGATTGTAGATGACAAGAACTTTAGCAAATAAGTGATATTTGATAATAAATATTTGTCGAAGCTGTCACTGGAACTGATGTGCGTGTGATTTTACAGTTTTATTTCAGTACTGCACCAAAACTGTCCCTTCTTTCTTGTAACACTGAATAAAGTTTAGAGTCTCCAGCTCAGTGAGACACTACCTTCATTAGATCTAAACTTTGTCTACATGACGTAACAAGCAGTACGCCGATGTCCTCAGTCGCCTGAAGAGTTCAGATGGTGAATGTTTGAGTGTTTTTCTGGACTGGAATTGAAATGGGAATGTAAGTCAACCTTAGAACAAGAGATTCATGTGGATAGAAGTTACAGTGTGGAGATGAGCGGAGGGAGGATTTTTCTTTTGCATCGAGGCAGCACAGAGTGACGGATCCTGGAGAGTGAAGGAGCAATTTCATCTATGACCTGACACAAGGGCAGAGCTAAGGGGTGGCAAATGGTGGCCTTGGCCTCCATAAAATGTTCATTCCTTGGTAAGAATCTTTCTTACACCCAGATGTGGCCACACCAAAAAAGGAAGTTGGCACTTCTCCTATTTTTCAAGTTATTATGTTCACAACATTCACGGATGGATGGAGGATGGATGGTGGATGGATGGAGGATGGATGGAGGGTATTTCCAATTTCCCCTCTTTGCTCCGTGATGGACACAAAGAGCACGTCAAAATAATGGAACGTGAAATGTTTTGCGTCATGTAAAGTTTGTTGTCTTTGTTTTCTCTTTATGTTTCTGCACTCTGTCCTCGACAGGGACCATCAGTTCCTGGGTGGTCATCTTCATCCTCCCCATCAACAGTGCTCTGAACCCCATCCTGTACACGCTGACCACGCGGCCTTTCAAAGAAACCATTCTGCAGGTGTGGGCTAACTACAGACAGAAAAAGCCTCTGCTCGGCAGCCACCCGCCTCATCACCCATCGCTCACGTGGCAGGAAATGTGGCCCCTGCAGGAGAACAGCCACGGTGTTGCCTCGGGGCATCTACTGGACACGACAGACGCAGCAGCCAAGCTCACGCCCGTGGAGAATCCAGATGATGGACTCAACGATGATGCAGTGTGCACGAAGCAACAGCAAAAGCAGCACGCTGTGCTGTCAGTGTGCGCACAGAACAAAGTGACGCCGCACACGCTCACGCACATCCACACATTCACACAAACTAACGACCTCCTCTAAGAGTCTGGAGGCGGAGTGGATCTTTTAGTGACGTCCGAGTGCATCACTTCCAGCAGTTCCATGTTTCAGGTTCACTCATCGCGGTGGCTCCTCACAGTGACTGACCTTGAGTCGTGCCCTGCTGTTTGACTTGGTGTCAGATTTGAAGTTTAAAGTCATAACGTGTGCTTAAATTCCCCCAAGCAGCAACAATCGCTCCTGAAAAGTTGAGTGCTGAGGCAACATTTTGAGTTATGTTGGGGAAAAAGTGTGAACAAACATCAGCAGCTTTCATTAATCTTCTCACTTTGCCTTTTTAGCAAAGACTGATTGTTGCTGTGTTGGAAATTAGCCAGACATGAAAAGTAACGCCAAAGGAAAATGATTTGGTTGAAGAGTATGTGAAAGTGTTTTTCCTTCATAAGTCTACAGAGATTTATTTAAACATCAGACATTTGTTTACATGGTTGGACAGTCTCACACGCCAGATAAACATTAAAATTTATGATTTTTCATACGTCCTTAAATTCATTTACATGTGAACTGACATGACACTGACTGTAGTTGGATTTAAAACTCTGTTTGGTTTAAACTTGTTTTTTTTCTGTTATATAGTGCCCTGACTATTGAACTGGTTATGAACTTGCAAAGCACAAGTGGGTAAATGTTTTGTTTAGTTGTTTTATGACTCCGTCATTAAACTGCTTATTTCTGTATATTTTAAATATGTTATTTATTGCCATGTACAAAAGGTGCTGTAGCGCCCTCAGCACCCCCTGTCCTCATGGCAGTAGGATGTTAACTTGAGGCACAGTCCATGTCAGCATCATGAAAGGCACATAAATATAACAATAACACGCTTCTTATTTATGCCTAACTTTAGTTTTATTTGTGGTTATTCAGACCTCTTCAAGATTTTATTTCAAACTTCATGGATGCAGAAAAATAGTCTTAAATTAATTAATATTTTTATATAAGCAGGATGATTTTACGCAAAAAGAACCTGGTACAGATTAAATCTGCTCTCGAGCAAAAGT
Source organism: Hypsolebias coamazonicus (assembly GCA_032273985.1). Taxonomy (NCBI): domain Eukaryota; kingdom Metazoa; phylum Chordata; class Actinopteri; order Cyprinodontiformes; family Rivulidae; genus Hypsolebias; species Hypsolebias coamazonicus. The sequence goes on from JAVCKU010000182.1 coordinate 21,633,020, forward strand.
ATTAGTGGGGACGACATTAATTTCCTGCATTACAAACCACACAAATTGTTACAAACTGTGTTACATTTTCATTGGAGAAAGAAACTGATGTTGCTTAACATTTAATTTAATGTTGTGTGTGTCTACAAACTTTGTGTTTTTCTACTACCTCCCGCTGGCTGAGGTTGTGTCTCATGAAAGCCAGTCTGGTCTAATAAATCAGAGAAACGGACGTCCCTCACCCCCACCTGCCGGGCACACAGCTTCTGATTTGATTTGAAGTAATAATTCTGAAATAATACTTCAGATTAACACAGTTAAATGGTAGGAAAAAAAAGTTCAGTGAAGTAACTAAAATACAGTTTTAGTGAAAAATGATGATACAATAATTCATCACCAAATCATTTAGATTTAAATGAGAATCAAACCCACAAACACTGAGTAAAAAGCCCTCTGCTTCAACCACTGAACCACCATGGCTGCACATGCTACCATGTTAGACTTTCCTCTGTTCTCAGTTTTCTGTTCTGGTCTCCTCTGTCTGCTCCAGATGGAGTTAAAACCAGAACATCTCCACTGTTGGCCTCGGCAGGTTTCACTGCAGATGTTCTGGGTTTGAGCTCACGGCAGGTCCACGTAGCAGTCGTATCAATGCCATTAAACCAGCTGACTGTGTCCACAGGGCAGAAAATTGGATGCCCCAAATGAGACTATTGGACCTGCCTGTCCAGGTCACTGGCTGCACGTTCAGATCCGCTTGATGGACACGAGTCGTTGAACGGTACTGTTCCAAAACCGAAAATAAGTAAAAAACTGAGGACAATTCAAAAAACATCTGAAATTCCACTTTAATCTGTCAAAACGTTTGGAAGAATAAACAGAACCAAAGCTCAGGTTTTTGGTTTGTGGTGCGGTGGAGTTGAGCCGGCAACCTTCCGATCGTAGGCCTTCTCTATTGTCTGTGCCCCCACTCCCCAACAAACATCCAGCCCACTAAATGAGTAATTTACATTGTTTATTAGGAGGAACTACTTTGTGAGGCGAATGTTTAATTTCTATCCCCAGTGGACCGTCCGCCTCCCGATTAAATGAAAACTGTAACGGAGCAGCTCGTGTGACATCACTGGCTTTAAACTGTCAACCAATCAAAAATAAACTGAGGAGAACTAAATTAACTGCTGCTTGATTCCCTCAACTCCCCCAACTCTGAATATTTTAGGAAGAACAAGTGCGTCTCATTAGAGCAGGCTGGTGGGAATCTTCAACTAATAGACCTGTGACGGCACAGAGGCGCACGGTGAACGGCTTGAAGGCCTCACACAAGTGTTTCTGCTCGTAACCACAGCTGCTTGTTTTGTGTCAAACCCAGCAGAGATCCACATGATTCCCTGCTGCAGCTTCGGCTGCTCCGCGCTAAAAGGTGAAATAACGGAGTGAGGCAGCTGTTGCAGAATAAAATGCTATTTTTATATCTGAGCTCAGAAATAAGCAAAGTCTATAGGAGATTAAAGCAAAGCTCCTAAATTGTTTTATAAATTGTGACCATGTTCTTTTTGTTTTAACACATTTTGTGTTTTTATTTGATCGAGTCACTTTAAGGCAGATGAACCTGCAAAATGTGAAAAAAAAAAAAAAAACAACTGCCTTGAGTGACGGGTGTTTTGTCTTTGTTTTAGTTCTGTTTTTAGTTTTGCTCACGTCACGCTCTGATTCTAAAACTGCGTGTTCATATTTATCAGCTCAGCTGAACGAGTCCCCAGGAAATCTTATTTATTTTATATTAACTCTTATTTAACCCCTCAAGACATTACAAACGTCAAAAACATGTTCTTGTCAGAAGTTTTTTTTTGCATTATCACCTATGATAATGCATCTCTATCATATGATTTGTATATTATGTCATTTATGATGTTTAAAAGTAAACTCTAAACAGGCATTGTTCACAACAATGTATTTGACAAAAGGAGCAAAATCAGAATTTATTTTTTGTTGCCAACAAAGACGAGAGCTTTCTTTACATTTGAACATTGACACTTTCCTTAATACAGTAATCTCACAGAATGTGGCACGGTGGCTCAGTTAGATGAGTTGTCGCCTCTTAGCAAGAAGGTCGTCTGTTCAAATCCTGGTCTGAGACCTTTCTGGGTGCAGTCTGCATGTTCTCTCCGTGCTCCGTGGGTCTTCTCCAGGTACTCCAGGTTCCTCATGTTAGACTGATTGGTAACTCTGAACTGTCCCAGAGAGAAGGGTTGTTTGTCTCTATGTAAATGGTAAATGAACTGTACTGACACAGCTCCTTTCTCTCTCATCAAGATACTCAAAGTGTCTCATGTACCCATCCATACAGCCCTCTGCCAGATCTATACAAAGACGTATCACATTCTTACACTGATGGGACACACAGCAGAGGCAATGAGCGGTTCAGTGTCTTGCCCAGGGACACTTCGGCATGTGGCTGCTGGTGGATTCGAACCCCCAACTCTTGCATTGGAGGACGACTGCTCTAACCACTCAGCCACAGCCGCCCTGTGATGGACTGGAGACCTGTCCAGGTGTCCCTCACCTCACACAGTCACTGCTGGATCTGGGCACCAGTGACCCTAAAAGAGTCAAAGAGGATGGATGGATGGATGGATGGATGGATGGATGGATGGATGGATGGATGGATGGATGGATACTGTTCCCTGGTGTTGAGTCAGAGAGAACAAAACGATCAGAGACACAGAAGTGAAAATAAAGTTCTTTTCTCTTTGTCATAAAATGAAATGACTAAAATCTTTACGGACAGTGGACAGAATTGTTTTGAGTGGAATAAACGAGCGTTGGAGAAAGTGAGATATGATGAAATATTCTGAGCTTTAAGTAGGTGTGAAGAACGGTGAAGAACATTTATTGTCTTCAAACTCATTTATCTAAAAATCCTGAGAGCTTCGAGTCAGAATGTTGTTGGAAGCAAAAAAAAAATCTTATACAAACTAGAAAAGCTTTACAACTACTGTGGTTTTAATGGGTTGCTTTTATTTCAAGCACACTTTGTGGCTCAACAAGTTTAATTCAGTAAAAGAATTAGTGGAATATTGTTAAAATTGAAGAAGTTGCAGATCCTCGATTTAAAGGCTAAAGTTTGTTAAAGGAAAATTCCCTGGAGGCAGTGCAACGGATGTGCTGAAGAAACATTTTAAATCACAGTAGAAACAGTTTTTTTTTTTTTAATTATGTACTTTTGCCAAAGTAATTTACTTTTGCACCAACAGAGATTAAATCGGGCTTGGAGGAACTGTCATTTTGTTCTGATGCACTGAATTCTTATGAGATGAGGCATTTCCTGATACGTCCACGGAGACTTGGCTGGAAATCCCTTTTGGGACAATGATTCTCCTGCTCTCCTTCTCATGTCAAGGCAGTCTTTTAGCTTCACGGAGGTCACCAGTAGACGACAAACAGAGTATCAGATGTGCAAAGCTCCTAAAACCAGAATGTGCTCACAGAGCCACAACATCTTTATTCCAATCACAACAACATTTATCTGCTGGCCGAGTCATAGTTACGTCTTCCTTTCTTTGGTATACAGTATTTGTTTGTAGCCTCACCAAAACTTGGTTTTTACAACAAATTTGTTCTAAATAGTTAATTTGGTCATTTTATGTTTTTATGATGTTGGTGATTCTTGGAGACATTTAATGAAGAAACATCTCTCGACTGGCAGAAATAACTTTAAAACATCTGAACACACACGCGAGATAGATTTTATTATAATTTGAGCATGATGGCAATATTTGACTTGATGAACATTTTCTATATGAAAACCTTTTCAGGCATCGGTTTACATCAGGGCTATTCAACTGGTGGCCCATGGGCCACTTCCGGCCCACGGTGACTTCAGTCCGACCCGTCAATGAGTCAATTAAATAAAAATAATAATAAATTAATTTTTCTTTTTTCTAGCCAGGTTTGGGTTCTGTTTATTGCATTTTAGATTAAATGCAACAAAATAAAACATTAAAAAGCAGCAGATCATTGTAAAACTTGGTTTACTGACAGAACGACTTCAATGGATGCCCGGCCCCCGAGTGCCTGTGCCCCCCGGAGCAGTTTAGATGAACAGCCCTGGTCTATACCAGAGAAATGCCAACATAATTTAAATTCCCTTGATTATAATATTTGTATATTGATGGTGAAACGTGTGGTGGTTCAATAAAGTGCCAAACGCACAACATCTAAATTATTCACCAACACAACTCAGCTAGTTGGTCATTCAACTTTAATAAACCCATTTAAAAAGTAATGAGCTCCACATCTTTCCCAACTTCCCAGAACTTCATTTCACATTTCTGTGTAATCCGGACACGTTTTAAGTCGAGTCTCGTATTGTTGCCCCCTTTTTTTTTTGGGGGGGGGGGGGGGTCGTGAACCTTGAAGCAGTTGGATATGTGCATGGTGTCAATGTTTTCTGTGTTTTAGTTTTTGTTGTTTCTGTCAGGAGGCGTTGACACAAATGGTAGCGACTTCCTTCTGCCAAGGGTAGAATAAAACAACTGTAATCTTGGTGTGTGTTTCCTGTGTGTGGCTCTGAGGCAACGACAGCCCGTCTTCATCTGCTGCTGTTTGTTCACACTCGTATCTGGGACAGACAGCCGAACAGCAGCTGACAGATGAACATGTACTTAAAATGTTACTTGTGGCACTGAAAGAAAAAAATCTTATGTGATTCATTTCAAAATGACTGCTTTTTGTTTTCCTTAAAGTCTGTTTTGGAAAATGTGCTTGTACTTGTTTTTACATGTTACTTGTAAGGTGTTTTTATTTAAAGTGACTGTTCAATGTATGGCTTCTGTTTGGACACATTTACCGCATATTTTATGTTTGTACATATGAGCATCGTTTGTTCCTCCAAATGTGTCGTCGTTAAAGTTTGCCATGCTGCTCGGTGGCTGTGGCCTTAAAGAGATATAGTTCAATCATCTTAAATTGTTAATAACTTTAAAACTTCATCAGCTCTGACCTCCGTCAAAGTACAAGATGAAGAAAAATGCAACCGTCCTCGTCCGGGCGAGGCTAACGACTATCAGAGTTTTTTGTTTGTTTGTTTGTTTGTTTTGGTTTATAAAACAACCTTTTCTCAAAAATGTCAAACTGATGTTACAATGAACACAATGTTTGCTAAAAAATATATTTCTATATTAAGGCTGCCCAAATGGCAGATTGTTGAATTTCAGTAGAATTAATTAGCTTTTGTTTTTTCTGTACGTAAGATAATTATTTAGGAAACAGATTTTCTCACATAAAGGTCATAAATAAAGATTACCAGGTATATACTGATGAGAACGTCAGTATTGTCCTTGCAACAAAGAGCTACAGTATTTTTCTGTCACGGTTCTGAAAGTCGAGGGTCTTTCCAGCCTACTGAGAGCACAAAGCATTTATTCTGAGTTTTTGTCTTTTGTCTATAAAAAGCTGCATTCTCTCCACCGCCGACTGTCACAGAAAGTGCTGCGTTGAATGTATTAAATCAGATGAACTCCATACGTTGAGCAAAAAATGTATTTGATTTGGTTGAGACCTTTTGAGCCAGATTAAGTAGCACAGACAGCAACATATAAAAAAAAAATAATAAAGTTTTATTTAATCGAGTCCAGAAATCATCCAGCTGGTCTGGGAGGTTTGAACGGAGTCCGCTCCATCTTCACATTTTTTTATACTGTGATGTACCATAAAGATATTTGTACAGTCGTCAGTGCTGAACAATAAAAACAAATAATTATGGACATTTCTCTGCAGTCTTTATTTAAAAAATGTTGCATTCACATAATGACCATTAATTTGATGTGATCTACTTTGACTTAACATAAATATATGTTGAAAAATGAATACAAATCTAAATAATATTTTGGAGCCAACTCAAGAGGTCCTCCACACTTAATCAACATTAATCTACACAGAATTATTTAAAATCTGTACATTTTGCAGGTATTGAGCTAAATTTAGGTGCAGTGTTTATTTTCTTGTAAGTTCTTGATTTGTGTTTTCATTTGAATGTGACAATTGTTTGAGTGACAGCAAAATATTTTATCTTTCATTTGTTTAGCCACGTTACACAGATCAAACTTTAATAAAGCTTTGTTAAAAAATACTGGGGATTCTAAAAGTCAGTCAGTTGCAGATGTTTCTGTACAACTCACTGACTGGCTGGAGAGTTTTCATCAACTTTATCCAGTGGTTCATAGAATATTTTGCTACCACTACAGACATGAACAAGAAAAATACAATAAATGTAAAAATAGAGCAGAGAAATACTTTACAGATAAAATGTGCCCCGTTATTCCTGAGTTTTGGGTCTGTTCTGGGAGCTATATGGAGATTAGTAGAACACAGATGTTGCTGAGCCTCGTGGGGCTCGTGCCCCGGTACTGAGCCGCACCGCTCCAGAAACTTGGCATAATAAGCTCTGGCTTTGGAGAGGAAATCATTTATTCTAAAGGATACAAAAACATCTGATTTAGTCTAAATAACTTCTTCAAAATCATTAAAAAAATAAATAAATAACAAGAGAATCTGACATTCCAGAGTTTTAAACAGATCTTTTGTAAAAGTTTTGGTCAAACTTTGGAAATGATGTTAGTGTGTTCTCGTGCAATATTGGGGGTTTTCATGCTCAGCATATCTGTTGTCAACGACTCTCAGCTACTTCTGCATCAAAAAAATTTTTTGCCATAAAACTGACCATTAGTGACATTTTTTTGTTTTGGATAATACTGATCAGCTTTGATTGCCATTTTCAATTCTAAATTTAACTAAATGCACATCCAATGATTTGTTTATTTTCATTAAATAGGATTCGTGATCAGACAGAGGTAAAAAGTAACTTTATTGTCAGCAGTCTGAACAAAGATCTTGAAAAATATGTGAAAAATCAGTTTATGTGCTGAAAATCAGGCTCGGCTTTGACTACACCAAAGTTTGGGTCTACATCTGTAAAATGTAATTTCTTGTTTTCAAGGTCATTTAGCTGGGACGGCCATCTTGTATCAGGTTGATATTAATCAGCAGTGGACGTAAATCCCATGAATATTTCCTGAGAGTTTTCCTAAAACCATAACATCTGTCAATATCTGGAATTTTTCAATTTTTTTGACTTTTGATGCTTTTGTTACAAGCATCAAAAGTCAAAAACATTGAAAAATTCCAGTTTTCACATCACAGAAGGATTGTTTGTGAAACTGAACTGGGTTTATAGAGGTTGCTGAGCTAGGCACTCACAGCAAAATGTTATTTGATACAGATTACACTCAGTGGGATTTATTTCATTTTTTAAGAAAATGCATGATTTAAGAAATGAAGTTGCTGTAGCAGATCATTTCAATAAGCGTGGCTTCTTGATTCATCCGATCTTGTGATTTGTTTCTAGAATAGTCTTTCAAAGTTGATTTTGTTCTTTTTTTTT
>JAVCKU010000182.1:21647133-21664920 GCA_032273985.1 Hypsolebias coamazonicus
GTATTTTTTGCGGGACTTTTCTGTCAAACGTTTTACGTTGAGTCGCTCTCAGAATTCTTCCTCACGTTCTGAACTTGCGTTTTCTTTTATGCAGTCTGTGGTTCAAACTGACCGACTCGATGCGACTGAGGCTACTTCCTGCTAGCTGCTGAAACTCCTGCTAGTTATTGTTGGTGCAAATTATGAACAGTTGGCCGGGCGACGTCTTTGTGCATGAAGGCAAAACTGGAGATTGAGACAACCGAGCCTCATGCCATGAATATATTCAGTAGTTTTTTTTTTTTGGTTGTTGCATGTTTCCAACCAAATGTTTGCGCTTGTTGAAGCAGAGCACTGAACATCACTTTATGTTCAGTAAATGGACAAAACTAAACCTGAATAAGTCTCATTGAGAGACACAGGACGATCCTGCAACCATCGCCTATATTTATCTGTTAAACTTTTAATGTTTGTTCATATGGTTTAGTTGTTTGAACTAAAGTATGTGGCTTGTAAAAACATGTAGTACCACTTTAATGATTTTATAATTTCAAGGACAATTGTGGAAAGTGTCCCTTTTTATGTTTTTTTTTTTTGTTTCAACGTTCAAATGGTTTGATTCTTCCTAAATATTTAACAAGGTTGAGGTTTTTCATGATATTCAGATATTTGTTGAATATATCTCTGATGCAGTGGCTGCACGTTGTCTGCAGTCCAGCTGAGAAATAGTGTTTTTTTTTTTATCTTTGCGTGTCCATCAGTTCCACCGAGTGGCGCCAGCATATGTCACTTCTACCACGTGACTGATGTAAACTACATACAGTAGTTGTTTCGGTGCCGAGGTCCAGATATAATCAACAAAATGAGATTACATTTGGTGTGTTGGCACCTCCACATCATTGCATTCAGTTTTTATTCACAATTTGTTTCGTGTCCCAACTTTTTTGGAATCCGGTTTGTTACTGTAAATGCAAACCATTCATAAACTTAAAGACAAAAAGCCGGTCAGATGTGTTTAAAATTTAAAATGCAAGCGCTGCTTTCTTTATACCGTAAAACAAGACGAACAGGAGCATAAATGCACGGAGAAGGTTTGAAACGACCTTCGACCTAAAGCATAAAACCTCGTAAAGGCAGCGTGATGGAGCGGATCAGGGCGGTTTTCACATGGAGCTCAGTCTCTGGACTTCTGATCGTTTGACAGACGCCTCTAGATGAACTGAGAAGGGATTTACTGTCAGAATCAACTAAATTCATGAAAGCTGACGACACTTCACTCCTCTGATGGACCCAGGTTCAAAGTGCACTGTGAAAACAACCCAGGAGGTTTTGAAGTCCTCTCTGCACTGACAGCTTCAATTTTTTGACCACATGTTAACTTTTAGGAAAAATCCAAAGCCAGCGAAAGACCTCCACATAAACTGAAGGTGGTTTGAAGTACACATCTGTCAAAGCCTCTAAAGGGGATCAAGCCACTCTTGGAGGAACCTTTGAGTTTAATAGTTTAGGAATTCCCCCTCAAAGAATTCTCAAGTGTTTAAAATATCAACATGTTTCATTTATATTAATTTTCAACGAGTGGGCTCATTAAACTGTTTTGAAAAACAACAACTTCTAAACGCTTCTCTCTGTTGGTTTGTAGATACTTTCAAATTAAAGCTGAGTCTGTGCACTTCAAGCTTAAATCTATTGTAAAACTTGCTAAAAAATTAATTTTGCATATCAACATTTGCATCACTATGTAAATATATCTAAACTCCACTGTAAATACAGGTTACATTTATTACGAATGGCAAATATTGGCAGAAAATATCTTTGTCGGCCAGTAATCATTCATTCAACCTTTATTTAGGTTAGTCTCATTGAGTCGTGAAGACTAATTTTCAAGAGAGACCTGCTGTAGACAAACAACATATAAAGTACAGACAACAATAATTCAAAAAGCTATTAAAATAAAATAAGTTATAAACACAGTCAAATCAAGGTGCCATATAAAACAAGGTAAAATACTAAAAACAAGAACATGTTTGTTCTGATGTTTCTATTGACAAGATAAATCTTTAAAACGACTTAAAGAAATCAAAGTGGACAGCTTCAGATCTTGTTGCAAGGTGAAGGAAGAAAAGGCCTTTATGTTCAGTTCAGTCTCACTGAGTGGACGCTGCAGGTAATGATGTCCTGAGAGCGCACGCTGTAACTGCACTGACAACGTGACTTGTGGAAGGAGATATAAGAAGGCAGCAGACCAAGGAGCGATTTATAGATGAAGATGAACCACTGTGAGAGTCTGCATGTAGATAATGATGACCAGCTGACCACTGAGAGTGCAGTGATGGTACAGTAGTTACAACCAGTTATGAATCTTCGTGCACCATGATAGACAGCATCCAACATCTGCAAACAGCTGGCAGGAGCATTCATATAAATAATGTCACCATAGTCAATGGTTTGTAAGAAAGTAGCAGCTACACAATGTTTCCTGACATTCAGAGTTAACCTAAATCTATTTCTGAAAAAGAAGCCCAGTTTTACTTTTAGTTTCTTTATCAAGTTTTCAACATGTGGGTTAAAAGAAAGATGTGCATCGATTAAAATGTATTTATAGGAATCCACAAACTCAACAGGAACACCATGCATGCATGAGAGATGAGGATGAACTGCTGGCACCAACTTCCAGTTTGAAAACATCGTCCCTTTGGTTTTATCAGCGTTTAGCAGCAGTTTGAGATGGAACAAATCTGACTGGATGATGTCGAATGCAGACTGGAAGCTGGAAAACCTTTGCAACTGTTTTAGCTCGACAATAAACAGATGCAAGGAGGCATCAGGAATGTTTTGACCTACATTATTTTTATAAATTATAAGAAGATGTTGACTTTTAATTAAAATGTCCAGTCACCTTCATGCCTCAGCTGTTAATCATTATCTGTTTTATTTTCAGGTTTTATTTCATGACGATGGAAGTGTAAAAGGTATTGCCACTAATGATGTCGGCATTGCCAAGGATGGTTCACCAAAGGTAAATTAAATTCATGTAATAAAACCTTTTCAGGTGTCCTATTATATGTTTAAATGTCCAGACATATATGCTCCTATTAGCATGATTACTGCATACACTGTAAATAATAAATGAAGAAAAGAGGAGCACAATCATCAAGGTTAGAAGTATATCCATCCATCCATTATGTTTACCCACTTCTTCCTTTTTGGGGGGGTCGCGGGTGTATCTGAATTGTAATTCAAAAGTGTCTAAAATGTAAATGTTCATCAACATGACACATCTGGTAAAGTCTTGATCCACACCTCGTCTGTTCAAAGTTGCATGAAAAGTGAATGGGGTCTGTTTTTCAGGCTTTTTGGAGACTTTTTTTGTTTTTTTACTCAAAGGATAAACCACCGCTCAGAAGAGAGATTTTAGCAAAAACATATTTCTTTCACTAAGACGATTTATTTTCACTTCTCAAATTCCATCAGAGCAAAATGACAAAAAATACACCCTTTGGTTTGGATATTTTTTTTCAAGGAAGTGATTATCAGAGAGCTGTTGAAAGAATATTTCACTTTGTGCAACTCCAAACAGTCTAGGACTTGGATTAGAGAGAACATGAGTGAAAAAGCAGCTGAAATGCAAAGAACAGCTTTGAAAGACCTTCAGGAGACCTGGAGAATAAATGCTTAGGATCACTTCAGAAGACTGCATCGGACTCTTAACTGTGAACATCCATCCATTATCTTTATCCGCTTCTTCCTTTTCGAGTCGCGGGGGTCACTGGAGTACCTGGACAAAATCCATGCAACACGGAGAGAACATGCAAACACCCAGAAAGGTCCTAGGCTGGGATTTGAGCTGGCAACCTGTTCCCTGAGAGGCGGCAGCTCTACCAACTGAGCCACCGTGCTGCTTCTCTCTGTGAGCAGTCATACAGAAATGAGAAGTGGCCAGAGATGCACGTCATATCATTGATGTTTGCATTAAATAAATGTTTGATTTTCCCCAGAAACTTGTCTTTCATGTTGTTTTTCTTTTCATTGCCAGTTCTTTCATGTATGTAAAACTTGTTTCCTGTTTCAGGATGTTTTTGAGCGAGGGATGGAGCTTCATGCTAAAGTCACGTTGTTTGGAGAAGGCTGCCATGGCCACTTAGCCAAGCAGCTTTATAAGCAATTCAACCTGCGTGAGAACTGTGATCCCCAGACGTATGCCATTGGCCTTAAGGAGGTAGTTAACATTTCCTGCAGACACGCTGGCTCACACCGTTGGAGTTTAACGTTATTTTGTGTTTCACTTTAACAAGTTTGAATCAGAACTGAGCTCTATTGGCCACGAGTGCTCACACATACAAGGAATTTATTTTTTATTACATTAGCTCATGGTGTGCATAACAATACCCCCCCCCCCCCCACACACACACACACACAAAAATACACACACATACACACCATTGTGCGTGCTTAATATAAAAATACTGGGTACAGTGGTTATCCAGTGGTGGCAAAAAGACGAGTACAAGCGAGTGAAGACTCTGCAGACGCACTATTCAGAGTTTAATGATGTATTTTGATGAAATACTCATATAAAAACATATTATAATGCATGAAGTAAATGTCTTTTTACTAAGTGCAATGTAATAAACCTTGACCTTGTTTGAGAAAATACTTTTTACCCGAGTCTCTTCAGATAAGACTTTTATCAGCAGCTGTAATGAAGATCACTCTATGATAGAGAAAAATGCATTTTTGTGCTTTAAATTTTCTGTTGCACGATTTCATTTTAGCTGTGGGTGATCGATGAGAAGAAATGGAGGCCCGGCAGAACAGAACATTCTGTGGGCTGGCCCCTGGACAGACACTCGTATGGAGGATCCTTCCTGTATCACCTCAATGAAGGAGAGCCTCTCGTTGCCTTAGGCTTTGTGGTGAGTGGCTTCACAATCAGGACGATTAGGAAATTACTTGTAAATTTATTTTTCCTGAACGCACAACTTTGGCAAATTTGTTACAAAAACTTGTTCAATGATGCGTAATATCTTGTACCATTTTATTTCTTTATATCGAGAGCATCTGGATGTTAATTTCATCCAACCTTTATGGATTTTACAACATCCTGATGTTATAAAACAGTGCTCAAGCTTTTTACTTACAGTACTGTGACTGGATAAAAAAAATAAAGCCTCGTCTACACAAAAACACAAAACAACTTTAAAACGCTGTAGTAACCATAAGTTGCTGTAACAACACAGAAATACACTAAAACAGGAACAAGGTGTAGAGTGTGCCCATAAAGCGTGCATGCTGGGCCTAAAATGTAAACTCAACAAAGAGGAGGACCTTGAGTCAAAGGTTAAATTAGAGGCGTGGCTATGACATCACCACTTTCAAAAGGTTCTGTTTTGATTGATGGATTGATTGATTGATTGATTGATGGGTTTGAGACTCCTAAAAACTCTGTGTTGACACTGCTAGGCTCCCGTGGTGACGACCTCTAAACGTTCAGGAGCTGCAGCTTCATTCGTTCACCTGCACTGCAGGTTTGCACCTCTCATGCCGACTCTTTATTCTCTCACCTCAGGTTGGTTTAGACTACTCAAACCCGTACTTGAGTCCTTTCAAGGAGTTTCAGCGCTGGAAGCACCACCCGTTTATAGCTCCTACACTGGAGGGAGGCCAGAGGATTGCTTATGGAGCCAGAGCCTTAAATGAGGGAGGATTTCAGGTTTGTACACCAGACATTGTTGTAAATGGTAAGAAAATATGTTTAAACTCACCACTCCTCTCTTTTGTTAACAAGACACATATTATATCAAACTAACAGCTTATACTTGTCCAGGTGACATTTTGGTCAAGATTAAAATAGCCTGCATCACTTGGGAGACAACCGGATAATTAAAAGAGAAAGTTTTCTCTCTGGGGGCCAGTTATTTTGTTTTGTTTTATTCTTTTTCAAAGCCAGCAGCAGAATTATTAATTTAGGTAAATTTAATGAGCATTCATTCTTACATCTGAAAAAGACCATCAAGATGGTTTATTTCTATGGTCTAGTGCGTTGTTGTGTTTTCTATTTATTAAATATAAGTTTGTAAAGAGCTTGGTTAAACATTTTAATCTGTCATTAGGCTTATTATTATTATTATCATTAATAGGTATGTAACATGCACAGATTCCAACACAGACTTTACTCTGTATGAGTGAAGCTAAAGCTAACTTTCAAATAGGTCATGTGTAGAGAAGTTTATCAGCAGTGATAATTAAATATACCACAGTTTATCTGGTAGCTACACTTATTTATGTATTTATTTTATTTATTCTTCTTTCAGCTGCTCCCTGCGTTAGGGGTCGCCACAGCGAACTAATTTATATCTACATTTATTTAAAGCATTTACTTATACTAGGCATGGGCCAGTTAGTGGTTTCAATGTGTTTTAAAAAAGTCACAATGTCAACGCTGCAAAGTTCTCCATCCTACCATTTCTATGATTTTAATAAGATACTAGAAACATTTTTGTTGTTCTTGTATTAAAACTGTAAAACTGGTGTTTTTACTCACATTTGTACCGTCAGAGTCTCGTACCAGCTCAAACCCCGCTGACCGTGAAGCAAGGCAACAATCTGAAATGTTCAAACGACTGAAGTGAACTGTTTTCTCGTTTTCTTCTTCAGTCTATCCCAAAGCTAACTTTCCCTGGGGGGCTGCTGATTGGCTGCAGCCCGGGTTTCATGAATGTGCCAAAGATCAAAGGGACACACACAGCCATGAAGAGCGGCATCCTGGCTGCTGAGGCCATCTTCCCTAAAGTTACAGCAGAGAACCCGGACTCAGAGACGGCAGGTACTGAATGTAGACTCCTAACAAATCAGGACAGTAGCATCAGTCTGTTCTGTGCATCGGGGGGTGTCACTCGGTGACATTCTGCTCAGTTAATTTCAGAACCATGTAAACCAGCCAACACTCCATGAAAGCAACTTCTAATTCAGATTCAAGTAAGAGACTGGACTGACTCAAAGGTGCTTTAATACGACCGACAGACACGGCTTTATATTGTTGCTACTTCAAAAATATCCAAAAATCACATTTCATCCAGATCTGCTAGACCAGCTGTAGAATGTTAGTTTAGAAGAACAGATGAAATGTCCAGACAGAATGAAAAATATAATTTGATTTGCTTTTTACTCAATTTGGTCTGAGGGTAGATGACGTGCCGTCGTTCCTTCTTGTAATACAAAGTGCTAATGAGACGGACTGGTTCTATTTCTGCTTACAAGTAAATAACTCAGCAACATACCATAATTTCCAGACTATTGAGCACACCTGAATACAAGCCACGCCCACTAACTTTAAAAACAAAAAATATGTACATATCTAGGCCACACTTGTCTAAGCTGCTGGTGTCCGTGTTGTAATGAGATATTTACATAGAAAGATTTTTTTAAACTTTAAAAAAGTTTGAAAGTTGGAGTGGGAGGCAAGGAGGTCCACTGTGACCTGTTCAGTACGTTCATTGGTCAGATTTTTTTTAACCAGGTAGCCCCATGGAGTCATGAGGACCCGCCCCCCAAGAGAGACGTATTGGACAGCTATGCGAGCGCCTGGCTCTGATAAGGCTAAATGTTTTTGCGGCAGGAAGCTTGTTAGCCCATCCCCGCCAAAAAAATCCATAAATTAGCCTTAGCGTTGTTTAAGCTGAAGTGTTCGAAGCGTTTGAAAAAGTAGAGGTTTATAATCCAGGAATTACGGTAATAGACAAAGGTTTGTAAGCTCAGTCATCCAGGTAGATGACAACAAAACATGTTAGATCCTGTCATCTGGACCAGTTTCTTTAAGTGAGAAATGTTTCATCCCCCATCCAGAGGACTTCATCAGTCTGCAGCCTGCCAACCAGATCTGTCCCACAGTTAGTCTTCACTGCTGTTTCGAGACAACCTCCTGTTGGAACCTCAGCTTTTAACACGTGCAAACAGAGCACACCCATCCAAATCAGTCATCATGAACAACAGTCAAATGTTTTAGGCCACATGGACAACTTGCTACTCACAGAAACATCCTGAGGACACCAAGGCCAAAGTGGTTCAGAAGAAGGGTTGAAAGCTCAATTTTCCCAGTAGAGAACAACAAAAAAGGTTAAATTGTGTCGTCTCGACCAAAGAAACTGGTCCAGACGACACAATTTAGCCTTTGTTGTTGTTACGTTCATAGACATTTTTACAGAAGTTCATAGTTGCTTTTTTGTCGTCCCCCATCGAGGATTGAAGAGGGAGAATTGAAATACCCTCCATCTGTCCATCTGAGCATCTTGTGAGCACGATAACTTGAAAAATAAAGGAGGTACCGACTTCCATTATAGTGTGTTGCTGCATCTACGCGTAAGAAAGGCCACTTAAAAAACTGGGTTGTCACATCAAAATCCAAGATGGCCACTATGTGTGTGTGTGTGTGTTTGGATGAAAACTCCAATAAACAAGCGTTCTCATAGGATCTAAATTATGTTGAACTCCTCGGGGAAGAGTTAACACACCACTAGTCTTCTAACTAAAACCAAACAACTGCAGAACAAATAAAACACGTTAATAGTTCCTTCCTTTGTTATCTGATGCTTTTAGGGCTGCATGTGCCCGAGTACAGTGAGAACTTGAAGAACTCATGGGTGTGGAAAGAGCTGTACTCTGTGAGGAACATCAGACCGTCCTTCCACAACCCCTTTGGCCTGTACGGCGGCATGGTTTACACGGGGATCTTCTACTGGATCCTGCGAGGAAAAGAGCCGTGGACCCTCAAACACAGTGGTGAGTACTAAAGAGTGGAACTGCTGCACAACCGTGTTTAAGTTTCAGCCATGTTCCTTTAAGTTTAGTCTTTCAAGGGAACAGAGTGCTAAATGCAGGGAGGAAAACTGATCTCAAACTAAAACAGTATTTATTAGCAGAAACCTCTTGTTACACTGAAGTTAGAAGCATAACGAATAGTCGACTCAAAAAGCTCCTGTGACATCAGCTGAATGTACAAAAGACTAGCATGTATAGTCAATGTAGCGCTACTTATCTGTTGACTCAGACCAGTAGCATCCAGAATATTCCAGAGGTTTATCTTTTGGTGAACTATTATGATCTTATTAATAACTCAACATCTGTGTGTGGCAGGTCTTGATGCACACCAGCTGAAACCAGCTAAAGATTGTACGCCCATCGAGTATCCCAAGCCTGACGGCAAGATCAGCTTTGACCTGCTGTCCTCTGTGGCCCTGAGCGGCACCAACCACGAGGGGGACCAGCCCCCGCATCTCACCCTAAAGGATGACAGCGTCCCGGTGGCCCAGAACCTGGCTGTCTATGATGGACCTGAGCAGCGGTTCTGCCCTGCAGGTAACACCGAGTGTCTGATCCCAGCTGCACACACGGGTCATCTTCTGCTCCTAATATTCAAACAGACGTCATGCTCTTCTTCTGTCCTGAGCCCAGTCACAGCAACGGTTACCAAAATAAAACGGGGGCATTTATTTTGAAGGCTGATAACAAAATAACAAGCTCCTCTGCTACAGTTTTAAAAACTGTGCATCGCAAACTATGATCTTTTAGTGATACTCACTTAATTCTTTGAATGGAAAATAAAAACAATTATTCTGTTTATAACGTAAAACATTTTTAGCCAGTGATGTAAAAACAAAAGGATTATAACTAGTGTTAAAATAATTCATAAAAATATGTAACACTTGCTTTTTTAATTATTTTTTTAAATTACCATTTTTATTTGTGAGTGAATAAAAGCAGCTGGTTCTCCCAAATTAAAGATGAAACAAATGATGTAACTTATCAACCAACGTGCCCGTTTCTCCTGATTCTGCTTCCTGGAAGTGTCTACGGCTCCTAAAGTCGGGATAGAGACCCTGCTGTGGGCCGTGGAAGAACTAGAGGCTCTTCAATCTCCAGAAACCAAAATACATGCTCCTATTTGACGTTATCTTTACAACTAAATACTAAATTCATTTATTAATATACTATTTGTGTATAGTAGTCCCTCATTTATTGTGGGGGGTGTGTTCCACACCCCCTCGGTAGGTGAAAAACTGCCAAGTTTGGACATATTTAGTATTTATAAATAACTCTCAATCAGGTCGTCTGTCCAGATGACCTGATTGAAAGTTATCAGATTTGACACCTGGATTACTGAGCATGAACTTTCTTATTTATAAATACATTGCTTTAAAACTCTTCCAATGTTCTAAACTCTTAAAGCTACATCATTTTAACAACGTGCATGTACTGCACAGCAGCTACTGCATTATATGAAGAACCCACCAGCTCTGCAGAAGTTCGGTTCTGGTTTGGCTAAGCTGCAGCATAATGAATACCACCACCCCGTCCAGGTTGATGTGCACGTGCTGCCGCTCCAGCAAGGACACTCCTCACACAAGGCTGCCCAGGATGTGGTCCACCACCACGGCCCGAGTCTCGAGTCTGAACCCCGTCTGTTCCCTGTAGCCCCCAGGATCACACTGAGTCCAGGTCACCAGTGAAGATACAACTTGAAGAACGAGTTCAGCATCAGTTGTTCTTTCACTCCATTTTGGCAGAAAGCATTGGCCGAAAACACTGTTGGCTTCTGGGTAGTGTAGTTCAGAAAGAAAACTACAAAATGGCAGCACCTGTTTTTTTTTTCCGTTAACTTTTTATCCTGTACCGTCCCAATCACAATATTAAAGTTGACCGTCGTTGAAAAACCACGAAAGAGCGAGTCCTTGAAAGTTGAACGTGAAGTAGTGTACTGTAGACCCTTGTCATCAACAAAATGTGTAAAACATAATTTACTCACAATCCTCTGCTGCTGTTTTTTTTTTTAAAGCAGCAGACCAGAGAACCACTGAGATGTTTCTGTTCCCATAACTCATTATAAAAAATGAAGTGGTCTTTACCGGTTAACTCAGTTCACATCGTTTCCTAACTTTGTTTCCTGTCACACGTCAACCCTTCTAGGTGTCTACGAGTTCGTTCCCCTGGAAACGGGAGATGGGATGAGATTACAGATTAACGTTCAGAACTGTGTCCACTGCAAGACCTGCGATATCAAGGACCCGAGCCAGAACATCAACTGGGTGGTTCCTGAGGGAGGCGGTGGACCTGCGTACAACGGAATGTGACCTCTTGTTCCCGCCGTTTGTCTTGAAGGATTACAGAATTTTATATTCAGAGTAACAGTACTGTTCAGAGGATGTACCGAAACACATCCAAGTACACAACTGTTCGAGGGTACAAGAATTATGTTTTAATTTATGTTTTCATCGTGAGGTTTGAAACCCGTGTAAAGTCCAGGACCATGTGGAAGTCAAACTGGAGGGGCTCTTTTTAAGAGGAATACTTGAGCAGCAGCATTACCAGGTAGTTAAGTTTATGTCAATATTGTAAAATTAAACAAGCTGTAAAATGTTCAACCATTGTTTGCAGCATATTTTAACATGTAACAAATTATATACTGTGACAGTAATTAATAAAGAACGCTTGATGGTTAGTCTTTATTTTATTGAGCCATAAAAACATAAATAAGGACATGGATGAACTGCAAGAGGTCTGAGGTATCAAAAACTCAACCGTGATATGATTGAACATACAACTTGACTTATCCAGAACAAAGGCCAGCGTGTATCCAGTTCTGCAGTAGAATCGGACTAAAGCTCAACTTTTCAATGAGGTCACATCAGACTTTTAATTCCTGCAAAACAAACGTGTGTCTGCTGGAAAGCACGACGGGAACAGTACGATGGAAATGTGCGTTTTCCCATGACTGGATTCCTTCATCCTGCCGTCGCATATTCACACAAACATCTTGGCGTAGATTTTCTTCTCCCGCTCCTTCTCTTCCTGGATTTTATGATGGACCTTCTTCAGCTCATTGTTGATGGCTGTCAACAAAAAGTAAAGGTTTTTATTTCCAGGCAGAAAGGAAGGGAATCGAACTGTCACTATTCAACTTTATTTGTTGTGGCTGAGTGTTTAGAGCAGTCGTCCTCCAATGGGAGAGTTGGTGGTTCAATTCCACCAGCAGTCACATGTTGAAATGTCCCTAGGCAAGATACTGAACCTCATTTCCTCCAATGTGTGTCCCATCAGTGCCTGAATGTGATCTGATGCTCTACAGATTCAGATCATTGTAGAGATGTAGAGTGCTGTATGAACGTGGGTGGAGGGAAATGAGGCCACAGATTCAAAGATGTTTCCTACAACACATGTAGAGCACGATGGCTCTTATCTTCTAGCTTGTAGTAAAAAAAAAAAACAAAAAAAACTGCCACCTAAACTATTAAAAGTCCAACACTGAAAAGCAGAAAAGTTTCAGACGTGCAGAGAACCCAAACCCAGTCTGAAACGCTGAAGATGTCCCATTAACTCGGCCCAGTTCTACACTATTCGCCAATTTCCAGGAATTCATGTGTTCAGAAATGAATCTGGTCTTTGGATAACGTCTGACACATTTCAGACTCGAGCGTCGTGTAAAATAACTGAACTGAATTGTTTGAATCTGGATCAGTTCTGGACGCAATTGGATTAATAATTTGGATTATTTATTTATTTTTTTCGTTGTATGTTGCCCTGCCATGACTTCTGGTGTGATTTGAGGCTTTATAAATAAAATGTGTGTTATTTATTCTGTAATACAAAAAAAGAAAGTTTAAAATTTTCTATCTTAAAAAAATGTACAATATTTGTCAAAAATGTCAACATTAAGAAGTTTAGGGCTGCATTTGCTGCACAATTGATGAAAAGAAATGAAACTAAAGATCTCACCTTTATCTTCTGGAGCAACTTCCTGAGCTTTTTTAAGATCAGTCTGCAACGAGAAAGATGAAATAATTTGGATTAAAACTAAAGTATAAAATACATTGCTTTGCTAAATCAAATTAGTTCCTGTTTTCCCACCGTTTTAACAAAGTTTTCTATTATTTTAATTGAAGACAATAAATAACTTGAACATTCTGAGCAGTCAGGAGTTTCTGTCTCCAACAACTAATTTTCTTTGAAAACCTAAAGGTTCTCACTGCAAAGCATGAAACGTAAAGGTTATCCTGAACTATATCAAACTGAGCCGTTTGAAAGAATTTACTACGATCGTTCGCAGCTCGGCTGAATCTGTCAAAGATACGTGGAGGCTCGAGTCACATGTCAGACAGTCACTGCTGATGTAAAGAAATATGGCAGAATTGGACAAGTTGCTGCTAAACGCCAAAGAAAAACGGATTAAGACGACCGTCAAGAATAAATATCAGCGCCATAAAGACATGTTCAAACACAGGGTTCACCAAACTTCAGCCACATCAATAAGTTTAACATTTGACATGTTTTAAGAAGCTTTGGCTGTTTCTGTAGGTAAACCAACATGTGGCTGTTGCCATTTGGTCACAGTTTTTTTATTTTTTTATTTTAAAGACACATTAACCACCGAAATGAGAAAAATATGGAATATATATATATATATATATATATATATACACACACACACACACACACACACACACTGTCTGGATTAAGTTATATCTTTTTGTCTGGTTTTCATGACTTTGCAACAAGTGCCTTTAATTAATAAGTGTCTTTAATTATGAGCTAGTTTAATGAAGTTACCATGGCGTTGTTGTATTCCTTCAGCCCCTGCCAGGCCTGGGCCCTTCGGAAAAGTGCCTTAGCGTTTGATTGGTTCAGTTCAAGAGCCTGCAACAGGAAAAACATTTTGCTCATCTTTTGTCAGAGAATCCCCTTTAAAATAAGCTTTTTAAAACTGGCAGTGTGGGTCAAAATCAATCTGCATGTAACCTGCATCACTATGAGCTGATTTTATCCTCTTAACAGAAGGTTTATAAAAGTAGAAGCTGTTGAACAGTACACAAGTACCTGCAGTTTAAAGGAAATTCACCTGTATTTACATCTGAACAGTAAAAACAAAGTTCCAGGATGTAACAGCTCCCAGTGAAAAAGATAGTTGAGTATTTAAGGTAAAGCAAAGATAAAGTCAGCCTGGTTGTTTCATCAAGCAGAGACATACTAACTGTTCGCAGTAAATATTTACTACACAGCGAGTGGTAACTCATAAACCTAGTGGTGTTGCATTATGGGAGTTCAGAAGCAACACACCACAAGCCTCTCACAACGGTAAAGAATTGCTTTGTTCATGGTGATGTCACCTCGTTGCAGCTGTCCAGAGCTTCCTGCCACAGCTGCAGCTTCAGTTTACATGCAGCTGTGTTCAGGACGCAGCTGAGCGCCGTGGGCTCCAGCTTCTTCTGAGCCTCCTCCTCCAGCTGATCTCCACTCATCTTCAAGTATCTGAATTAATGCAAAGTGAAAAAAAACAAGTTGAACATAATTAAAAAACTGATGCTGGTTTTTCAGTTGCATTCAGAATAAGGTAAAGACTTTTTTTTTCTCTTATATTTTTTCCAATACAGTATTTAAGTTTGTGTTTTCCTGAGCATGAAACTAAATGTTTTTTGCAGCAGTAACTTATTTTAAATGCTCGGTGTTTGTACGTTTGAAGTGCATGCAGATGAAATCTTTCATTTCACGGTTACGTTTAAAGAGTGCAGCTCCATCTGTCCTCTCTGAGGACGACTGTGACTGAAAGTAGAGCAGGGACACTTTTAACTCACCTCAGGGCTTTACTGTATTTGTTGACTGCAGCTTTCCAGTCTTGGTTCTTAAAAAGCACATTTCCAACGTTCTTCACGTCTTCGGCGAATGACAGAACTTTGTCGACCTGAAAGATTGAAATGGAACTCGTTACATGTTTTTCCCCACTGGGAAACTTGTCTCACGTTGTTTTCTCCTCAGATGAATCTGGTCAGGATAAAAAAATAAACACGTAGAAACAAGAAATAGAGTGTTGAGTTTAGGACGCTGAGGATTTAAAAGCTGTTAATTTTCAACACAAGGTAGCTTCTATTTTTAACTGTTTTGTTGCTTTGGAGAACAGATTTTATGAGCAACCATTTTTTTAATAAACAGGTTATTCACACAAGACCTGACCAGATTTTCTATTAAAGTAAAATTTCAGGGGATGTGCCTGAACTTATTTAGCAGCTGTTTCTTCTGCAGTGTCTCCCAGTCTAATCCCATCCTTGAACTTCATAATAAAATTTGTATCTGTCCTCTCGGCTAACAAGCCTGTTTCAAAAAAAATGGCGCCGCGGTCCTTGTGGAGCTGATTGATGTTATCTGCCAAAGTTAACCCGTGTCCTCAGATCCAAGACCTCCCTGATCCTTACATCCTTAAAGTCGAGGTCAGCGTCCTCGGGGAAGTCGGGGTGGGCATCTTCTGTTCCATCATTTGGTGCGGAGCCCCAGCTGTCCCCGTCCTTATGCTCGCCGCAGTCGGCTATGACACAAGGCTGAAAAGGCAGAAATGTTAAAGAAAAATTACATGTGCAGCTCAGAAATTTCTCACAGAACTAAAGGATTACTTTCTATCAAAGTCTGTCGGCTAACACGTTACCGAAATGCTTCGAGGCTGAAGGTTATGAGCTCAAACTCATCAGGTTTAAAGAGGATTTACCTTTAAAGGTGCGTCGTCCACAGTTTCAATGGCCTCCAGCAGTTTTACAACTCCCATCCCTTTTAACACTTGTCCAAAGACCACGTGTTTTCCATCCAAGTGTGGTGTTGGTACAGTGGTGATGAAGAACTGAGAACCGTTGGTGTTGGGCCCAGCGTTGGCCATGCTCAGCAGACCCGCTTTGTTGTGCTACAAAGAACAAACGTTCAGAAGGGAAACGTTACCATTACCGGTAAGGACCTCAGAATTATGTTGAGTTGCCTCTTTAGATACTTATTACATGACATTACAGTTGGTTGATATTAATTTAATGGTTTTTTTTTTTTACTGTTCAATCTCTTACACACTAAAATCTCCTGTAGCTGAATCAGTCTATTTTAGTGGTTGATAATTTACCTTGTAGTGAAAGTTTTCATCTTCAAACTTATCCCCGTAGATGCTCTCCCCCCCAGTGCCGTTATGGTTGGAGAAGTCCCCTCCCTGGATCATGAACTGCTTGATGACTGCCGAAGACAAATTTAAAGCCTGATCAAGATGAACCACAACGACCGACGACACTGTCCTTCGTAATAACAAGCAGCTTTTCATTTGGTAATCTCCACCAACTGCTGGCGTGTGTTCAAATGTTTATTTTTGCACATTGTTGTAATAAACATCACTTTCTAGCAGAAGTCTTTGCTTTGCAAGTTAAAAGTCACAGTTACACATTTAGCTTATAAAATATCTACTACGTGGCACCGCACTTGGATATTTTTTTTCCTTCAGCTTCAATGTGTCAGCTCAACAAACTTAAATATGACTTTGAGTGAAAGGTTCACGGTTTTTTACTTCTGTGGAACGGGCATCCTTTGAAGTGCAGCGGCTTCCCTGTCGCTTTTCCGATGCCTCTCTCCCCGGTGCAGAGCGCTCTGAAGTTTTCTGCAGTCTTTGGGGTGATATCAGCAAACAGCTCCAGAACAATTCGGCCAGCTGAGGACAGAAAAAATAAAAAATACACCCTTAGGTTTAAAGATGGTTGAGACTGAATTAATAAAATATGTTTAAATTTACAGGAAATGACTATCGCCAACGAACAGTGAGGAAAATAAGTATTTGAACACCCTGCAACTTTGCAAGTTCTCCCACTTAGAAATCATGGAGGGGTCTGAAATTTTCATCTTAGGTGCATGTCCACTGTGAGAGACATAACCTTAAATAAAATAAATCCGGAAATCACAAAGTATGATTTTTTTAATGGGTCATGCTGGCCATCATACCTGGGCTACAACTACCAGTAAATGTGATTTTGACAAGCACCTACAGCAAAGACATCAGACCTGCGGTGGGAGAGTCTCACCCAGTGGCAGTTCCTTATATGGGCAACATGGGTGGCCGCCCAGGGCAGCCTCCAGCAGGGGGCGGCATAACATTGCACATTTTAGGAAAAAGAGAAAAGAAGAAGAGGAGAAACGAGCAAAAGATAAAGGTAAGAGCTGTGTGTCACCAGGCCCGGAGTGGCCAATCGGGACGACCTAGAGATTTCCCGGTGGGCCGGTGTGATTTTTGGGCTGCAGGGCCGCCGCTCCTCGTTTTTTTTTTATCTTTTACAACTTTTTTTTTAAACAACATATAACCCAGAACACCACTACCGCGCTGCTCCTGGGCCGCCCCGCCCCTCATTTATTCACGTCATCAGTTTATCACGGCTGCAGCTGCGGAGGCTGCACCTCCTCAACCCAGGGCTGCCCCACCTCCACTTTTAGTTTCGTTTACATGCCCGGAGGTGACACGTGCGGTCAGTGGAAAGATGGAAGGGAGAAAAAGCAAGGGTGGTGCAGAGAAGAGGAGAATTAAAAAGAGAGAGGCTCTGGAAACAGACGCAGCTAAATGTGCAAACACTGACACGTGTTTCACTCAAACAGCTGCAGTTTGTAGCTGTGAATGTGGACGATGAATTCGTCGTCATAGGTAAGACATGATGTTGAACTTTGCTGCAAACCACCGTTCAAGTTAATTATCAAGTCAATGAACTGTGTGGTGTGTGTCATTGTGACACAACATACTGTTATATAATTTAAATAATAATATGATGCGACGCCACATAACTGAAACTTTGTCTTGTAGTTCTTAAGAGTCAGGATCAAGATGCAGCCCCACCATCATGCAGCAGCCCAGAGTGGGCAGGTAGGATTACTCAGTAACTGAATATTATAATAATAATATAATGAAGAGTATGAGTCTGGTGAAGACCTGCTCTATATGAAAAGTGCCCTGAGATGTTAGATGATTCAACCCTTTAATGAAAC
>JAVCKU010000182.1:21711959-21724568 GCA_032273985.1 Hypsolebias coamazonicus
TCTGGAGCATTCATTCAACCTTTATTTAAACAGATAAGTCACATTGAGCCTCAAAGATTCATTTACAAGTGAGATCTTCACTTCTGATGTCTCTAAATGCAAGGAAATGTGTTTGGGAAATGGTTTTTAAGAATGAAAGAATGGAAATTACCCAGTAATAACAATAGTTTCAGAATCTATTTGCATGCAGAAAGATGAAGGAGTTCTTCCAGGCCAGGCTTCCAGAAGCTTTCCAGTCAGAAGAAAGTTGACTGACAGAGCAGAAGTTCCTGCATTTGGCAGTTTTATAAGAGTTAGATCAACAGACAGTGTGAGATCAATGTTTTTCAGCTTCTCTTATAGAACCACAGATGTGAGCTTGAAATTACAATAGTTTGGCCTTTTAAAATAAAGTAAAATAACTTCCACATTGCAGATAATCCTTAATTTGTTTCGTTTTAAATCTTCTTCAAGTTCACAGCTAACTGATTGTTTCTAAAGTCTGTAATCATTTCACTGGTTCTGTTGTATTTTTGCACAAACCATAATTGTGTTTTTTTTTTTGTCACTGTATTCTACATTAATTTGTGTTTGTGTGTGTATTCCTCAGTCCTGATGACGTTGGAAGCTGCTGGTACATCCTGTTGTCTGGCTCGGTTTTCATCAAGGAGTCCATGTTTCTGCCCAGAAGCAGGTAAGCTCACCAGCTACGCTCAAATCAAAGTGTGAAGCTGGCTTCACTTTAAAATCCCTCTCGTTTAACTGAAGTGCTGAGCAGGTCATCACAGCTCTACTCCGGTCACGCAGAAACAATATTTATCATCTTTCTAGAAAAGTTCAAATGGGGGAAGAGGAGCAGAGAAATGTTTGACGTTCTCAGAGAACTTGAGAGTCTCTGCTCGCAGCCGTCGGCTCCCGGCAGTGATCAGCACCTGTGCAGCCAAACCTAAATGTTAAAGAGCTGCGATTTCACAAGTGGATCTGTTACATGAACCATCTCCGTGGGCGACTTGAAAACAAAGATCTTTTTGTTCATCGGGCTTGTGTAACACACCTGCAGCCACTCAGAGCTGGGGGCCGTCACTTCAGCCGGCGGAGCCCAGTTCCTCCGGCCGTATGGTGGGGGCTGTCGGCGGTCGTCCTCCAGAGTTTACGTGAATGTGGGAGGCTTATAAAATGCAGCACTTGATCACAAATACACCCAAAACACAGCTTCCCCATCTTGTCATACCCTTGTGAGTTTTACCAAGGCGAGAAGTGTGCATGTGACCCCCGAAGAGGATTTGCAAAAGTATTTGATAAATAATTGAGCGCGTTGCTGCAGCCACAGGAGAGAAAACCCCCAAAGTGTTTACGAAGCATTTGCTGCAATGATGCATGTACAACTTTAACCATTATTTTATTGTTCACTGTAGTTCTCAAGCTTTTTTCTGAGCAGATTTATTTTCTGACACAAGGTTTGGTGCATCAAGTCATTTAATTCAGTCATCACCATGACCGAACGCTGTGTTCAAATTCAGTACAAACTAAAACTGACATTGACATATTGTCACCAACGTAAGTAGCTCAATGTTGCTTTACAGTTTTACAGTATTTAAAAAAAAAAAAAAAAAAAACCTGTAGGAAAAACAGTTTCTGCATGCACAATAAAATGATACTAACCAAACTGCTCTTTTTGTAACGTGCAGCCTGACTGCTGAATGACTGCTTATATTTAATAAAGAAGCTGAAACTAAGTTGTTCAAACTAAAAGAAGCTAAACACTAGCTAAAAGCAAAAGGAGATGAGCATTAGCTAAGTACTACATGAAGCAACATGCTAGCTAAAGTCAAGTCAAATGTTTTTATAAAGCACATTTAAAACAGCAGCTGTTACTAAACTGCTTAACGAGCAGTAATTAAAGAAAAAAAATTGTAATTCAAAGCATCAAAACAAAAATATAACACAAAATATGAGAAAAGGCCAGAGATAGTAAAATCCTTTGCTTAAAGCTAAAAGCAGCAAAAGTTTAGCTAATTGTAGCAAACGGCTAGCAAAAAAAAAAAAAAATACATAAAAAATGTAGCAAAAAGTGATTTTGATGATCTTTCTTTCTGTCACTGGTACCCATGTCCAGCCATCACTGTGTGAGAGGCAGGAGACACCTGGACAGGTGTCAGTCCATCACATGGACACATAGAGACAAACGAGACAAACAAATATTCACTCTCTCATTTAGGGACTATTCAGAGTCACCATCAGTCTAACATGCATGTTTTTGGACTGTGGGAGGAAACTGGAGTACCTGGAGAAAACCCATGCACACACGGACAGAACATGCAAACTCCACCCAGAAAGGCCTTGGGCCGGGATTTGAACTGACGACCTTCTCGCTAAGAGTCAACAGCTCTTTTATTTTATTTTATTTTATAAAAGTTAAAAACCAACGACTGTCAATGACAGTAAAGATAAGTACTGTAAATATAAAATGTTCTTGTGCAAAGATGATAAACTCTCATTATCAGCAAACATTAACAGAGAAAATATTTTATAACAAATGTTTTATTTTAATTCTGTTGCTTCACTAAATTTTCCTGATTAATGAACTTTCATTGCTTCTGATGGATTAGTCCAAATAATAATAGCAATAATAATATAATAATAATAAAAAATAAAAAAAAACAGTAACACACCAACTTTATTTAGAGCTCACCCGCTGATGTGATGAATCCAGTTCGGGCTCTGCTTTGTGAAGCAGAAGAAACATCTGAGCGCACGTCTTTCATAAAAATAATCCACAGAAATAAGAACTAGATGTTTTTGAGATGACTCTGTCACACTGGCACTTTCTGAGTCACAGTTTCAAGGACGTCTTGGCTCAAACCCACTCAGCTCTGAATGACGGCGCATACTTTTTGTTCACAAATTACAAAGAAAATAAAATACTTTCACCAGCAGAAAACATCTGTAATCATTAAATTTGTTGTCAGTCTGAGTGGAAGCCGTAACTCCTCACTGACTGGTTTACAATATAACGTAGAGAAATTATATTTTCTTTAGAGATCATTGTTTTGTCTAATTTTCTCCTTAAGATCTTTTTTTTTAATTACCCGTTATATTTGTATCTATTTGTAATGGGCATCAAAGAATTACAAGCGGTGCTTCATGAAGTCTATAAGAGAATTGATGAGGGCAAAATGACTCAGAGGGGAAATTGGTTGTGACACAAGGAACTGAACCGACTCCAGAGGGACTTCCTGAAGCTTTTAAAGATGTGATGGAATTGGGTTTCAGACGGGCCGAGCCCAGAAATGGCTGTTCAGACGTAGACTGGCAGCAAGGTTGAAAACCTGATATGTCTCCATAATTCTGTCAGTGCCTCCATCTCTCTGTCTGTAGCTGTAGTGAGATCTGATCCACACGAAGGTGAACCACTCGGTCATTAAACGAGCTTCTATCATCACAGACTCATGCCATATGTAACACATGAACGACGGCAGCCATCGTGTTCCTCAATATCCTTCTGTTACTTCACATTCAGACAAAAACAATTCATATAAAACAATACGTCATTTGTTTCAGTAACATCATTAAAATCAAGCTCACATCTAATCAGTGTTGGAGAGTAATATACAGTATATTCAGTGTGTTTAGCCTTTGTGTCCTTTTGTAAATCAACATGTTTTAATATAAATAAATAAACAAGTAGTTGTTTAGTTATCCCTCATTGGACAAATTTGTTTTGTTGCATGACACAAAAAAAGTTACAAAAAAATAAGAAATATGTAAAACAAGAAATTGTATACAACAGTCATACAAATATATATTAAAATAAAAATACAACAATTTATAAAAATAGGAGGCATCCATCCATCCACTTTAGCCACTTCTTTCTTTTCGGGTCGTGGGGGGTCACTGGTGTCCATGTCCAGCCATCACTGTGTGAGAGGTGGAGGACACCCTGGGCAGGTCTCCAGTCCATCACAGGAACACAGAGACAAATGAGACAAACAACCATTCACGCTCTCTCTCTCTCACCTGATTGACCAGTCAGCCATACATGCATGTTTTTGGTCTGTGGGAGGAAACTGGAGTACCTGGAGAAAACCACACAGCACGAGATAACATGCAGACTCCACCCAGACAGGTCCCCAGGCCAGGATTTGATCTGGAGACCTTCTTGATGAGAGACAACTGCACAACCGTGCTGCACAAATAATAAGCATCATTACAAAATATACGAAACAGATATCAATGCACAAATTATTTTTTTCTTGAATGTGTACATAAATAAACATAAATTAGATTCATAGAAATAGGAATCTACAAAAACAAAAGTATGCCAAAGCGTCGTCTTTAATTCAGTTAAATTCAGAAGTGTTCCAGAAATGTGTTCAAGAAGCTCAGTCTGACATCTGTCGCACCACTTTCCCTCCAGCACTCTGAAAGTATAGCCGCCATTTCTGTTCCTCCACATCTGTCAATCTGGCGTTTTGTTGGTTTTTCAGCCACCGACACGTGAAGCAAACCTGCTTTTTTTCCTTCAGAGAGGTCACCAGATGAGGTGTGGTGCTGAATCTAAGAACACCAACTGTGGAGCTTTTAGTCCTAATGAACAGAAACAGATTTACTAATCAACAAACCAGTTATAATGTTTATAATTTATTTACTGTTTTTAACAACATGAAACTGTGTAGAAGTGTTTACTTCCAATCCAGTACACACTTTACAGCATAGTTCTGCTTTCACTTCTCCTTATTCTGTACTGCCGAGTGAGAGACAAAAATAAATGTGTTCCAGTTTTATAGCTACTGGTCTAGAAGTTGGTGGTTTGAGCTGAGAGTCATTCATGACACACACACGTCTCACAATGTTACATGAGGCTGTGACTTTTTCAATGTCAAACTTTAATCCTGCATCATTTCTAATTATAAAATGATGTCACTTTAAAGCTCTGGCCTGAGAAGTGTAGATTTTAAACATATATGGAGTGTACATGGTTGACCGTCGTTCAGAAGCAGAACATGCTGAAGTTTTTACTGAAGCATGTTTAAAGTTCAGGATCAGTTTTGCTGCTGAGGTCACAGTTTGTTGGTTTGTCCTTCGTGTTTGTGAAACTTTCTGACACACAAACCCACATGAAACCTCACATTCTTCAACGTTTTAATGTCTGATGGAATGCAGAAATTACACTTTTGCACATCTATTCAATAATTTTTATATAAACTTTATAAGTCGTAGAAACATACAGCCAGTTTTTTAATAATAATGTGAAAACGTTTCATAAACATTTAGCTGTTTAAGAGAGTTGTTTTTCCTCAAGTATGGAAAAGACTTAGTCAAGTCTGCTTAATCCCACCAACATGCACAATTCATTTAAAGCAGATTAAAAGGTTTCTTTTAAACATAAGGGCCACTCACCCAGGCGTCATGGTTTTACATAGGCAGAGCTTACACACTGCCTTTGAACCTTGTATTTTATGCCTTAAACAAGACAGATTTAATTAAATAAAAATAAAATCAGTTTAATTAGATGTTCTGACTTAAGCTTGTTTAAACAAAACAGATATCCTGATTCAAACACCCCCGCCCCCTGTTCAGTGCAGGGCTCTGCCTGCTTTAACGTAGTCAGAGGATTTTCACTTTAAAAGTCTGTCATGAGAGGTGACGGGTGAAATTCATTCCATCAAGAAACGCCAGTCCTTTAATTTGTAACGTTACGGGCGACCACAGTGTCGACACTGAATCACAACAGACCAGGAACACACTGTCCTCCCTCACACGTATTCTGAACTGTAGCAGGAAGTGAGTCGTACGCTGGAATGCTGGCTCTTATCTCCTCGCCACATTAGACCGAGAGGGAGGGAGGAAGAGAAAGGGGCAGGGCCGGTGGACATACAGAAAGCTGATTCACACACTCACTTCTCAAACGCAAACCTCAGACAACAGTGCCGGGGTGTGTGCACGACAAAATGCCGCAGTTATACGAAAGTCTCAGGACTGGGAGTGGGCTTGTCCAACTTTCCCTGGACTAACAGAAGGAACGTTCTGAAAGGAGGGATCCTGTTATCAGGTGGCCGTGTCAGTCTGAGAGCAGTTTGGAGTGTCAGGGGTGAGTGCTCGGACTACAACAGCTGCTGCTGCTTCTTACTGATTCTGCTTAAACGCATGACTGTACGTCTCACCGACACTCTGCTCTCTGCAGAGGTTTTGGCTTTTGAGTCAAAAGTCGGGCTTGTCTCCAATCTGGGAGCTGGTTGCTGTAAAATTATCACGTCTGGAATGTGAAGCAGTGCTTTGATGTTATTTTGGAGTTGTCAGCGTGAGGAAAGTGCTGCCAGAAGTCGATGCGTTCTTCACGTTTGGAGGGTAAGAAACAACTTTTGGCAGCTTTGAAACTAAAACAAAAACGGAGCTCTTGCTATGGGGAACTCTGTTGGACGAGTTGGGAATAAAAGAAAGACCAAAGAGACGGGATAAAGGATGCACGTTCAAACCAGAGAGCAGCGTTTCTGTGCCTCTTTAAATGCTCATCTTCTGGGCCCTTTTCTCTCAGGATCTCACTGAGGTTGTATTTTGGGAAGTAAAAGTCACAAGTCATTTGAACATTTATGGCTGAGCTTTAAGTTCTATTTCAGTGGACAGGGCAAAGGTTTGGGGTATGCATGTGATGTGACTACACTGTTACTCCAAGGAATTCAGTTCATCTTTGCAGAATGTTCACGTGCAGCTGCCAAACACACTGCAGTGTGCTTCAAGCCAGAATGTAGTTTTGATTGAATCATGGCACATCACTCCTGAGACCCTGCCCTTCCTCCCTCTCCAGTCTGCTCCTATCCTTTTCCTTGTCGACGGTCTAATGTCTGCTATATCCAGGGACTTTTTTTTTGTCCTTCTGTGGGGTCTTGTGGTTTAAAAAAGCAGGTATCCCTCCCTTAAAACAGTTAAATGTCTCAATAGAATTAAACCTTTTTCTTTCAAATCAGACTTGGATGCAAGTTAAGGACTGTGGTTTACACAGATGGTATGATTATAGATATGTTGGTGAGGGTAGTATTCCACTAAACTGCAATAGTCAGACTAGTTGTTGACACAGGATCACAAGAAAACTGGTAAATTTCCAGTGTCACTGAATTCTGAATGTTTGTGACCAGTGAGCCTTGCCATCACATTTTGTGTAACCAGTTTTTGAACATCTTGGCTTATTTTTGTGTTTACAGCTTGAAAAACCATATTTTATGCTTAGCACTTTATTTTTTGACCACCTGCTCATAGAGTTCCCTGATTTCTTTCTGTCAGGCAACAGGCTGAATGTCAGTGATGAATGCAAAGACTTGGGGCACTATGTGACTGCAGACCTGTCAGATGATAGACACATTTACAGACAATGTCGTGTGCTCTGTGGACAAGTTAACGTTCTGATCCGTAGGTTTGGAATGTTCTCAACATCAGTTAAGATCCAACTCTTCAAAGCTGCTGCACTCCTGTATACAGCTCACCTGTGGAGACATTATAAAAGGAGCAGTGTGTTTAGACTAAATGTGGCATGTAAAGATGGCATGCGGATGCTGCTGAGGGTACCTCGATGGAGCAGTGCAAGCAACATGTTAGTAGATGCAGGTGTGCCTACCTGCCCTGCGGTGCTGTGTAACCTCATGTACAGATGCATGTGTAGGCCGTCTAATCTGAAAACTGAATCATCGCTACACTGACCAACCCTGGACTAAGCTCTGTGCGATAATTTTCTATTTTATGGACTCAGTGGTGTTTGAGCCTTTATAGAAAAGCTTTTTAACTTTGTGTTCTTGTTGTTGTTTTTCTTTTACATGGATCATATATTGTGTCTGAAAGTAAATGATGATGATGGTAGAATAACCATCTCAGCTGTTTGTTCCTACAGATGTCCCCTTGTTTATGATTTAATCTACTGGGCTTAGTATACGAGAGTTAATTAGTGGAATTAGGATAGGATTAAAATAATAATACTTATCATTAGTGTTGTTTTTAGACCCTGACATTAGTCTCAAATGTTTTCTGTCAGAGGAACGCTCCCAACATTAGTGAAATACAGCTCACACACTCTTGAGTCGAGTTGGAAATGCAGTTGACAAAGTTTAAACAAGTTTGGGATGCCCACAATGACTCTGAATAATTAGAGACAATTTGTTTCACTTTTTATTTTTATTTTTTATAAGTGTTCAAAAGTGAAGCACCTGGACTGCGAGCTTCTGTAACTCATGCAAGAAGAGTGAGAAACTCTACAATGTTTTGAGCTAGTTCGGAGACTCCTTCACCATTCGCCAACTAGTCGCCAGCAGTCAAACTCCAGTGAGATGCTGCCTTTTGGCAGAACGATTGGTGCTGCATGAGGAATGGTATTTAAGGTATTCAAGGTTTTTTTTTTCCCTTTTTATTGTTTTATAACAAGAGGAGGGGAATGCAAGGCTGTAAAGGGAGAGGGATGTCTGTAAATTTCAGCAGTCAGCATCTGTTGATAGAAGAGTCTGATCAAAGAAAAGTAACAACAGAATATGCTTTCAGTTGTCCAACTCTGTAAAACAAAGCATTTCACTGTTCATAAATCCCGAGTGAAGGGTCACAGCTGTAAATTTGGAAATAGAAATGCCTCATAAGTTCTTATTTAGGATGAAAGGTTAGCAATGGAAACTATGTCTGCATTTTGACTTGAGTCCTTGTGATTGTTGACTTTAGAGGGGATGACAGGTTTAAATACCATGAAAGCCATGCTTTTTATGACACTGCATTTTATTTGGAAGTACTACTATGAACCCATCCAAGGCCACCAAACATGTAGAGCAGGGGTGCCCTCATTTTTTCAGCATGCAAGCTACTTATAAAATGACCAAGTCAAAGTGATCTCCCTTCTATTAAAAAAAAAAAAAAAAAAAAAACATATTTCCTGTGTCACTCATGTCTGTAGACTCATCTAATTGCATTGAAAAACACTTGCACTCTGTGAAATCTTTCCAAAATTGCTGGGTCAAATCCACAGCGCCATGTAACCGTACTTCTTGATATCTTGAAGATAATATTCATGGTTTGTTTTTAAAGTCTCAGAACAACGAGTCAGTTGCTTCAACGAATGCCTCTTTTAACATATCTCCATCTTGGAAAGACTTCATGCGCTTAACATTTAAGTGACTCACGTGGAATGATGCTTCTGTAGCTGCCTTCACTTTTGTGGTCAGCTGTAAGAAAAAAAAAAAAAAGCTTTCCAGAAACCGGTAACTAGAATTTTAGTTCCTTCACCTTTTTTGTTTTTTTCTCAGCTCCCTTTTTGGAAGGAAGTCAGAGTCATAGTTATGAATAGTCCGAAAATGTCGCTCCACATTTCCCTTATTCGGAATAGCAATGGTACACTTAGGGGTGCACCTATTGCAGTTTTCTGGCCGATAACCGATTTCTTAAAAGTCTGACCTGCCAATTCCGATTTAGGCCGATAACTATTTTGTTTTATAAGCACCTTAAATTTTCCAATCTTATTTCATTGAAAAACATACCCTTGAACAATATCCTAGAAACAATATAAACTTGTTTTGACTGACCATGAGGTAGTGCTCTGAAATATAAATGACGTTCAGACAATTGTTGTTAAAACAAAACAAACAAAAATAAGGTAAAATTGGTTTCTCATGCAAGTATTGGCCAATTTCCCAAAATTAAGGAAATCGGAGCCTATAAATTGGTCGGCCGATTTATCAGTGCACCCTTAGTACACTTGCAGACGAGACTAATGCACTTTGAATATGACAGAGTGAAAAGAAAAGTCCTCCTCCCTTTCCATATGGAAATGGTAGGTTTTATTTTATTTTATTTTGCTTCTGACTTGGTCCTGCTCCTCAACTCATTTTACACACATTCTTGAGTTTAGATTAGAAGAAATGAACTGGAGGCTATTACTAGGCAACTCGGTAGCTTGCTAGTTTTTGGCGCAGTTGTATGCACATGCATGGTAACCCATGCGTCAGAAAAAGTCTGGTCTCAGACTGGCTGCCCTGTATGTCAATCAAGTGACAGATTTCATACTGAGGATGGATAGGCTGACATCTATTTTTTGTAATGCCATGCGATCTACTCATATTACCTTTGCTATCGACCAGTAGATCTTGATCAACATATTGGGCACCCCTGATTAGAGGCTGTACCTTGGCGGCAGTGTCTTGATATCCTGACTTGCTGCCACACAGTAGTTTTGTGGAAAATGTGACCTTTCTAATCTGGCTAAACATCAATACATGTAAACTAAAAACAAATGGTACAATTATGTACAGTAGCCCTATATGTATTTTTTTTTCTTAAAAATTATCCTTTAAGTAGACAATGAAATAAAGCAGATTGAAGTAAACCTGCCTAAATAAAGGTTGAATGGATGAAAAAAGTCTTGGTATTGATTTAAACAAACAAAAAAGTGTTACATTCACACTGTGGCGTGTTTGTGCTGAAGGTGTGACGGGATTAACTCTGCCTGGTGCTGTGCTCTGTTATGAGTTCCAAGCTGCCATAAGCTTCTGTCACATTTCTTGTTTTTCTATCCTCTTATCCAGTTTTGTACGTTTGCCAGCCAACGCACCCTTCGTTTCTCCGGAAAGACGAGACAACGCTTACTTTTAACTCGTAAACCTGACTTTCCAATTCTTGAATTATTCATGGGAAGTTCTCTGTGTGCAGACTTCAGCATCATTAGCAGTGCTAATAAAATATGAATATTTGCACATGCCAGACTTTGTTGGTGACAGCATTTATTGCTGCAGATGTGCCTGAATCCCAGTCAGTCTGAATCATATTTTTACAAACATTCATTAAATGTGTAGTAAAATGCTAAAAACTATATATGCACTTGGCAAGGTTTTGTACTTTTAAAACAATTCTCGCAGCGCTGGAAGCTTTAATCTTCAAACAGGATACTTTTGTGTTCCACCCCCATAGTGCACTTCAATAATCCCTTTTTTAATATCTCACATTGCCAGTGGCGTTTGCTTCCTGCAGAATAGGGGATTGGATTACTAATGTCAGGATTGCAATGGAGGAACATGATTGAACATGTCACTTTGCTGTTTGTACTTGGAGGCATGATGCATTTATGTGTATATGGATGGAAACAACCCTCCACCCCCCCCACCCCCACATGGCAAAGCAAGATGAGGGAGGATCAGTGCCGGTAGTGACTCCGAATGTCCGTAAGTCCAGATCTGAAACACTCCTTAGTTTCTCTGAAGCTGCTGCATCACTGACAGATCATCCTTGCTGGAATATAGTTGCAGAGAAATCACAGCATTCGTCTTGTTGCGAGCGTGGAGGTGAAAACACTGAGTAAGCTCTTTGTATTGCTCCATTTTTGTCCCACAGTGGAATTCAGGCTTGTGTTTGTCAGACTTACAACAGCATTAGACAGAAGCTCAGGCAAAGCAAACGGCAACAATCAGCATTAACCCCCTCGCTGCCTTAACTCACGCCGCCTGCTGCCATTCATTCAGTCAAAGCTCATCAGCATTACGGTAATAACCAAGAGTATATCTATTTAAACTGCAACATTATGATGGTGATGAAAAGATGATGAGAAAAGTTAAAAAAATGGATACAGTGAAGGTTTGTAAAAGAAAACAAAAGTGGATGCATCACAAAAATCATTTTTCTATTTGACATTTAGACCATCGCCAGCATTTTGCAGCAGCTTGTTGTTTATTTCGCAGCGCGACTGAGTCGTACGTACAACATGACCACAAGCCCAGAGCTCCAAAGCATTTAGGGCATGATGTGCCCGAGGTCCGCTCGCGTCTGCGTGATTGATGAAAACTGCCACCTCTGTGACCTCAGGTAGCTGCACACCGCTCACTCCATCTGTGGGTGGCGAAGAGATTCTTACGACGTTACCCCGTTTGTTTTACACAGGAACATATCAGTGTTTCAACAAGTAAATAAAACCTGAACCACGAGTAATACACAGGTTCAAACAGTCTTATTTGAATTTATTTTATTTATTGCTTTGTTGATGAAACAAAACAATGTTTAAAATAATGCAATTTTATAAAGTTAACATGGTGCAGCAAATTGCAAATGCATTTAAAAAAACACGAGTTTGAAGAAATATTAGAATAAAAACAAAGAAAACAATGAATATTTTTAAATAATAGGTGAAAATAAGACGTAATCTCACATTAATCTGTGCTCTCCCTCCTCCTCTTTACCATAGAAGCCACTGATTAATTGTATCTTTAAAATGTAACAATCCTGATTTAGTTAAGAAAACAAAATGAAAATTAAACAAATACCATGTTCACCAGCTAAACCAGTTGAAGAAACTAACTGGAGCACCGACTGAGCGTCTTTCTCCACCCGTCCCGTGCTGAGGTTTTGTCTCTTTAAGGTGTTCAGTTCACTTCCTGCTCACACAGTCATGTGACGTACAACTAAAACTTATTATTCATTTTATTTAAAAAAAAAGTTTTTGAAAAGCATCATTGAAATATTGGATATGCTTTATTTTTCACTGTATTGCTTAAAAAAAACTAGTTTTCTTAAATGATTAATTGGGGCGGATCAACCTTAGTTTTTCCAAAAGTGTGTGTGTGTGTGTGTGTGTGTGTGTGTGTGTGTGTGTGTGTGTGTGTGTGTGTGTGTGTGTGTGTGTGT
>JAVCKU010000182.1:21793726-21804080 GCA_032273985.1 Hypsolebias coamazonicus
TCATATTTCAACATGGCTGCAGCGGGTGATATGCATTCCTTCATGTTTGAACATGGCTGCAGAGGGTGATTTGCTTTCCTTCATATTTCAACATGGCTGCAGCGGGTGATATGCATTCCTTCATGTTTGAACATGGCTGCAGCGGGTGATATGCATTCCTTCATGTTTGAACATGGCTGCTGAGGGTGATATGCATTCCTTCATATTTCAACATGGCTGCAGCGGGTGATATGCATTCCTTCATGTTTGAACATAGCTGCAGCGGGTGATATGCATTTCTTCATGTTTGAACATGGCTGCTGAGGGTGATATGCATTCCTTCAAGGAACATTCGACTCTCACCAACTCGAGCGTCTCCTGAAATGTTTCATTCCTCCTCAGCTCCTGGAACGCGCTCCATGATCCGGTTTATTTCCTCTGATCTTCGGATGTTGAAGCTTCTGGTTGTGCCGTAACATTTTCTGGGTTTCATTAGAGAATATTTTCTGAAGGACAGAAGCAGAACCAGTTGTTTCCCACCTGGACCAGAACCACAGGATGAACTTCTTGTCAGTTCTCCTTGACCACGTTCCCTCCTGCATCTCGCAGCTGCTTTGCAGTCAGTAAACATGTCCCTGCTTTGCGTCCAGGTTCAAGGTGTCACACTGTAAACACGTTACATCACGTTCTGCGTGGACGAAGCATGGACTCGTTTCCTGCTGTGCTCTCACACGCTGCACTCCTGTCTGCACCGAGCCCGGAGGATCCCGAGCTGTTAACATAGCTGACGGCCATGTTGGAAAGTGCTCTGAATCCTAATGGATCTTTCAGGGAACGAGCAGCCGCGGACTCTGGTCCAGAAACAGCTCGTTGGCATGCAGCGCCACGAGGCCGGCCTCCATTTCACTGTCTGAGTTTTATGAAAAGGTTTCAACCTACTGAGGGGGAACTCTTTTAACAACACAGAATTGGTCTAATAGGCCTTGTAACAAGTGGTAAGCAGTGATTTACTACCATTCACACAGTTCACTGATTTATGGGCATTTTTTAGGTGTTTTGCATGAATAATAGAAAAGCAGCTAGGGATTGTTGCTGAAAATGTCAAAAGTGAAAATGTTAATGCCACAACGTCCAGTTTCTCCACAGGGATCATTAAACATCCATTAATCTTCTCGGTGAATGTTGCTGCTGCGTCAGCAAAGATTCGTAATTTATTAATACGCCCAAACAAAATCTGCGGTGACATTTACAGCAAGCGGCCATTTTGCAGACAGAAACGAAGCTTTGAAGGGTTTTGAGTTGATTTAGCTGATAATCCTGATAAGAATCGGACATTTGTTTTCCTGCAGCCGAGAAAGCAGCTCAGAAGGATTCGCTGCCGGGTCCAAGTGAAGAAGAAAAAGCTAAAGACATTGTCAAAGTCAGCCATGAACAAAAGATTATCTCCCGCCACATTTTCTGCACGACTGCTGAAATTTGCTGAATTAGCTGAAATTGAAAGCTAAAGAAAACAATACAGCAGAACCTAGCAAAATCCTAAAAATAATAATAAAAAATAAAACACTGGCTAAATATTGTACAATGCTAGTCAAAACCAATAGCTTACTTTTAGCTAAAAGAAAAATGCTACCTAAAAAAATTTAAACTGCAAAAGGCTAGCTAAAAGCTGGATTAAGGAAAAGGCAAAATCTAAAAGTAGCAAATTTTGGCTAAAAAGTCAAAGTAGCAAAAAGTGATCTAAATGTTGCAAGTAGCAAAATGCTAGCAGCACAACTCTAGATAAAATGTAAAAGTAGCAATAGCCTAGCTAAAAAGCAAAGGTTGCAAAAGGCAAGCTAAAAGGACTAAAACACAAGCTAGCAGTTGCAACAGACTAGTTAAAATATAAAAAATGTAGCAGTAAAAGTAGCCACATGCTAGTTAAAAGCAGTGAAATGCTAACTTTTTTCCTTCTGTCGGCTGCTCCCTCCTTCAGGGGTCGCTACAGCGAGCTAAATCACATGCAGACTTGGCGATTATTTTTACACTGGATGCTCTTCCTGTTGATGTATTTCACCTGTGATTTTCTTTGCACTACAGTCAAATGTTTTGAAAAGTTAAACCAGAGTTAAACTCCAAATAGAACGGGACATTTAGATGTATGTTGTAAAACAGCTCAGAGTATTCAGGAGCAGCTCGAGTCCAAACAGCGTGGAAGCTAAATGATGAGGAGAAACAGGATCACAGGCGTGTGACTGCTGACTCATCAATAATCCACTCATTGATCCTCGAACGACCTCGAGTCTGAGTCGCGCTCCAGTGGGTCATGGCTCCTGGACCTGAGCAGGACCCGGTGTGTGATTGGTGTTAGGTACCGCCTCGAGGCTACAGCGACACGACAACGGACCCTCAGAGCCATGAATCAAGGTGTTTCATTTAAAGAAGTTAAACTTTACAAAGTAAAGTTGAGCTGACGATCGAGCAGAGCGGTGAACTCCTCTGAAAGCCTCGCTAGACGTCATTCGAGTCCACACCTTCACACTGCTGTCCAGCAGTCAGAGGAATTAGCTCCTCCTTCTTTTACAAACCTGTTTCCTGACCTCAGTGGGATAAAGGTCACGAGGTCACAGACAGGTTGGACGTATAGACACACTTCCTGCAGCACCAACTCTGTGGCGATGCGACCGTTAAGGTGAAAGGACATGATTAAAGGTTAATAATGTGTTCATTGTATTTGTACTGAGTTCATTTATAGTGTTTTAGTAAAATATTTGGTAACTTGAGGCTGGTTTGCTCTCACCCATATCTATATTCTTCTAAAAAAATAAAAGTCCCTGAAGCTCCTGGAGAAAGTCTCCACGCTGCTGCCAGTTGTCAGGACTGTGTGTTGGGGCTCGCTCTCAGCCACCATCTCACCAAACTTCAGCTCAATAAGACAAAAAGTCTATGAACCATTTTTCCTTACAAGCTTTGATGTCCATCTTAGTATTATAGTATTTTTTCTCATTTAGTTAAAGCGGCCATCTTGGATTTTTGATTTGCATTAGAAATGTGTAACTCATTCTCAGCTAGGACCGAACCAAATTTCAGCTCAATGGGTCAAATAATGACCGATTTATAATCAATTGTGTGTTTTACAAGGTAACTGTGGCAGCCATCTTGAACCAGAATGGCTCCAAGAGATTCATCTGATGATTAAACAATGTTTTGAAGGAACTAAAAATATTTCAATGTATTTTTTGTGGAAAATATTTGCAAATCAAGCTAAATACTTTTGAAAAGCAATAAAAGATACAAAAACTATATTTATTGGCTGAATGAGCTGAAAATAATGATGCATGAACAGCTAAAGTAACAGAACGCATGCAAAAGGAGTTACTTTTACAAAAAAAAATGTACAAGGCTGAATTCAAACTCTTATTTTTCTGCTCTTCTCCATCAGGATGATAAATCATCACAGCACAAGGCTTTGAGCGTTTCTTTACACGTAAAATAAATGGATGAGAATCGGTCCATGTTTGACCGAGCGCAGCCTCTGGAGCTCCAGCAGATCCAGAGTTGCTCCTCACACATCAGAGGCTGCAGTGACAGTCCTGAAAACAACGAGCTGACATTCACCTCACTAATTGGCTATTAGGCCTAACGGGGTTTCAGGCCCACAAACACTTCATCCTCTCACATCACGCCTGACCTCTGATGGCTTCGCCTCCCCATCACATCCCCTTATTGCTCCAGGAAAAGGCGAGTCCGTCACGCTGAGGAATAATTGGAACGCAGGTGGAGAAACCTGCCAGCGCTCAGCTGTTTACCGTTCTCTGCTTCTGCAGCTGTGCAGCTCTGTTCATTAGCCAGGCAGCAAGGAAAGTGTTAAATTTAAAAGAGATGTCAAGAATAATTAAAAATCATCTGCCTGAGTTTTAAAACAGCTGTTTTAAATTGTTTTATTTTGAAACATCAGCAGCTGATCGGTGTTTCTGTGCAGCTTCAGGTCTGTGAGGACTTGAAGACTTTTTGCTGCTTCTGTCGTCACATTTCGTCCAAACGAGCAGCTGTTAAACAGCAAAGGTCACAAATACGCATCAGAACCAGAGCAAGTCCAGCACAGGGTGTCGATGGAGTTCTGTTGGGTTTTCATGGTCAGATTCAGAAAAACCACGCTGCGAGTGCCCGGTCCAGGAGGAGCATGAGGTGAACACTCCGGTCCACCAGACGGTTCTTTCATGTCCATCTGTGCTGAGAGATGTTTGGTCCACTCTGAGAGACGTTTGGTCCACTCTGTGATATATTTGGTCCACTCTGAGGGACGATTGGTCCACTCTGAGAGACGTTTGGTCCACTCTGAGGGACGATCGGTCCACTCTGAGAGACGTTTGGTCCACTATGAGAGAAGCTTGG
Source organism: Hypsolebias coamazonicus (assembly GCA_032273985.1). Taxonomy (NCBI): domain Eukaryota; kingdom Metazoa; phylum Chordata; class Actinopteri; order Cyprinodontiformes; family Rivulidae; genus Hypsolebias; species Hypsolebias coamazonicus. The sequence goes on from JAVCKU010000182.1 coordinate 21,798,080, forward strand.
TCCACTCTGAGGTACGTTTAGTCCACTCTGAGAGATGTTTGGTCCACTCTGAGAGACGTTTGGTCCAATCTGAGGCACGTTTAGTCCACTCTGAGAGAGTCCACTCTGAGAGACGATTGGTCCACTCTGAGGGACGTTTAGTCCACTCTGAGGGACGTTTAGTCTACTCTGAGAGATGTTTGGTTCACTCTGAGAGATGTTTGGTCCACTCTGAGGGATGTTTAGTCCAATCTGAGAGATGTTTGGTCCACTCTGAGATGTTTGGTCCACTCTGAGAGACATTTGGTCTACTCTGAGGGATGTTTAGTCCACTCTGAGAGATGTTTGGTCCACTCTAAGGGACGTTTAGTCCACTTTGAGAGATGTTTGGTTCACTCTGAGAGATATTTGGTCCACTCTGAGTGATGTTTAGTCCACACTGATGGACGTTTAGTCCACTCTGAGGGAAGTTTGGTCCACTCTGAGAGATGTTTGGTTCACTCTGAGGGACGTTTAGTCCACTCTGAGAGATGTTTAGTCCACACTGAGGGATGTTTAGTCTACTCTGAGGGATGTTTGGTCCACTCTGAGAGACGTTTGGTTCACTCTGAGAGACATTTGGTCCACTCTGAGAGACATTTGGTCCACTCTGAGAGACGTTTGGTCCGCTCTGAGGGACGTGACCCAGGCAGCTCCCGTTAATGTCTCTCATTCTGCTCAGCGTCTGTTCTGCTTTTGTTTGTCTTCTTCCTCTGAAACCCAAAAGCTATGGAGAGTGGAATGTGACAAAATCAAATAAATACATCATGACATAAATAAATGTAAATGTCCCGTTAAATAAACAAATATACCATAAAATTAATATATCATTTAATAATTTAATACATCATTACCTCGTTAAATTTATAATTGTTATTAAATAGACAATTAGTTAATTAAATATCCCATTAAATAAATAAATGTACATTTTATTAATTAATTACTTAATTGCATTTTTAATAACTTAATTATTCATTGAATGATTTAATAATGTATTAAATCATTAAATGATACATTTAATGATTTAATGGGACATTTATTGGTACATTTATTTATTTCATGATGCATTTATTTGTTTGATTTTGTTACATTCCACCCTCCATATCAACCAGCCCAGTTTCATTACAGACTTGTTACCTGAGCGCTCCTTTGAGTGGGGGGGGGGGGGGGAACAGATGTTCTAACTAACAAGTAAAACTCAGAATCACGGTACACGCTGCAACAAAAACTTTACATAAAGTTTGTCTGTTAACAAAAGGGGATCTCTGTGTGTTAGCAAAATATCTCACAAACATCCATCCATTATCTTTTTACCAGCTTCTTCTGAACCATGGGGCAAATTGTAATGACTCTCAGGAACTGGATGCAGATCTACAGCAGATTGAGTTTTGGAGTTCAACTTGGCCACTAGTGTTGCATGAGCTCGTGCACAGTGTAAAGACTAAACAGCTGTCTCAGTTTTAAATGCTGGTGTGAAAGGTGGCGGGCGACATGCATTCCTTCAAGTCAGATCACTTTAAAAGTTGTGTCCTCCTGAAACGGTGGTGCTGCTGACCCCGATGGAGGCACGACAAGGTGAATTTTTATTTCAGCAAATCTGATTTAATCTGAGACGTCTTTGAATAAATAATCCATGTTCATCTGATGAACTGAAGGATACGGTGCACTGCCTCCTAATCTAACTCCTATCATGCAAACATCTCACACCTCAAACACCTTGAACAAGGAATAAATGGTCAATAATTCTTCATTAACTGTGAGTGTTGACAGAAACATCTGAAAATAAAACACCAAGTAAAAACTGAAGAGTCAGGACGACTCAACTGGAACAAAAAAAAGTTTTTTCCTTTTCTGAAATGTAATGAAAAAGAGCTGAATGACTGATAAAGTTTGTTTCGTCAAAAATAAACTAAGCAGAACAGCAGCTAAATCCTAAATTAGCTCTATAGTATCTAAAAGCTAAGATTTAAACAACAGTTACTTCAATTTAGCTAAATTACCTGTATATCTAAAACTTAAAATATTCCCAAAACTATGTAAAAGCTGATATTTGCTCAACAGTTGCTCAAAACTAAGTTTAACTTAACAAGAGCTATTTGTGCTGAGAGTAATAAAATCGTAGCTAAAATCTAAACTGAGCTCAAAAGTAGCTAAAGCCTAAAGCCAGCGAAACAGCGGGTAAATGTTTAAGTTAACAAAACTGTTTCAAAAAGCTAAGATTAGCACAGCAGGAGCTAAATGCTAAAATTAGCACTATAGTATCTAAAACCTAAGATGAAAACATCAGTAGCTAAATGATAAGTTCAGCTAAATTTAAAGCTAAAAGTTAAAATCACAACAGTTGCTAAAAGCTAAGAATAACATAACAATAGATATTGCTGAGCGTAGCAAAATTAGAGCTAAATAGAACTTAAAAATTAAAATATTTAAAAAGTACAAATGTTACAAATATGACGAGCCATAGCACCTGAATCAGCTGAGGATCAGCTGAAGATCAGCTGAAGATCGTGACAGCTGAATGCTTATAGATCCTGAAAGTTTGCAGAAATGGTTAAATGCTGAAACGTGTATGAAACTGTGAAGAGGAAAACACGGATGCTGACTCAGCGTTCACAGAGTCAAAGGTCAGAGTCTTGCAGCTGCTTTGGAGTCGAACAACTCCAGCTGTGTTCAGAAGCACATCTGGATGTTTTTGGACTCAGCGTCATGTGAGAAACGTTTAATTTGACGGGCGTTCTGAGTCGTGGCTTCGCAGTGAACAGCTGCGGCGGTGCAGCGGGGGCGGCAGGAAGGATCAGCAACGAGCTCTGCACAGCCTGGAGGCATCGACAAACAGGAGGATGAAGATGATCTTCTGAAGTCCACGTTCAGGAACGTGTGGTGGGCTCAGAGCTGCAGAGCACGTCCAGCCTACGAGCGGCCGCGCGGCGTGCAGCAGCTGAAGTTACGTAACGACGGCAGCCTCAGGAGGCCGTACCGTCAGAGTCAGAGCTGCTTCGACGTTTCTTCATGTTCATTTGGGAAAATTACACAAGAACCAGGAAAAACACTAAACAAAACTCCTTATTGAGACAAGAAGGACGGAAATAAAACCTTGAGTAAAAATTCAACCATGAGACATTTGTTAGATCTGATAAAAGCTAAATAAAAAAATGCTAAAGTATGTAATTAACACATTTTGGGTGAATAAAGAAAGAAAATAAAGAATAAATGATTCAGAGTTCAGATTAAAATTTAAAATATGAATAACGCTGAATTAGTGAAAGTGTTTTGTTTTTGCTTGTTTTTGTGTTTTTCACATTTTACATCAAGTAAACGACAAATATTTCAGATGGACGACTTCGGGAGTCAATCCATGTCAAGATGGCGACTTTAGCCGTCACTTCAGCTCATTCAACAGATCATGAGCTGAACTGAGCATCGTGTCTGTAAAACGTTCATGACTGAGATGATCAGACCGTTGTTATCAAAGTTTCACCAAAGCACCAACATCTGTCAACATGAAATGATCCATGTGTGCACGCTGGACTTTTAACTTTTAATGTTTTAATAGTTTCTGTATTGTGTTTTGTGTAGACTCTTCCTACTTTCCTTTGAATTTGATAAACCCGTCGTCATCTTTGTTTTTTGGTCATTTAAAAAAAAAAAAAAAAAAAAAACTTTCCGTGCTCTTTACTTCTCATTCATTATGTTTTGAAGTTGTGATTTTCATGTCCTCTCCTTGAACTTGTGCTGGACTTTCCATAATCAAATTATTAATAATGTCAATATTTGAATTCTGCTCGGCGTTTGTTCTTTAAATGTGTAAAAAAAATGTCTGAGTTTAAGAAACAGCGTGTTTTGTCCTCGCTTGCTGCTCTGCAACATGTCTGGACTTTTAGACTAATTAGCAACACCTGTGGCTGCACCTGTTCACAAACATGAAGTCTCCAAGCAGCAGGGAATTGGACCTGTGTCCTGCGTGGTTAGCTAGCCGTTAGCCGACTGAACTGACCAAAGGATTCGTTTAAGCCAAAGTTTTCTGGAACTTTCTGAAGTCTGGGCATGAACCTCTGGAGACGGGACTTGTCTGCACCTCTTCATCTGGCCTTCAGAGAAGCCGCCGCCTTCCTGCTGAACAGCTGAGTCATCTTTTCTTTATTTCTTCGTGTTCCCTCGCTGCCAACGCTGCTGGCTCTTGTTTGCTGTTCAGATGGGCCTTTTGTCTTTTGTTTGGATGCGGCTGCGTGTGCTGTTTGTGTTTGTATTAATTATAAATGATGCCACTTTGTTGGTGCTTGTTGCTCATCGTGTTTCTGGCAGGTGTAATGTGGCGCTTCCTGTTGCTTAACAGAGAGTAAATATGGAATTAGAGGGATAATGCTGCTTTTGCTCGAATGCATTTGTTTAGATTTTATTGCTGGTCCTGCAGAGATTGTTGTTTTTGCTGTGTAATGTGGGCATTTTACATGTTATACACTCTTGCACACAGTAATGCACATGCAGTTATTGGAATTTTATTGTAGCGTTGCTGGAAGCCCTTAGTGGCATTCATGCACAGCATCTGCAGCCAGGTTGTTTTGAACTTCGTTATAAAGAAGGAAAATCAACTCAAAGCACCACGTCATCCTGCTGTACTGTTCTGCATATCATAATTGCATCTAAAATGGAAAGTCGCTGACGTTTTTTCCACCGCTGCTACTTAAAACACACCGATTATCATTTTTGGTGGCCATCTGCTTGTCTTCTTCCAAATCACCCAGGCCACAGATATTTTGTCTGTATTTTAAATTCATAATTATGTGCTGCGTGGTGGTGGAGGTGTCTTTTTCCTGCTGTTTGCCTGGGGGACGGTTGGATTTAGATTAGTTCAGACATCATTTATTCTAAGCAGATATGCTTGTTGAGAAGTAGCCGTTCTGCAGCTGCTGCAAGCCGAACACATGCAGATTTCAGCTAGTGTCTGTTTTTGGTCAAATGCTGTTATGAGAAGTGGAAACGTGTCCATCCCTTTTTATGCTCTTAATACAAATACCTCCAGTGTTTTTAATGACTTTTATTTATTTTTTAAACTAGAACATGTTCTAAACAGTACTGAAAATAAGTCCATATTTTAGGCTTCAACTGCTTCACTGATGTGTTTTTGTATACATAACCTTCATTGAAGGTTTTTTAATGATGATGATGATGAAGCTTTGGATGCTAAGGATTACTGTGCTGCACTTTACTTAGACCTGTCCAAAGCCTTTGATGCTGTAGATCATGTCATCTTCTGCCACAAGCTCTCAGACACTGGCTCCTCAGATCACACTGTTGGTTGGCTCTCAATCTCTCAAGTCCAAGGCAATGTGTTCAACATAACGGTACTTCAACTAGCTACCGAATGGTTACTAATGGTGTACCACAAAGCTATGTTTTAAGACTCATTATTTTTACAATTTATATAAATAATTAAGGTCAAAACATTCCTGACAAATCATTGCATCTCTATGCTGATGACACTGTTGTTTGTTGTTGAGCTAACACAGCTGCCAAGGTTTTCCATCATCTGCAGTTCTTGTTTTACTGCGTTTGACGTCATTCATTCAGACTTATTCCGTCTCAAACTGCTGCTAAATGCTGATAAAATCAAAGAAATGTTTTCAAACAGGAAGTTGGTGCAAGCAGCTCTTCCTCCTCTCTCATCCATGCATCGTGTTCCTATTGAGTTTGTAGATTCTTACACATATTTGGAAATTTTAGTTGATGCACATCTCTACTTTAAGCTGCATGTTGAAAACTTGATAAACTGAAATTAAAATTTGGTTTCTTTTTCAAAAATAGAGCTTTTTTAACTCTGAATGTTGGGAAACATCTTGTAGCTACTACTTTCCTACCGTCCATTGATTATGGTGACATTATTTGCATGAATGCTCCTGCCAGCTGCTTGCAGATGTTGGACGCTGTCGGTCACGGTGCACTAAGATTCATAACTGGTTGTAACTATCGTACCATCACTGCACTC
>JAVCKU010000182.1:21810085-21823706 GCA_032273985.1 Hypsolebias coamazonicus
CCCCCCCCCCCCCCCCCCCTCAGCTGTACTGATCAAGACGCCCAGTCGTGAACTCCTCCACCTGAGGCCCTGCTGCCAAACTGGACACACAAATCTATGACTAATCCTTGAGTGTTCATTTTATCATGACAACACACACACTTACACACACACACACCCCCCCTCCCTTGATTGGTGGTTTGTTTTTTAATAGTCTGGTAAGTGTGGGTTCACTTAATTTAAGGTGGTGGTGGTGGGGGGGTATTATCCACATGGGCAGCAGCTGAAAGTCGTGGTCTCCCTCAGAGCTGTCGTCTGTTGCATGCTGATAACATTGATGTGCCCCCCCCCCCCCCTCTTGTGCCACAGTTTTCTTCAGACCAGACAAAGGGGGTGGGGGGTGGGGGGTTGACACAGGAAGGTTTTCCACGGAGGAATGGAAGCTCAAATAAAAGGATGTTCAGGGAGACGGTGATGGATGAAGAAAGGGCCAGTTCTATTTTCCTTAACGAAGCGACCTTTCTGTAATCAATGAGTGGTGCAACTGAAGGCGCCGAGCTGACCCCCCACCCTCACCCCCACCCCCGGCCTCTGCTGAGGTCAGAAAAAGGAAATGTCTTAAAACAAACAGTTTTTACTTTTTATCTATGTGTTTTCTACATATTTATGTGAGTGTGTCGTATTAAAGTTGAAAAATGGAGACAAAATAACAGCCGGACATTTCTCCATTGGCATCTTCTTTTGCTCTTTTATTTTTTGTACAAGCTAATGATCAAGTAGCAATATTTTTAAGAAAATGGTAAGATTCATTGTTTTACTCATCATTTTCTTGGGTTACCTCGTGTAAAATCTGACACTTCAATAGAAGTGGTTTCAAAATAACCAATAGATTAAAATATACTTTTCTTCTTGGGTCTGAGGCTTCGGCTGCTGAAATCAGCCAAACGGCTGTAAAACAGATCGAGATTGACGTTTTCTTGAAGAGGCCGAAGGACAAGTTGAAAACTGTCGAGATAAAATGGATTGACCTTTTCTGGATCTGCAGAGTATCGAAACTCTTTACTTTTGATCTTTACCAGTTTCAGCCGCTTCACTGCTCAAACTAAAGCTTCTATAAATCAGCTGCTCTGACAGAAGAGCTTCATACTTTGTTGTCTGCTCTTTTTGATTCAGTTTCTACATGAATTATGATCAAATACTGTTTAAGATCAAAAACTAATTAACACCAGCGCAGATATACTTTCAACATACGAAACAAACTTGAATGTGTTTCACACATTAAGTGTCTTATTTGAAGCTTTAAAAAGATGATTAGCATATTTATTAAACCAAATGTGTTTTGTTGGACCAATAATTCAGAATAAAAAAGTAAAGCAAAGCAGGACAATAAGTCTCAAATCAAAGACTGAGCCCAGATCCAACTCAAAACACTCAACACTGCTGTCAATATCTAAAATAACTTTGCGGTCGCCTATGGATCTCTTTATTGATCTGACTGGAAACAGCAGTTTTAGAGCTGCTTTATTTGTTTGCAATTAAAATAAATCAAATCTGATTAAAATTAAGAGTGAAGCTGTGAAGTACTGTCTGCATCTCAAGATAGAATTAAAGAATTAACCCATTCTATTAATTGATGAATTATCTTACAGATTATCAGTGTATAAGTGTAAACAGGGTTGTTGTGTACTGTGGTCCCGTCACGTTTGTCTTTCAGTAAACACCCACACAATGGGGGTGTGTGTAAATTCATACACTTAAAATATATTTAAGAAAAATATATTTTCTTTGGTGCAAATGCATCATTAGGCACTATCATAAAACCGTTCAGTGAAATGTCCCCAAAGACATTCGGCCTCTGACGGTTCACACATCACTAGTGAGGCCACGTCCTGCATGGATGTGTCAGAACTGAAGGCAGCTTCACAAAACTCTGATGTGAAGCACGTCACAGTAAACCTGTGATGGATGTCCACTATGGGACAAAATTAAATAAATACATGTCACATTCCACCCTCCATACTCTGCTGCACAGGAACCATGAAATAAATGAACACACAATGAAATAATTAAATGTATTTTTTTAAATTACATTAAATTATTTAATGTCATTATTTAAAAGGTACCTTATTTATTTAATGGGAAATTTAACTAATTGTGTATTTGATAATTTAACTGTACATTAAATTATTTAATGATATATTAAATAATTAAATTATACATTTAATTAATGGGACATTTATTTATCTGATTTAATCACATTCCACCCTATATACACTGCTGCATGGTGGCCATGAATTAAATAAATACACAGTGAAATAATTAAATATATTTAAAACATCTTGAAAATTACATTTAATTATTTAATGTCATTATTTGAAAGGTACATTTATTTATTTAACTGGATGTTTACATTTATGTCATGATGCATTTATTTATTTAATGGCATTCCACCCTCCATACAATGCTGGTTTAATCTGTCAAAATAAGTGTTCAGCTCCAGATTGAAGTATTTCGTGGAAGTGTCTGCTCTCTTCAGATGTCAGGAGCTCAAACAGCACCTGGGTGCGTGGAGGCCACACTCATCATGTCTTCTGATGCTCATGTGGCAGTGGGACCTTTCAGAGCTCTGAGACATCCACCAACAACCATCTATCTGCCTCGCTGGCCAAAAGTGGCATGAACAGACATTTAGCTGAAAACAGAGAGTGGAAGAACCTTCAGGATGTTAAAGCTCAGACGACAAAGACACGGGTCACTTGGGTCACGCTGCGTTTAAGATCTTTTATACAACAGCCTGTTTCTGGTATCACAAGTTGTCAGATTCTTGGTTGGTCTTCTTCTTTTTTTTTTTTTTACCATTTCATGTTGATCATGCTCTTTTCTGTAGTTTTCTTAACAAATCTTTATTATTAAGAGAGCTAATTCACTAATATTATCATTAAAATGTAAAGTCTATACCATAGTTGATGCTTCAAATAATCCACTGTTTTTACTCAGGGTTTAATTTCATCCCTGTTTTTGTACAATGCATTAAGTGTTTTCAAGATCAACAAAACAACTTTAGTCCTGTGACTCTTGATTAGGTGTACTCCAGTTAAAAGCTGCTGAGACAGTTTTGTGTTGAATAAATAAATGGCTTTGGATGTGGATGACTTTTAAGAGGCTTGAGTGCTGCCAACCCGCTCTTCAGAACGACTGCTTCCCAGCTCCGTCGGATTGCTCCACAACAGATGGTGGTGTCAGAGCATCATCTAGGGACTCTGCTGGCGCTGTGAACAGGAGGGGGAGTGTTTCCACACGCACCCACAGTAGAACTGGTCAATCAGACTGAGGTGGATTTATAAACATCTGGCTGTGAGCTCAGTGCAGTGATTTTTACTGATGCTGTGTGTGGCAGTAATGAGATGGGAATCGGATGCATTTTTAAATTGCCCGGGAGGATGCCCTTGAGGGGTGTCCTCGTGCGACGCTGCCTGTGGTCGAAGCTGCCACCAACTCCAGCCCTGTCAGGGACACTACCTACAGCCGACGCTCTGATCTGTGTAATGAGCAACTGATCAATCCAATTCTGTCCGGGCTGTGCAGCGGCGTGTGGAATATTAACTAACCGTGTCAACAAAGTAATTTAACCAGGTCCACAAAGCGAGTCTGAATGGAGACTGAACAACAGTTCCTGTGACCTAATGGGCTGTTTTGTTCTCGGCAAGCGTTCTGTTTGCCTTCAGAGGAAGTCTCGTCCTTCTGGTGGTCTGGTTTCAGACCAGCGACTGGAACCTGTTGTCACTCTGCTAAAATGTTGATTTAAAATGGATAAATAAATAAAAAAAGACGAGGCAGGGTCGTTGTGCAGTTTCAACTCGTTGGTGGTCCAGTGGAGTGACGAAGCAGCTGGGAGTGTTGGGACAGGACAGTCATGACCTGAGCGTGTCCAGCTGTTGTTCACCACCTGCCTGCGTCCACAGAGGACGTGGACTACAATGCCCTGCATGGTCCTGTTGGCTCCTCTGTGCCCTGACAAATGAAACCTAATAGTCCAATCATTGCTGCAATTTGGATTTAATGTGGAAAAATGGAAACTTTGCAGAGAAAATGTCGCATCACTGACGTCTAGCAGTCCAGGAGATCTGGTGGAGGTCTTGGTGTCATTGTTTTTGACTGCTCCCCCAAACATATAATCGGATATCACTGTAGATTTACATCAAGTCAGTCAGTGTGCCCGAGCCAACAGCTGGTCATGTCATGAAGCAGACACCTGTTCTCCTCCCTCAGAAGCTGCAGCTCTGATTGGTTTAATTATGAAGCTCAACGTTGGAGGGTGAATGTTCTGCTCCCTGTGCTCCACAGTGAACCACAACTTATAATTTAGCATTGAGACGTCTGCCTTGTATGGTTTGAGTATCATGAAGCCATCTACTATAGATTTGATCAGTTTTTTTTTACTCCCATATAAAATTCAACATCTATCAAACCAGTTCTTTGAATCTCTTACAGAACAAAAAGAGCTTTCAAAAAGTTGTCGTCCATTTAAAACAATATTTTAAGAATGTGGCTCTTGTCCAACATGCTGCATCTGTTTAGTTCTATTTTTGTTTTCAAACATTTTATAAATCCTGTTTTGGTTTAAAATTATGACAAACTGAAGGATTAGAATTAGATGCAAATCTGTAAGAAACAATATGAATCTAAAATAAAAGCTTTTTCAGAACAGCCAAGACTTTTATCCTCTCAAAGGCCAAGGTGAATTTTGTTCTACTGAGACATGTTCACATGAGGTTTACTCTGGTAAAAGTAAAAACAAGTACAAAATTGCGATTGAAAATATTTTAAATAAATTTTAAAACAAGCTAACCAATCGGTAACATTCATCATAGCTTCAATAAAAACAGAATGTTGACTCAGAGGAACTTGAAACGTTTGCAGTTTATATCAGTGACTACAGATGTGCAGTGTGTTTGTACAGCATGTGTGCACGTTGGGTAATGAACACTAGATCCAGAACACAGTATTTTGTTAACACTGGTTCTGACGTTGCCCGTCAAACAGCTGCAGTGGGTCATCGATTCACGTCGGTGCTGAAAAGGTTGATGCTGGAGTCAAAAGAAACCAGATAAAGAAACTGTTTGTTGTGTTCTGCAGTCCGTCTGCCTTTGAGACAGGTGGTGCCCATGCTGACCCATTTTCTCCGCCGTGCTCACGTAGGCAGCAGAACAGGACTACAGAGCAAAAAAAGAAGGTGATCTGATGAATCGCGTTTTCTTTTACATTATTCAGATGTTTGCATTTCTGCACATGGCTCACCTCGGGGAACAACAGACACCAGAATGCTCAAGGGGTGAAGGTGAACAGAAAAGAGCAGAGTGATGCTCCGGGCAGTGAAGAGTCCTGCCATTCAGGTGGATGATACAGTCACACATGCAGACCCTTCTGCAGCCTAAACGTTGTTGCTTGTTCAATACATTCAGCCAGGGAGACACACGAGTACTTCATCAAGCTATTTAATGGTCACTAATGGTGTGCCACATGGCTCTGTTTTAGGATACACTCTTTTTACAATATATATAAATAAACATTCAACTTTAAAAATATTCTTGACACATCCTTGCTTCTCTATGCTAACAATGAAGTTGTTTATTGATGAACTAACAGTTGCCTCGGCTTTCCAGCTTCTTCAGTCTGACATCATACAGACATGTATGTATGTATGGTCAAACTGGTGCCAAATGCTGATGCAACTAAAGTGATGCTGTTTTCAAACAGAACATTGGTGCCATCAGTTCTTACTCGTATCTCATCCATGCTTGGTGTTCTTATTGAGTTTGTGAATTTTAATTGATGCACATCTCTTTTAAAGCCACATGTTGAAAATTTGATGAAGAAAGTGAAATTAAAACTGGTTTTCTTTTTCAGAAATAGATCTTGTTTCACTCTGAACACCAGGAAACACCTTGTAGATGCAACTTTCCTACCAACCATTGACTATGGTGACATTATTTACATGTATGCTCCTGCCAGCTGCTTGCAGATGTTGGGTGCTGTCTACCATGGTGCACTATGATCCATAACTGGTTGTAACTACTGTACCCATCACTGCACTCTGTCCTCCTCATTGGTCAGTTGGTCATCATTAATGTTACTTGGACCCTCACACTGGTTCATTTTCACCTATAAATCACTGCTTGGTCTGCTGTCTTCTTATATCTCCTCCCACATGGCACGTCATCAGTGCAGTTACAGCGTGCGCTCTGAAGACATCATTACCTGCAGCATCCTGTCAGTGTTGAGTGAACTCCGAAAAAGGGCCTTTTCTTACTCTGCTCCTGGAACACCTTACACAAAGATCTGAAGCTGTCCACTTCGATCGCTTTATGGGATTTTAAACATTTGAAAAGGTCAATGGAAACACCAAAGCAAATATGTTCCTGTCTTTAATATTTTACCTTGTTTCATATGCCATCTTGTTTTGACTGTCTTATTTGCTTTTAATTGTTTTTTTTTGTTAAATATTGTTGTCTGTACTTTATCTGTCTAAAACAGGTCTCTTTTATAAATGAGTCCTCATGACTCAGTGAGACTAACCTGTAGAAATAAAGGTTGGTTGAATGCAAATACTCCCTGATGGAAAAGGACCCTGCTACACTGAAAAGACAAACAGTTTAAGAAATACAAGTTAAGGAGTTTACTTTCCCTCAAAGTTGTCAAGTCCTTGCTTTCTGTGGACTCTGCCTGAGTTTGGTGTTTAAATTGGGTAGTTTATTGTATTTAAATGAAAAGGTTAACACAAAATAACAGCCATAAGTGATGGATAATTAGATTTAAATGTTGCATTGTTGTTTAAATTGTTTTTGAGTCTGTTGACCTTTTGCAAATAATTTTCCCAGGGTGATCTGTCTATTCTGGCTGATACTAAACACTTTTACATCTGAGTAATGGTTCATAATACACTCCACAATACACACACTTATTTCTGCCCTCTGCATACAACATTAATACCGTACATTATAGATAGTTTTCACTGCCGGCTTCATTCACACAAGTTAATTTTTAATTACATCTATGAAGATTAAGATATTCTTGCTCTAGGTGCTGCTATTTTAAACTTGGATGCTTCAAATGTGCAGTGAAGTTTTTGTGCTTCTTTTCCATGCAGATGAGATTATTTCTCAAAGTTTAATTTATTTTCATTTTTTGAAACTCTTTCTTCAGACACAACACGTCTGGGCTTCAGTTTAGGAAGGCATATGCAGAATGTTCTGACAGCCTGCTATTTGAGCTTCAGCTGCATCAAGAATATATAAAATATAGATTAGGTAAGTAGATATTTTATTGCAGCATTAATAAAATATCTTTAAAATGTTGGAGCGTTCAGTGTCTCAATGGTCTGTGTCGAGTGAAGTCTTGATGCAGATCATGACGTTAAAAGTTCACTTCTGTAGGGGCAGATATAAAAAGATTTCTTCTTCTTTCTGCTCCTTTCATTTTAATTTTTTTTATTTTAAATTGTATTTTTTGTTGTAATTGTTTGCATTGCTTTTTTTCCCTTTTATTTTTGTAGTTCTCTTTTTAAAATGAATAAATACATAAAACTAAAACTTCTCTTTGAAAACCACCATGTTTGTGTCTTCATCAACTAGAAGTCCAATCATTAGTAAGACACCAGGGGCGTTGCTAGCATCTGAGTTTTAGGGGTGTTTAGCCCCAGTACATGGCACCTGGTATTCCCAGGTGCTCCAATCCAATTTCTAACCAGGCCTGACCTGCTTATCTTCCAAGATTAGATATCAGGCATGTTCACGGTGGTGTGGCCTTAAATGAGGAGTTCAGGACTTTTAAAGTATCATAGCAGACAAAGACTAAACTTATATAAACCCAAGTTGCAACAAATTATCAACACACAACACACAAAACAAAGCAGAACTAGCTTTAAGCATGAACCTCTGACTGCAAAATGTTTGTAATGCAAATCCCCGACATTGGCGTCAGAGGAAAAGGGGGTGGAGCTCCTGCAGGTAACTGGTGTTTACCTTCGGGACAAATTGAGGTTGCTGATTGGTCAATTGCTGACGAGCCTACTGGAATGACTGACAGGTGACATTGAGGATCTGACTCGTGCAAAATAAATAAATAAATAAAAAAGTCATAGATTTTACTGGCCTGTTTAAGACCGTCATCATTTATTCCGTTTTTCAATTACTGTAATTATATACAGTATTTTGGTAAATCGAAGATTTTAGAACTAAGCTTCCTTACAAAATTCTAATGATGGTTTCTTAAATGTTCAGGGGTGTCGAGTTGAGCACCCCTGAAAAGAGGCTGAGCTCGCCCCTGGTCAACACACTTCATGTTTTCATTTCAGTACGCGGACTTCATGTGAAAGTTGCAGTTAGTAGCTCAGCTGTATTAATCCATCTGTTGGCACATTTCCTCTCATGATGCATTTAAAATTGCTGCTCATTGGATCACGGTGGTGAAACGGACAAAACAAAGAGATTAGATTAAAATTACAGACTGAAGGAACGAATATGAGAGCACAGGCAGATGAAACATGTATTTCTGGGAGTTCAATGGAGAAAGAACACTAACTTTACCTTTCATACTCAATTAGGAGAATCAATCATGATTAATTAAGAAAAATGGTCATTATTTTCCACTGACATGTTTGTTGTGCTGCTTTCCTGCCAATGCACAAATCTCCACCAAACAGACGCCCACTCACCACTGAGACCTGCTCCTTTGTCCATTTTGTGTTTGTGATCATTTAGAAGTTGCTGTTTTTCAGGCTGATGTGTTCATCATCACTGACCTTGACTCTGCTGCTGCTCCCTGTTGTCTCGGTGCTGACAGAGCATTAAAGAGCTACTGAGTGGAGACCTCGAAGAGCATCTGTGACCACAACGGGACACAGCAGGGTGCAGCTTTATCAAAGCACAACGCTGGATGTGCTGCTTGCAGTAAATTTAACTTCTTCCTTGGTTGACTCCATGTATCAGAGCTGGGCTGCACGTTTCCCCAGGTCTGTCTTATGTGCCTGTACCACAAGCAAACTTTAGTTATCACTTATATATTTCTCTATTTGTTTGTAATGATTTCAATGATTTTAGGGATTTTGATCAAAGTGATGCTTGTGAGAACGAGGACACAATAAATCATTGAACAAAAGGAGAACTCATGTAGGAACAATAAAACAGTCAGTTCTACAGAATGATGGGAGTCAACAGTTTCGGCATAATCAACAACAAGTTGTTGTTGATTATGTTTAGGATTAAAACAGATAATAAAATCACACATCAACAACCATCCATGGGGTTGAAATAAAGCAAAGTTATAAAACTGTTTACAAAACACAGTTTCTTTGCAAACATTCATGTCGTGCAGTTGTGCACCATTACCAGCACCTGCGCCCTTCAGGTGACATATAACTGTTTGGCTCGTGCTGTACTTTCTCTTTTCTACATTAAAAGGTACAATTCAGGATGAATCTTATTCAAAGTGGGATACAAGTTTCATGGAGTCAAATATGGCACAAATTTATTTATTTATTTTATTTTTTGTGAAATACGTGCCCAAATCCTATTTATAATATTTATATTTTATTATATAATGTTGGAAACATGTGCAGAATCCTGTATCATACTTAAACTTTTGAAATAATGACTTATAATAAATAACATCTTGACTTTAGTCAGCTTAAGTTAAATACAGCTTTAGTTGCAGCTTATCTTAAAAAAAAAACCTGCAAGATGCAGCAAAGGATTTTAGAACAATATGAAAGTAGAAACTTTTTCAAAATCACTTATTATTTTTTTGTGATTATGGATAGAACATAATTATTTTATTACATCACTAGAACATGGTTATGTAGGTGCACACAAAACAAATGAAATGAGGCGAACATGCAGAAATGTGTGTTTTGTTCTAAAACAAAAAGTCATGTGTGATTTAATTTCAACCAGACACTTCCACCTCCAGATATTTGGCACATGCACAACTTACTGGCGTTTTGTTTCGTGAAACCAATAACTGCAAATATTTGTCTCATAATTACAAAGCACCGCTGCATTTAAGCATTATCTGCAATGCATGAGCAGGTGCTCGGTCCTCCCTCGATAAATCCTCATATTGCAAACACCACACAGTGGATGAGTGAGTGGAAGCCAGAGCTCGGCTGAAGTCACCGCTGCCCCGTGGTTTAGTCTAAACAAACAGCAGACATGGAGGCATTTAATGAATTCAACAGGCTGGCAGCTGCTTAGCTCTCTTAGGTAATAAGAATCTGGACCTACCGCCCCGGTGTCTGAATAGCCAAGGAGGGTATGTGGTGTGTGTGTTTGTGTGTGTGTGTGTGTGTGCGTGTGCAGAAGGATTCAGAGTCTGTCATCAAAAAGAGGCAGTGTGGTTATTTCCACTGTCACCTCTGCTCAGTGGAAGCTGTAACTTATTTCACTGTCTAAGTGAAGCAATCACGGCCTGTAGACTTTGAGGCTGCTGAGAAGCACTCAGCGTGGACCCAATCCTCTCAGGAAGTGGCTGCAGTTCAATCTGCTCTGCAGTAAGTTAGGATGTGTCCACAGGGGCTTTCACACAAATTACACCGAGCCTCATTTTACCAACTTATGTATTAGTTCTGTTTCTGCAACTTTTTCTACCCTTTTTTTTAATTAAACTTTGTCTTTACCTAAACGATATGTGCAACAACATTTAATGATTACAGAATTTGTTTTTTCTAGTGAAAACATATAAACTGAATGGAATGGCTTTGCTGAAAATAGTTCAAGAAGCAAAAACTTTTAAGTTTTATTTTAAGTTTTTAAAGCTAAGATATGCAAAATAGTTCAAACTAACAGAAGCAGAATGTAAAAACTCAGAAGGCAAAAGCTGAAAGTAACAAATTGCTAATAAGCCAAAAGTACTAGAGCAGAGCTAAAAACTAAAATTAGCATTAAAAAAAAGTTATGTTTTTAGTGTTTATTTTGTCGTATGCAGGTTAATAAAAGGTCAACCAATGAAAAGCTCAGGATGAGAAGAACTGATTTGACTCGCTACAAACAAGGAATACTAAAGCTTGCTCTAAGGGTACAAAATAATGTCCCAAAAAGTGAAGAACTGTTTAATATTTACAATGTCCTAAAGAGAACATGGTAGAATATAACTGTGCAAGTAGGATGAATGAGTATAAATATTTCAAGGTATTAAAATAAGCTAAAATGCATGATAAATATTGCACAAAACTAATCAACTACACAGGTAGTGAGTGATGTTGAGGTGAATTATGATAAGGTAGTGACATAATGATACAGCCACATAGTGCAACAGCAATAAACATATTAGTTGTCACAGAAGTGCACCTGGTGCAAAGTTATTGGCATTTGTTTAGTATTATTGTCAATAGCTCAGTAATCTGACAGCTTGCGGGTAATAACTGTCAGTCTTTTCATGCACGATGGCAGACTCCTTTATCGTCTGCCTGAGGGTAGATGGAAGAGTCCCTGTGCTGGGTGGGTGTGGTCCTTAATGATGCTGCGTACTTTATGCAGACATCATCTTTGTAGATGTCCTGGATGGTGTGGAGACTAGAGCAATAATTTATGTTCAGTATAAACAAAATGCTGATATTCAATAGTTGGACTAAAACAATAGTTGGACTAAAACAAATGGTACATTTTGGAGTTGTCTAGAAAATTGTTAAATTTATGATGGAATGAAACCAGACAGTATAAATACTGATTATAATATGGTCCTGTCTGTGTGCCTGTAATCTCATCATACCAATATGTTTCTATACACTTGGCACAACTTTCTCCCCTCTTTTCTATTTCTCTGTCAGCAACAAAACAAGCTGCAGACTCCTTTACATCTCCTCATTGTTGCACACTCAGCTACTGTGTCTGCATATTTTACGCACACGCACACACACAAAGCAATTACTGTTAAATGTAAGCAATATGCTGGGAAACTTATTTAGCTAGCACAACATTGCGTGTGAGTATGTTTATCTCTCTGTTCTTGGTTTAGCAGCTTGACTGTGAGCTGTATGTGGCATTTAACATTTCAAATATTTTACATATCATAAAACATTTCTGAAATACATATGCTGTCAAAAACTTTCCTCAGAGCATCCCGTATTAATAAAACCATTCACTGTAAACCTGCAATCAAATGCTATTTCCCTCCTACAGTTTGAGAAATCACACCCACAAAGCTTATCATAATTATTAATATAAACTAAATGTAATCCTTTACAAATCATAAACACGTACAGTACATGTGGTGTTAATGCCACTGACCCCTATTCAGTTGATAAAAGTAGACCTTATAGAGACCCCGGCATCAACACATCTGCTGTGTTACTCGCCAGATGCTCCACTGGTATAATAACCTGGCCAAAGTGGGAAATGGAAGCCACTGATATCAGGACAATAAAGCTCACCACAATCCATGGAGGGCTTCACCCCACGTGCATCACCCTGAAATGGCACACTAAGCAAAATTTAAAAAAAGTGTGGACTGGTGAGCATTCAAGGTATTTTATACAGGACTAAACTAAAATCCTGAAGTACACCAGGAAGAAAGCCATCACTGATAAACTGCTACGTGAATGTCTCAGGCAGCAGAAAGCAAGTGTGAAAGATGAGGAAAAAGAAAACCGATAATTGAAAGATAAGCCCCTGCATGACATGTACCACTGGAATATTGAGGAAGTGGAAATCCTACCAGTGGTTAGAGAGGGCTGGACTGAAGAGCACAGAAGCACTAATCATGGCAGCACAAGCCCAGTAAAGGCCATGGTCTACCATACCAGACAAGACCCAAGATGCAGTCTGTTCATGAGACAGCCCCAACACATACTAGCAGGGTGTAAGATCCAGGCAGAGATGCATGGAACAACATATCCAAGTGTCTGGAATAATATGCAGGAACATCTGTGCTGAGTATGGACTGGTGGTCCCACAGCCCCAAAGGGTGTTGGAGAATGGCAGGAATAAAATTCTGTGGGACTTCAGATCCAGACTGACAAAACGGTGACGGCTAACCAAGTAGACGTTGTGGTGGTCGACAAGTAAGTGAAGAAGGCAGTGATGATAGCTGTACAGATTCTTTTAACACCATAAAGGAAAACTAAAAACTCGAAAAAAAGCCAAGAGCTGGAAGTCACGGAGATTCAATGCCTCAGTTGTCATCGGAGCACCCTGTTCTGTGACCCGCAACCTGTAAGGGGCTCCAATGAAACATCCAAAGAGATCTCTGTCTAGAAGGGAGCTGTTCTAGAGATGCTGAGATACTGTGCAGAACCCTGAGGCCTCTGGTTCAAAACTCACGTTTGACGTGAAGAGGAAAAGGTAAAACCACCCATATGAGAAAATAAGACTAGTAGTAGAGGTAGGTTGGACTAGGGTTGGACTAGACTATTCAGATAAAAATAATACCAAATGTTTATTCACTTCATTTCAGTTTATTTCTGTAGCGCCAAGTCACAACAGAAGTCATCTCAAGGCACTTTCCAAAATTATTCTCATACATAAGTCAATCAGTGAAAGTTATCCATCTGCAGAAGAAAGCAGCAGATTGTGTTGAATCTTCACTTCATCACAGTCTCCCATCCTGAGCAAGCACAAAGGAGACAGTGGGAAGGAAAAAAACTCCCTTT
>JAVCKU010000182.1:22137377-22147578 GCA_032273985.1 Hypsolebias coamazonicus
ACCAGGCTCTGAAGAACAGCAGCGGCTCTTGTTCCGGTCCGACTCGGTTCTGTTGCTGCAGATGTACTTTGCAGCAACAAAGCCAACAGTCAGCGTTCTAAACTCTAAACCTACTACTATGCAGTTGTTTATGCATATATTGAGCATGCATCAGGGTGTCTAAACCTACTCATTTTAACAACAACATACTTATATGTAGCTAATTTACTTACTGGCGTGTCCCCGCTCAGAGGTCCTCGTCAGCCGGTTGATAGACATGAAAAATGTGCCGTTGGGCTTCAGATGGACCACCGGACCTTCCGCCTCATATGTCTGCTCAGAGGTCCACATGGGCAGGCTGCCACCTCTCAGGATTCACAGATGGGTCTGGACGTCTGGTTCTGCTCCGGTTCTGGTCTGGTTCAGTGGGTTCCGAGTGGCTTCTCTGCATCCACTCAGATCTGGTCAAAACTTTTCCTCTAGTTTAGCAGAAGGAAATGGGACTTCTGTGCAGGGCTCTGTTGCCTTCTGGGAAATGTGGTTGTTGTGAGTGGGAATACGTGTAGTGGAGGCTTAATGAGAGAAAACTACAAAATGGTGGCACCTGTCTGAAGTATTTTATTATTTTGTTAACTTTTTACTGTACAGTACTGTTCCAGCCACGTGAGTAATATTAAAGTTGATAATCATGTGTCCTGTACAATTTTTATTTATTTTTTGTACAGTTTGTTTGTGTTTGTGCTGCTGTTGTTCGGCGTATTGTTTTTGTACTACTAGTGTTTATCGTATTCTTAGTTTAGCATCAAAAAAGGTTCAATACAGAACCAACTGGACTTTATTTGTAGCAAGAAAACATTTTGCTCATCATCCAACGAGCTTCCTCAGTTCGATCGTTGGATGATGAGCGAAACGTTTTCTTGCTACAAATAAAGTCCAGTTGGTTCTGTATTGAACCTTTTTTGATTTTATCATGTCCTGGATGACTGAGAATCTTCACCAGCATGTTAGTTTAGCATATTTCTTAGTTCATATCTTAGATCTTATTACAATTTTTTATACTTTTGTTGGAGGTAACTGGGACCCTGTGTACACAATTCTGTTCCATCACATGTACTACATCTGGTGCAAATGACAAATAATAAAACTTTGATTTTGATTGACAATATTATGGACTGTACATCCACAAACCCATGAGCAAGTACACGAAAATCAAACCATGAAGTAGTGAGGGACTACTGTACTGAGCTAAAAACAGAAACAAACAGGCATTGGTGAACATCTTTGGTAGGGGTGACGTACATTCAATGAATACGTTCTGAGATTATTTTTGTAAGGTTCAACAGGTACCCAGAGTGTAGCGGCTGAAAGGAACAGACTCCAAGCCATGAATCATAAACAATACTTTATTCACAGTGATAATCTGCAATGTGAGCTGGAAGAGCCTGGAACCCTGGAGAGCAACGAGAAGAGCCATTTTGGTGACCTCAGGATTATGATGGATTAAAGATGTTTTTCTCTCTTACAGGTGGAGTAAAGGATCGTCATGGGAACAGGGTCCAACAGATCCAGTAATCACAAAGGTGGATGTCCGAGGTAAATCTCAGGTGCAGGTGAGGAAGTGATGGAAGGCGAGAATCAGCTGAAGAAGTCCAAGACCAAACCAGAAGAGTCCAGGAACAGGAGGAACACAGGAGTCAGTACTGAAACACGTAAGAACACTTGGTACTTATCACAAGGAAAGGTCAAGTAGCTAACAGCACAACTACCGGTAGGTATGTAATGATCCAGCAGCGACAAGAAGTCATCAGCTGCCGTTTATACTCCTGCAGCTCATCACGGAGATGCTCCGCTGCGCAGGAGTGGCTTGTTGGTGCCGTCTTGTGACTTCTGGCTGCTGGAGGAACTCGACTCCTACACTTTTTCAATCTGTTTCGAGGTTCGTGAGAGGTCTGGCTAACGGGCAAAATGAGCTGATTCCAAAAGTTAATGGCAAAACTTTAAACAGAGATTCTGTTACAGTCAAGTTATTCAATCAGGAATCCTGTCAGACTGTAAATATTACAGGATGCTGACATCACCTCACTCAACATGAATATTTACACGTGCGCTGGTGTCGCTGCTCACGCGGCTTCGACTCTGTTCTTGTATATTAATGGACAACAACAGCTGAATTATACAAATATAATAAATATATGTAATAAATGAATATGTTATTTCTCTAGTACGAGGCAGCGCGAGCTTCTAACAGCCAGAAGGCCCGTTGAGTCAGTGTGGGCGGAAACACGACAGGCAGCAGTCAAATCCAGGTCAGAGGGTGTGTGTGTGTGTGTGTGTGTGTGTGTGTGTGTGTGTTTTACGAGATGCTGGACAAACGATGTGAGCGATTTGAGAGTTTCCACAGAAGCAACAGAATTCAACCAAGATAAGCCTCTTGGGAGAGTCGTGCAGTCGTCTCCCTCAGGGCAGATTATCCACACACACACTTGTCCCTCTGTCCACACATCTGTCCACACGCCTGTCACAGTCTGACCTTCCAGGACAGAGCCTCGTCCAAACGGATCAGGATCCGGGTCTTCTGAGCCTGGTTTTTGTGGAAACACCATCTCCTCGGTGCCTCCAGCCTCATCTGTTTCTGATTTCCAGCCGAGTTCAGAAAATAAAAACTGGCGCTGGTAGGTTCAGAAAATGTTTCACATTCCCACCGTGGCTTTTTTCATCCAACGCATTGTTCCTCATACGTGACGTGCAACATTTTCAAAAACATAGATGCATATTTTTGTAGAATATTAAAAGCATATTAGGAACAAATGGGGCTTTTAAAACGATGTCAGTAAATGGGACAAGCAAATAAAAAGTGTTTCTAGAGCAGTACTTTGACATTTGATGTAATTTCTGATTGTTCTAAATGCTCCACAGTTGTGTGTTAAGTTAAAAACATCATTTAATTTTAACTAGTCATTGTTCAAGTGAAAAATGTCAAATATAATTTTTTTAATGCTTCATAAAAAAAATAAAAAAAAAACTTTGAAATGATCGGTGAGCCCCACCGCATTTGCTTTTGTTTAAACTCATCCTTGTCTGGGATTACTTCAAATGTAATTTTTAGTTTTGTGCAGCTAAAAAGAGGGAAAGTGGAGCGATCAGGTTTTGCTCGTGTCTTTATAAGAGGGCTTGACTTTTACTAAAGCATCCCATGAATCACAGATTCTGATGATTTTAATGAAACTTGTCGAAAATTATCATTATGTGCACAAACTGAGTCAAAAAGATTAAAAACGGCCGCGGGCCAACTGAACCAACAAAACACAAACTGGCTACATTTCAGTCAGTTTCACAGATACTGAGCTAAAATCTGACATGGTAGTAGCTGAGAGTCATTCACAACACATACTCTGAGTGTGACATTATTATTCTTTTCAGAGAATAGATTTAAGCATATTTGTAGAGACTTGAAGAGTTCACTCAGGCTGTCACAGCTTGTTGAGACTTTTAGTTTTAGTTTTGATGATGAAAATGTTAAAATTACCCAACATGTGTTTTGTATATACAGACAGACCCTTTCCAAAAAATTAGAACATCATGGAACAGTTGTTTAACTTCCATAATTCCATTCAAAAAGTTAATCTTTAATAGATGATAGGTTCAGGGCCCACAATTTAAATGATGTCAAGTATTTGTTTATTTTTACATAATTTGAGCTTTCAGCTCATGAAAATCACGAAAACAGGATTTCAAAAAATTAGAATCCTGTGGAGAAATCAGCCCAAATTTTGCAGAGCATGAATGTTTTAAACTGAGTGTGGCACACTAATCATCTCCTAAACTCAAAGCACCTGCACAGTTTTCCCCAGGTGTCAATAAATTGCTTCAGTTTGGTTCAATTGTCTCAGTTCAGTTCAATATGGTGAAGACTGCAGACATATCAACTGGCCAGAAAACCATCATTGATACACTTCATAGGATGGGTAAGCCACAAAAGTTCATGACTAAGGAGGCTGGCTGTTCACAGAGTGCTGTGTCCAAGCATATCAATGAAAAGTCTAGTGGAAGGGCAAACTGTGGCTGCACCAGCAACATTTATGACCGTGGGCTTCAGCAGATTATCAAACAGAGAAGCCAACTCGCCAGACCTAACCCCCAGTGATAATCTATGGTGTATTCTCAAGAGGAAAATGAGGGACACCAGACCCAGAAGAGCTGACAACAAGCATCAAGGAAATCTGGGCTTCCGTAACTCCCAGGCAATGCCACAGGCTGATTGCCTCAATGCCGCGTCGCATCGAGGCAGTGATTAAAGCAAAGGGATTCCCAATCCAGTATTGAAGATTGACATATCGTTTTGAAAGTACCATATTTTGATTGATTTGATTTGATCCTAATTTCTTTTCCTGCAAAAACTAAGTATTGTAGGCTGATGTCTTCACTTCACCACTTGCTCCTGCCGAGGTCGGACGCTTCCCCTCCCTCTCCGCTTTGCTTTGCTGCTTTGGCTGTCTGTGAAACTGCTTCTGAGCCTCTCTTCTACAAAATCTTCCAAACCATAATTATGGACTTATTTGGCCAGTTGGTCCCTCAACACAATGGATAACATTTCTTCAAAGAGAAGACAGATTTTAAGGACACATATTTAATGGGATTTAAGATAAGTGGTTCCTGCCTTTTGGATTCGTCTGGTCGCTGGTTTTATCTACAATCAAGGAAGTCGTTGGGAGCAAATTGGGATCCGATCACGCTGCTTGTCTTTGTTATGGCTTGGTTCGTGCCCGTGTACCCAGACTCAATTGCCTTGAGCAGAATGGATCAGATCTCAGGGATTTTTACTCAAGCCTGTTCTATCGGGTGTGGCCACGTAATTTGAACATTTTGGAACCGTTTTTGGACCAACACAGACTCGAGGTAGATGTCATTATGTTCTGCCTGTCCCCAAAACAACTGTGTGTTTATCTGAATCAGCCTCCCCAGGCTGACCTTGAAGGCCACCTTATCTGAATACGCCTGGAGGACGTAATCTGACACTCAACCCCCGCCCATCGGAGAATTCCACTGTCAACCAGAGTGAACCAGCTGAATAAGCATTCTGTCATCATTTCAGGACTCTTGGATTCTCATTAGCGTTGACCTTGGCCATTCCCTGACATCCCTCGAGAATGTTTATGGATCTCATCGTAGGGAGCTGCTGATTATTCCATACTTATCAGAACTCTTACAGTGACCTCGAGAGCATCCATGGACATTGCTCACCACTCTTGGTGTCTCACTCCCCACTCCACCTGCGGAATGTCTACGTCACTATGTGCTTGTTTGTGCAAGGTGTTTTTTTAATATTATTTTTTCTTCTCAGGCCAGAAGAAAGATTTTAATAGGATTTTTTTCACCTCCATTTCCTAATGTGTCCAGTTTCATTACTTGTTGTCTGTCTAAGCATATCACACTTGTAAATGAGTCTTCTAGGCTCAATGTGACTTATCTGTCTAAATAAAGGCTGAAAGAACAGTACTTTCATTTTTTGAAATCCTGTTTTCATGGGTTTCATGAGCTGGAAGCCCAAATTATGTAAAAATAAACTAATAAATAATTGAAATTGTTTCAGTTGTGGCCCCTGAATCTATCATCTATTAAAGATCAACTTTTTGAATGGAATTATGGAAGCCAAATAACTTTTCCATGACATTCAAATATTTTGGAAAGGTTCTGTATATACATATATATTCATGCAAAAATATTTGTAAATTAGGTTGAAAATATTAAAGTATATGAAAAAGTTATTTTAAAAGAAAACAAAGGTCATAGTGCACTGGTGCTGAGTGAGCTGAACATTTTGATTTATTAAAAAAGCTTATAACGCTCTAAAATGGGGAAAAAGAGAATTCACACAATTTCATTCATTCATTCAACCTTTATTTATACAGGTTAGTTCCATCGAGCCTTGGGGACTCATTTACAAGAGAGAAAATGTGCTTCAGTCTTTATTCTGATGCTAATTAAAAAAAAAAAATTGTAACTGTCTCCTTTCCGGCCACCCTAAAGACATTTTTATTTGTTTTATTTATTTATTTAAAAAAAGCTGTATTTTTCAGTCCATTTAAAGAATCCCCTGTTCTTCATTACCCATGTTAATTTATGCAACAAAATACCAAGCTAATAAAATCGTGGAATATGTAAGTGTGTCCTGCTCCGAAGTAATGAGATTTGCCAATAAAAATATGCAAATTGGGTAAATTATTAAATAGGCATGACTGAGGATTTATTAGTTTGCATGTTTGTCTCAAAACTCCATCAATTTTTCAGAGTGCATCTTCTGCCCGGTCCAATAAATGAATCTAATCCGACGGTAGAGATCAATAATTCAGGTGCTCGTGCGCTCGGTTGGGTGCACGTTTCTGCACGACAGTAGATCTGGACTCGTCTTGTCTTCTCCTGCTCAGGTCAAACTTCATGAGTGTTTTTGTCAAACCGGCTCAGCTTCAACTTTATTGAACTCATGACTCATCTGAAATCAATACAGTTGTATTTGCTTTATGGCACGTGCACACGTCTTGTCACTCAGCTTTAATGTTTTCATTCAACCTTTCTTTATATACAGGTTAGTGTCATTGAGTCACGAGGACTCATTTACAATAGAGACCTGTTTTAGACAAAACCACAAATGAAGTATACAACAATAAAATGTAAATACAATAAAAAGTAGTGTTAAAAAACAAAATCAAGTCAAGGTGCCATATAAAACAAGGTAAAATACTGAAAACAGGAACATATTTACTTTGGTTTTTCTATTGAACTTATCAACTATTTAAAGCCCATAAAGAGATCAAAGTGGACACAGCTTCAGCTCTTTTTGTAAGGTGTTCCAGGTAGTTGCAGGTCAGTTGTGTGGACATCTGAACAGAAATAATCTGTTTTAAATCATCTGAAACTCGAGGAGTTTCACAAAGGACTAACAAAAGTTAGTCAAGGAGTTCCTCAAGGTTCAGTGCTTGGACCAATACTCTTTACTTTATATATTTTACCTAATTATATATTAATAATTAGGTAAAATTATTAAACAACATGGGATAAAATGTCCTTGTTATGCTGATGATACTCAGTTGTATTTGTCCTTGAAACCCCTTGAATCCGATCGGTTACTCTGATTACAAGGATGTCTTAAATACATAAAAACCTGAAGGACCCTTAATTTTGTGTAAACAAACATGTTGATTGACGCATTGAACAAGTAATGGGAGTGGTGGCGCAGAGGTTAGAGAAGGTGGGCCTGTGATCACCGGTTCAACTCCCAGTACCGACAACATCAAGATGTGGGTGGGACAGGTGAAGCACCCACACCTGCTTCCACCCTCATTTTCACCCTCATACTTGTTTTCTGTGGTGACCCGTGACAAAGGGAGCAGCCGAAAGAAGAAGAAGACTGAAGTAATGACCAACCAGAAGCAGCTTAAAAAGGGACTTTGTCGCCACACCGAAGAGCCGTTGTGTAAAAAAGGATTCAAATAAACTCCTCTTGGAAAATACGTTGCGGATGTTTCCTGATAGTTGGGTGGTTGGCATGTAAAGGGTGCACAAATAAGCAGCTGGAAAAGGATGATGGAACATTTAGAGCTCAACTACATGTATGGAACACAAGTTCCAGCTTGCTGGGATCTGTTGAAAAAATAAAATAAAACATTTTGTATCGTGTGTGTGTGTGTGTGTGTGTGTGTGTGTGTGGTTTTTTTTTCTTCCTCTTCTCGATTCCCCTCCTCATTTGCAATGATTATGTTATCAGGGCAGCCAGGCAAAAGGGTGGAGCAACCATAATTTCAGAGCGGGATTAGGCAGAAATAACGAGGTCACCAAGTTACAGTTGCCATGGCAACGTAACATCCAAGAACACAGGATGCCGTTGCTTTTAAAAAAAGAAGAAGAAACAAGGCCCAGGATTTTTTTTAACCCTCCATTTCTGCCTTTTTCTTTTTTTCCCCTCTTCTTCCTCCTCCTCTATTTTCTGTCTCTTACTCTCCCTCTCCTCCCTGCCTCCACCCCCTCCCCCCTCTCTATCTCTTTTTATTTTGTTTTAGGCAGAGAGGAGCTGCTCACTTTCACTCCCTCTGTTTTCCAGAGCCTTTTGTTTCTGAGCATATTCAGAATAATAAATTCATTGTTGAGCACATTTGCATCTTTCTGGTATTCATATTTGGTAGGAGGTCTGTTTCCTCTCGTTTTACCGAGGCTGCACCCATCTATAAACCTCATTAGGAAATAAAATCCTCTCAGTGCCTCGCAGACTCTTAAAAACAGCTAAAGAAACTCAGAGTTTCTGTTTTCTGTGAGATAATTGATGTCCAGAAAAGTTTAGGGGGTTGGAGGAGCGCCTTTTTTTGATCCATCTCTCCAGTGGCCTGGCTGGAGCGTTTATTTTGGACAGAGGTTGCCAGAAGCGTTGGGCTTTCATTCAAACAGATATCCATCCCCATGTTACGCCTGGCTCCTGGTAAATCTAGTGTCTAAAACAGCAGCTCAACACCTGGAACAGCAGCCAGCACAGAGCTGTAATTTTGAAACACTATTGATCGTCTTTGGGATGATGCCGATTACACAAAGCCTGGAAAAAAGACAAAGCGTTGTGGGGGATTGCAGACGATGCAGACAGTGTCTGAGCTTGGCGAGGTAAACACCGGGGGTGACTGAAGCTGTGAACCGGGCTGTGTGTGTGTTCTGTTGATCATTAGAAAGTCTGGAGGATAATGATGGTAAACCACAGCGGACGTCTGCAGCTCTGAGGACACAACCTGATCAGAAGAATCTCCAGTTCAGTTTATTTATTTATTTTATCTCATAAGTTCACCACCTGGAACTTTAGGAGTCTTTTTTTAATAGAAAGAAACTTTATTTTTACTTTGCGAAAATGGGTTGATTTTCAAGAACTGTGTTTTACTTTTGGATGACAGGCCAACAGTGAGAACGCTGACTCAGCACCAACTATTGTTTTCCTCTTTGTAGTATTTTTCATGTTTTTTTTTTTTGCAATCAAGGTACTTTGCCATATAACACAGTGTTAACTACATTTGACCCCAAATCAGGTCGTGTTGGAGAAGAGGCAGAAAACGAGGTCCTAGATTCCAAAGGTGGAGGAAAGGTGGTCCAGAAGGGCTGAATATCAGTGGAGAGACAAACAGGTTGAAGGTGCTCGGTAGTTTCTGATCCAGGTTGATGTTTGGCGATTGCAGGAACAGGATGATGACGGGGTGAGGTCACAAGGAGCGAGGAGCCCCCAGAAGACTCGGAGGAGCAGGACTTAAAGGACACAAGAAAATCACAAGGTTAGTCAAAGTTCTCAAGGAATAAGTTTACCGGCTCTCCATGAAATTACCATAAGGTGCCATAATGTTCCAGCGTCGGCTGAACGCCTGGCAGGAGTTTAGATACTCAGCAGAGCAGTCCTCCAAATCAGGTGCAGGGGTGGAGAAAGTGATTGTGGCTGGAAACCTGTAATCCCACATATACTAGGTGCTTTTTTAAATGTTTCTGTTTTATGTCAAAACATTCATCTTGATCGGAACTCATGAGTTGTGACTTTTGGTTTTTATGTTTTATTTAAATATTTGTCAAAAATATTTACCTCTATTTAAATTAAAAAAAAATCCCTTAAATGTACATTAAAAGCTTTTCAATTCCCTTGAAACTCATCACCCCCCCACACCCCCACCCACCCCATCTGCTTCAGCATGCGTGTTTTGATGTCACCTTAAAGTTTCGGCTACTGTTGTACAAAGTTTTGCTTTTTGCTATGATTTTGTATTTTGCTCTACAGCTCCTGTTATGCAAAGCTTTTTGTTAATTTTCATTTAAGTTACAATTTTGGTCATTTTTGCAAATGTTTTTCTCCACATTTGTTAAGTTTTAGCATTCTGTTGATATTTTGCTTTTTTTTTTTTCCCCCCCTAAGATTTTGCCATGCTTAGCATTAGCTATGGTTTTGCTAAACTTAGCTTTTAGATAAGCTTTTGCTAATTTCAGCTTTTTGTCATGGATTTGCATATTTAACTTTTCTCTAAAGTTTTGTTACTTTTGGCTTTTCCTTATAATTTTACTAATTTTAGCATTTTGCAAAGTATAGCTAATTTTAGCTTTTTTGCTATCATCTTGTTATTTTTACAAACCGGATCCCAAAAAAGTTGGGACACTAAACAAATTGTGAATAAAAACTGAATGCAATGATGTGCAGGTGCCAACATCTAATATTTTA
>JAVCKU010000182.1:22236841-22250289 GCA_032273985.1 Hypsolebias coamazonicus
TCAGAGGATTTCCACTTCGTGTGCTCATTTCTGCTTCTTTCAGCTTAATTGCGTACAGTTGTGCTCCTTTCACTTCCTTCTGCTAATTTAAGCTTCTTTCTGCCTTTTCAGCAATTTTTTTTCTCACTTCAGCTTTTTTAGCAAATGTCCCAGTTTTTTGTGATAATGTCTGCTTATTTAAACCAAATTCAACAAATGTGATGCTTTGTTCTGCTAACTTAGGCTTCTTCTTTAATTTCAGCATCATTTCATGTTTAAGCTAATTTCAGCTGTTCTTCAGCATTAAGCAGTCACACTGCATTTTCACAGGAAATGCAATTTCTCTAGTGAGTAGTAAAGTTCACTTTTATGTACTTGTACCTACGTGTGACACTCTTGTTATTGAGTTAATAAATGAACGTGAAATATATGCAGTCATATAAATTGGACATTTCTTTCCGTGCTGTTTTTGTTCAGATGTTTTTGTAAATGAGTCTTCTTAAAAGCAGAATAAAAAAAAAAAAAAAAAAAAAGAGCAGAAAACATTATATATTACAAGAGTCAGATATTACCCGAACAAAATAGGAGCAGAACGGGCTGGGCCTGGTCAACAAAAAGCTAAATTTGATGCTTGCAGCTCTGCTCTCTTTTCATCTTCACCTAAATTGGATGAGAAGAATTAATTCATTAGAAAAAAAAAAAAATTCCAATAACGGAGCGTGCTCTGTGTGAGCTCCCAGCAGCAGCGAGCCTGCAGCTCTGGAGGCCCGAATCTCAATCAGCTCTGCCTCGCCTCGCTTTCCTCAAACACCACCACCCCTCGCCCCCTCGCTCATCCTCCTCCCTGGCTTGCCGGCTCTCTACTCCACCGCGCTCTCTCATCCCCCACCCCCTCCTCCCCCGCTCCCTCGAGACGCACACACATGGACACACACACACCAGCATCCTTCATCCCCAGAGAAATCATCCCCGGCTCCCAACTCCAGCTCCTGCTCTGCTTCTTTTTCTTCCTGCCTCTCTCTCTCTCTCTCCGTTCCTATTCGTCTTTCACAAACCCTCATTCCTGCCATCTTCATTTATATATTCAAATAAAATGTGCTCTATTTTGTTGTTGTTGTTTTCTTCCAATCTGTTCTAACCGCAATCATAAATGTTGTTGATGAATCTGAGAAATGAGCTCAGGCAGGACCAACAGATTGTTTAGTTTTGTCTTTTAAAACCGTTTTACTTTAAACAGGAAATGAACAAAACGAGAAGCGTGGAACGACGTGTGGTAAATGCAGCGCAGCACTCGAACTGGTGACGTGAAGGTTAATGGTTTGTCCTGCGGGTCACTGGTGTGCCTCGTTGAGTCCACCTGGCATTAAAAGTACAGATAGTTTAATTTTCAGCGCTGATGGAGACTGTAAACTGACGCTGTAGAAAACATCATTTGTAAAATCTTCCTTTTCATTTCGAGCACCTCAGATTTGGAACAGTTTATCAACAGCAGTAAAACTTTTACCTGATGCCAGAGATTTTAACTTTCAGGTGAAACAGTGGCTGAACCGTAAAAACTCTGAGCACCAGCCTGTGCAGCTCTAGCTGTTTTATTCTTTTACAAGATACTTTTGTCCTGACGTTCTTTTTTAAACTTAATTTGTTTCAAAAGCCTGAAAGCCTAACCAGGGACTGGGTTAACAAATCAACCTTTGACCCAACGACTTTCGTAAAAAACACAGGAGGCCTTATTTTGTCTTTTTTTTTTTTATGCTGTCTTTTCCCAATGAATGAGTTTAGTTCAGATAAATTTTTACTTTTACATTTCAAACGGTGATGAAACACAGTTCAGTATGTTTTCATGCAGAGGTTTTGCTTCTGGAGTCAGCTCCTTTCAAGATGGCCGCCACAGCTAAGCAAACATAGCAAACACAAAAGAGGCTATAACTCAACAAATTTTACTGAAATTGATTTAATGGTGTGGTAGTAGCTCAGAGTCGTCCTGAACAGGTACTCTGAGTGCTAACGCATGCTAACACAGTGAGCATGGGAAGATATAAACTAAACAGATTTAACTGTCTCCTTTTTAGTAGAGGGGGTAATACAACAGTCATGTAAATTATGACACATGCTCCAAATTTGTATGATGAATTTTTCCTGTGTTTGTACAATCTGCCTGCGTGGCCGTTAGAAAAGCCTTTTTTCAAGATGGCTGCCAAAATAAGCCTATATCTGCACAGCAATGCAATTGCTTGATCAATTAAAGTGATCTTTGTGTCAGTTTATATATTTTCTTCATTCAGGTAACACATATTGGTTAATTAACAATAATATAATTTTAATAATAATATGCCTTTTTGGATGGCCAGCCAGGTCAAATTGTTCATAAGACTCTTTGGAACAACAATTTGGTGCATTTTGCACAATTTTTGTCCAAAATTAGTTTTTAGCTGCTCCACTACTTCCAGCACAAAATTAGTGGTTCCCAACACTGGTCCCTGAGGAACACCATCCTGCACGTTTCAGTTGTTTCCTGCTCCAACGCACCTGATCCAGTGATAAATTACTTCCTGAGGTTCTGCAGAAGACTGTTAATCACCCATTCATTCAAACCAGGTGTGTCAAAGCAGGAAAACAACTGAAACATGCAGGATGGTGTTCCTCAAGGACCACGGCTGGGATCCACAGAGCTCTGGCATGAAAGGTGGCAGGTGATATGCATTTATCCAGGAATGCTCGGCCGTTATTTAAATGAGTGGTCTCTGGTGAGCAGAGCCTGCTGATAATGGGTTTAGTGTTGGTTGTGTTATGTGTTCTTGTAGAGTTGGCTGATTCTGGGTGAACTTTCGAGCAACTTCTTGTTTGGAAGATAACGTTTGTGCTTTCATCTTCTCAGTTGTGAGGTTCAGTTAGAGTCCACGCTCATTTCTGAATGAAGCCTTTGGAACAACTTGGATTGCCAACAGTTCCAGACTGCAGTACGCCGTCATAAAAAGCTGTGATGATCCGTGACGCCCGACTGCAACAAACCAACCACGTCGACAAAGCACTGCAAGATGAATAAATATAAATTCAATATGAACATTTTAATCTAAATTGGATTTTAGTTCAGTGGGGGTTTTGAAATGTTTTTCGAGCTCCTTATTCCTCTGAATCCGTGCCGCTCCTAATCCAGCAGTGTTGGAGTCTAACGAAGGGGCGGAGCCTGTGAGGAGTAGGTGCAGGTGGAAAGTGTGTGCAGGCCTCGCACGGCTGAGACGTGTTGACGAGGTGACACAGGGTGCCAATTTGAGCAGAATCTCTCAGCCGCCTCCAGTATCCCAACACCTCCATTCAGTACCCAGCAGGCCGTGCTTTCCTCCAGACCGGCGTGCACGTTGAGCTCCGGGGCCTCGGCTCTTGTTACCGACGCACAGCTGAGGTTTCTTTCAGCTGCGAGGCAAGAGAGAAGCAAACGGAGAATTTGTGACAGTGATCTCAGCACAAGTGAATTTATTTCTGTCTTTATTTAAACCTTTGTCATTTTTCATTGAAAAAGAAAAATATATATTTTTAACAGGTTTGTGTCATTTATGCACTAAACTATATCCATCGTGAAAGTCCAGTCAGTTATCTATACAGTATTATAGATTATCTATATTACCTGGCGCTTTTTATAAATTAAACTAGACAACCCTAAATGCAGTGAAGTGCGTTCATCCTGAAATATCTTTACACAAAGTTACCAGTAATTAATTAATTAATTAATGTTAGATCAGGGTTTAGTTTAGGAAACGTAGCTGTTTGTATTGAACAATCTTTAATCACTTATTATGTTTTACAATCTTTAACTGAATTCATTTGTCAAAGTGTTCATACAGTTCATTCTGTCCCTTTATTTATTCTTTTCTTAAATTATTGCACAGAAGATATATCCCTATTGATCATCTTCATCATGGCTTCCTCACCTGTGAACATTTATGAAAAGGGTTTTTAAATATAAATACATTTGACCTTTTCTACATTTTCTCAGATATTAGGCGACATTCACTGACGTGCTTCTTACTCTGCAGTCCACAGTCACAACATATAAATCTAGTAATGCTCTTTACCTGCTTTTGCCTTACTGGGTCACCAGGAGCTGGTCCGAGAGGTGGGGGACACCCTGGACAGGTCTCCAGTCCATCACAGGGACACACGGAGACAAACGAGACAACCATTCACTCTCTCACTCACACCTACAGACAATTTACTGATTAGTTACCAACAAACTTGCTTGTTTTGTGAGAAAAAAAACAAAAAACTCATGCATGCACAGGGAGAACATGCAAACTCCATACATACAGGCTGGGAGGTGAACCTGCAACCTTCTTGCCCTGAGGCGACAGCTGGAACCACCACTGTTCCGCTCCCGTCCCATCATACAATCATTTCTTAAGGCCTAACAATCAAATGATGGAGACCAGATGATGCCGGAGTTTTAAACTGAGCTTGTTTGATGGGATTGGACGGCGTTGCAGATGTTTCGTTCAAACTTTGCAACTGGCGTTAAACATTCTCTCAAAGCCAAGTCTTTCAACGTGGGTTAGTTGAGGGTGACTCTCAGCTACTACCTCGTGAAGATTTGGCTCGTTTTCCGTCATTTGGCCTGAGTTAGAGCTGCTCTTTGTTGGCTGAGGTTGATAAGTGGTGACAGGTATTCTGAGAATTTAGTTTAAATCCAGTCACATGGTTATGGGAATTTGTGCTAACAGACATACGCATGATCCTTCACTGGTGTTTGGTGGCAAACGATCATTAAAATTTGAGCTTTGAGCAGAGTTTGAGCTCTCTGTACGTTTGGTGCAACGTTCAACTTATATTATCTTAGTAAATTATTGAATCATCTGCGCTATAAGATGTTAAATAGCATTTATTAAAGTAGAAGGCTGATGAAGCCAGAGAAGCGGCCATGTTTGAGTTATTTTGCTGACTAACTGATCATTTGAAAAGAAACGCAGGCTTCATGTAAACTAGCTCATTTTTTAGAGCTCCAGAGTTGTGATTAATCTGTTTGTAGCTTTGAGAATAGTTGAGTCAGATTTGGATTATATTTACTATAAATAGTGATAAAGGCTGATAATAGCCAATTTAACGACCTTTGGCTCTCCTGGTAATTGATTGTCAGGTTGAGGTGGAGCATCGGCTGGTGCCTCAGCAGCAGGACTCTGTTATTCTTTCTTCTTTAGAGCCACAGATCTCAGCCCCGTTGTGTGGAAGATTTATGACCCAGCTCTTAAATCAATGGGGGCTCTCTGTGAGGGGCTGTACCGTTTAACAGAACCGTTTTTAATTCATCAAGATTTTCTTCCTTTTAGTTCTCATAAAAGAACACTATTTAGCTCAAAATAATGGCCCCAGCCATTGTGAGGAAAAAACATAGATTTAACCAGCTGACTTTCTCTGTGGAGAAATAACTAGCTGCTATGATTGACTCTTCTCTGTGGAAGAAATGGCAGCCGTGGCAGCGTTTTTGTCTCCCCACCAGTCCCATGAAGACAAATTCCTGCACATTTATTGCACTTGGCAATTAAAGGGATTGTTTTTAGACCAGTTGTGATTTAAATGGTTTTCTTTATCGGTTACAGAGAAGCAGAAAGCTTGCAGAAAGAAATGGGAGCAATACTGGAAGCTATGCTAAAGACACGCTGGGCGCGATGGAAGAAGGAATCGATAGAGCATTGTTGTTTTACTGTAGGCAGTAGACCTCGAACGCATCACAAGACACTGACTCGCTGGTAAATACCATTCAGGTTTTTGCACTGCTTGTGGGTAAATAACAAAAACATATACAAGAATGATAAAAATAATTGTTTTTTATGCATGTCTTAATATTTTAGGTATTAATAGGAGTCACTTGCCAGGGGGCAGAAAAATAATCCACTACATAATTATAAGGTTGCAACTCAGTTCAAAGGAAAAACACAAGAAAGGTAAAGTTTTATTTTATTTTTTTCGTTTATTATTTAAAACTGGGAAAAAAAAAACAAAAAAACTTGAATTTATTTTTTTAATATAAATTTTTGGTTAATGAAGTACATAAATTTAAATAATAACGTTCATCGCCTGCTGTGGGAGGTGGAGCGATAATGTGTTTGTGTCATGCTTACAAATAATCGTATAAATCACTACATGGACTCTAGAAAATACCTCATAACGTCTTCACTAGATGTTCACCTGTTTAGTGGCTCTTGTAGTCACCTCTTTTCAAGATGGCTACCACAGCTAGCAACTTTAGCAAAAAACAAAAACAAACAGCTTTAACTCAGTCAGCTCTTCAGACACCGAGCTAAAGTTTAGCGTAGCATTAGCTGAGACTGTTCCCCAACACAAACTCTGAGCCCAACACCACGGTCAGTGTGTTTGCATAAAACTTGGGCTAATAGGATCAAACCTGTCTGTCTGTTAGCAAAATATCTCATAAACATCTGAACAGATTTTAATGAAACTGACAGAATGTAATGTGTTGATCTAAACTTACAACTTATTAACTTCTGGAGTCAACCTGATTCATAATGCTCTAATCATTAGAACATTATGAATTAGTCTAATGAGTCGCGCTAAGCAACACAACAGGAGCTTTAACTGTCTGAATGCTTATTAAACGTAAGACTCATTTTCCATCCTTCACATCTTTAGATCTGTTTACACAGAATCTTTCACATTTTGTTCTGGTTCAGCTTCTTTCAGCTACTTTCAGCTAATTTCGGCTGTTTTGTGCTCCTTTCAGATTCTTTCTGACAAATCCAACATTTCTGTGCTTCATCTAACTTCTTTATGTTATGCTCCTTTCAGCTGATTTCTGCAAGTTTAAGCTTTATCTGCAATTTCAGCTACTATTTAGCTGTTTTTATGCTAATTGAAACTTTTCATCTAATTCCACATTTTTTGCATTCATTTCAACTTTTTCCAGCCTAATTCAGCACAAGTGAACTCTCTCCACTTGCTTCTGGTAAATTCAGCTTCTTTCTGCCTTTTTAGCTACTTTTCAGCAGTTGTTTTGCTAATTTCATTTTTTTTTATATATATATAATCTCCACTTTTTTGTGCTCATTTCTGCTTCTTTCAGTCAAATTAGATAAACGTGTTCTTTCTGTTTTTTTTATGCTGTTAGACCGTTTCAGCTACATTTGTAGTTAATTTTAGCTGTTTTCGGGTAGGGGGGGGGGGGTCAATTTTTCCATTGTAGTTTCTGATACTTTCATCCTAATAAACTTTTTTCTACTCGTATAAACTTTTTTAAAAAAAAAACTCTTTCAACTACTATGTAGCTGCTTTGAGCTAATTTTAGCCTTTTCAAATAATTCCACAATTTTTTTAGCTCATTTTAGCTCCTTCCACTTCCTTCTGGTAGTTTAAGCATTTTTCTGCTTTTTTGGCTATTTTCAGCTATTTGTAGCTAATTTCAGCTGGGGTTTTTTTCCTCCTCATTTCAGCATTTTTTTTTAGCTAATTTCCTATTTTTTGTGCTTATTTAAACCTAATTCAGAAAATTTGTGTTCTTTCACCTTTCCTCTGCTAACTCTGGCTTGTTCTTTCATTTCTGCTACATTTAAGCATGTTTTAAGCCAATTTCAGCTGTTTTTCAGCAAGTTCTTCAGCAGTAAGCATTCACAGTGCATTTTCACAGGAAATGCAGTTTGTCTAATTACACATTTTTCTTGGGGATTAGCTGAGAGCCATTCTCAACATGTAGTTTAGGCTCCAGCAGGTCATACTAGCTCTCACGGTATTATCAATATTAAGAATGACCAAAGTAGCTGCAATTCCACCATGTCTCAGTGTCAGATGAGCTCACTAACTAAATATTGCTTTAATTTCACAGGAATGTCAAACGGTTTCCCCGTTTCGACTCAAGACAAGCTGAAAGACAGTTTTTGCACTTCGGAGTTTCTTAAGCTGTTGAGCTTCTTTTTTTTAATTCATAACGGAGTGTGTTGGCACGTGAGCAGCAGAGTAGCTGGATAGAAATTGGGGGGTGAGGAGGGTGAGGAGAGGGAGGTGTGTGGTGGTGGGATGAAGAGGAGGTGCGGTGGGAGGTGCAGTATGGCCGCTAGCCTCTTTCTTGTTGATCCTCAGGAGACCATCTGCGCTGGGGGCATTGATTAGTGTGTGTCTGGTGGGATTACATCTTTGCTGTTGCCATGCCAACTAATCAGCTGATCCCCCCCACCCCCCACCCCATCTCTGTCTGTCTCTCCATTTCTCCCTCTCTCCGTCTCTTTGCCTG
The DNA here is from genome assembly GCA_032273985.1 of Hypsolebias coamazonicus. Classification (NCBI taxonomy): domain Eukaryota; kingdom Metazoa; phylum Chordata; class Actinopteri; order Cyprinodontiformes; family Rivulidae; genus Hypsolebias; species Hypsolebias coamazonicus. The sequence continues at coordinate 22,245,048 of JAVCKU010000182.1, forward strand.
GTTGTCACAGCAACAAAATACGGGAGAAGCGTAAGAGCCCCGGCAAACGCAGGATTCAGCTAAAGGGGAGGAAAAAAAGATTTTTTGTTTTTTTCTTCTTCTCTGTTTCCCCCACGCTGCCTCTCTCCATCTCCTCCTAATTGGCAGCTCTCTCTGACCTGAAGTTCTTTTGTCTCTGGCGTAAACACACCCCTCTCCACATTACATTTATTTTTGCTTTTTAGAGGCCCAAGGACAGAGTAAATATTGGGAGCATAATCGCTCGCTTCATGCTACAAAGTCCTTGAACAAATTTCACAAATGAGACGAAACACTTGCAGCATTTGTATCAAAAATTATGTCCGAGCAACAAGCTCTGATTTATTTATCTGTTATCTTGTGTGTTTCAGCCGGCTGATTAGCCGTGTCTGAAAAACAAATGAGGCGAAATGTTAAACTGAACGTTTCATCTCTGTCCAGGTTTGTACGGAGGGACGTTTGATACTGGAGTTTGCCTTCGATGATCTGATGAGGATCAAGACGTGGCACTTCACCATCCGGCAGTACAGGGAGCTCATCCCTCGCAGCATCCTCGCCATGCACGTGAGTGGGACATCACTGACACCAAGTCCACATCTTCAGGAGCAACCTGTGCTTCCTGCTGAGACTTTCATTTTCAGAATCGACCAATAAAACTGGCATTTTAGTCCAAGACCCGTCTTGGTCCTTGTGAGAACTTTTCTGGACTTATGTGGACCAGCAGGACTCCCTGTGGACACTGACCTGATTGTTTGGGGTCTTGCAGATTAAAGACCCATAAAGTAGAAGTTCCACTTTGTGGTCAGTCCACAAAAAGAGTTCTGTTTTTACTTTTGTCTTTTTCATCCTCGTCTCTCTTTTTTTTTTTTATTGTTGACAGTTTGAACCAGATTATATATTTAATATAAACAGTCTACTGTTTCTGTGCAACATGCAGATGTTACGTGCACGCTCCACGCCTCGTTCCTTGCTCTGGCTGTGTTTCTGTGGTGGCGTTACAGCTCCGCTGACCTGCACAGTCACATCCATCCATTATCTTTACTCGCTTCTTCCTTTTCGGGTCGTGGGGGTCACTGGTGCCTGTATCCATCTGTCACTGGGTGAGAGGCGAGGTCACCCTGGACAGGTCTCCAGTCCATCACAGGGACACATGGAGACAAACGAGACAAAAAAAACATTCTCTCTCTCACCTAGGGACAATTAGAGTCACCAGTCAGTCTAACATGCATGTTTTGGTCTGTGGGAAGAAACTGGAGCACCTAGAGAAAACCCACACATGCACAGAGAGAACATGCAAACTCCACCCAGAAAGACCCCCGGATGGGATTTGAACGGGTGACCTGCTGTGAAAGGCAGCATTTCTACCAACTGAGCCACCGTGTGGATCAAAACATTTCCAGAAACACTGTTGTGTTTTCTAAGATGTTTTTTTATTTAAATGACAAAATAAATAAATATTTTGGTGGAAACATCAAATGAAGAATTGCCACCTGAACGTGGGGGAGAGATTTGAATAACATGTGATCCTGGGAGCTATATCCCCTTAAAATTAAAAGCCTGAATTATCTTAGCCGCTAAACGTAACCCACATTCGTGTTTCAATCATTGGCGTCAGAAACGTGTAATGTGGGACAAATTCTGAATAACGTAGATGCCATTTCCTTCAACAGGTTGTTAAACAGCGATGGTTTCCTACATTTGTGAACACTTGATTCTGTAACTATTTTAGAGAGTACGGCACAACAAGTAGCCTGACCAACAGCTCTCCTTGTGTGAATAGAGCACGCTCTGCTTCTCTCATGCATCCTTACCCCCACCCCGGTCAACAGTTGACGGCACTAACGTAGCACTAAGCTAGCAGCGTGCATTTCAGACGCTGTAGCGAACATGCTACAGACATAGCACTCCGCTTCTCTCACACATCCTAACCCTCCCTACCCCCGTCAACAACTTTTGGCACTAATGTGGCATAAAACTAGCACACAACACAGAGGTGTCTCACCCGCCTCCCCCTGTGAGCACCCTGCCAAGCCAAGTGACCTCGGGGAAACTGCATGTGGTGTGGAAATTTGTAGGTAACCAGGAAAACCTGGAGTGGACTTTTTGTGGCCTGAGTATTTTTCTATTAATCAAGTGGAATGGATTCATGCACAAAGAAAAAAGAAACAGCGCTGGGTGAACTAAAATTTCATGGTAAATGATTTTTTTTAAATGTGGGAGGAACACATCCCCTTCACATATGATTGTTGTGAAACCTGTGGTTTCAGTGGTTGCAAAACACCTTTCACACGTGCACAAACTTCAGTAAATAACACAATGGCCTGTTTACATGCAAACAATCATCAAGGTCACTTTATTCTGACAGAAACCTTCCAAGGTAACGTTAATGAAACTCTTAACACGACACAGTCTGATTAGAATGCGCTTCGATTAATGCAAAGCAGCATTTTTAAGTTTATCCACAAAAAAGAATTCAAAGGTCAACCTATTCATTTTCTCAAGTATCATCTTGTGTACTTAAAAAGATAACAGAATTGGTTTAATTAAATCTGAGCCACTCTCTTATCGTTATAGATGGAAAACAGATGTTTAAAGAGAAAATCTAGTGGTAATTAAACTCTCCATCTTTGTGTTATGTTTGAAACACTTATTGTGTTGCATATATTTATTTTATAAAATGAAAAGATCAAGTACTTAATTTATGTACATGTGCACAGACAGCATCGTTTTCTATCCACCATGCTGAGAAAAATCATAATTCATAGTTCAAAATGTTCATCAAATGATTCAAACTGTTCTGGACATTTCATTGTCATACGTTTTAAATTAAACTCTTAAAGGCTGAACTGGAATATTTTTGTTTTTAAAATCAAATTTACTTGAATTTATTTGAATCCTATAAAGTAATTTACACAAAGTTAATGTTTTCGAGTTCCTAAAACATTTTAGATGTGCACGCCATCCAAATAACTTTGGTTTTGGATTGGTAGGGAAGGATTTTCTTAATTCAGCAAGACATTTTTCTGCAGCTTTTAAGTCACTTGCACCTAAAAGACAAGAAATGCAACTTCAGAAATTAATTTTCTTTTATTCAATGTGAATGCTGAAGAAGTTGAAACATTCAAAACAAAACTTAAAATAGCAACAAACAAACAAAAAACTAGCTAAAAGAAGCAAAATATTAGCTATAATGTAAAAGTAGCTAAAGGTAAAAAGTAACAAAATGAGAGCTTAAAATAGTAAAACAATAGCTAAATCTAAATGTAGCACAAGGCTAGCTAAAAGCTGAAAGTTATAAAATGCTTGCTAAAATTTAAATGTATCAAAAGGCTAGCTGAAAGGTAAAAGTAGCAATAGGCTAGTTGAAATTAGCAAACGCTAATATGAATCGCTAAAAAGCAACAAAAGTTAGCAGAAGCATTTAGATCTTCTGGAAGTGAAGAAAAACTGGTTTTATTAGATCGACATACGTTCAAGGTTCAATAACATTTTAATCTTTAAACCACTGCTGTTATGTTTTTAAGCTCAAAATGTTACAACATGAAAACACTTTTTATACGCCATTTTTTTAAATCTGTTTTCTGCAGAAGCAACATTATTTTAAGCTTTTGATCAGATAAAAACACATTTTTGTTAAATAGAGAGGATTTGAGGGTTGAACTGGTTGTTTTGTTTGATTGTAGCTGAAATATAAAACAAAAAGCAAACATAGCAGCACATTAGCAATTTATGAAAAATAATTTTAATATCCACATTCAGAAAATCTAACATACTTCAAGTGTGCATTATCATTACTTTTATTTCATATTTTAAATACGTGTTTAGAGTCATTCTAATTCTTTTACCCAGTTTCACACATGCTTAAACTCCCCCACTCCTCCAACTGAAAGTCCTTCCCGCCGCTGTCGTCTCAAATACAAACAGAAAATAATTCAAGCAGTTTAAAGAAGTGTTTTTTTTTTTTTTTTTTTTGGTTATATCAGTTATTATAACCTCGGTCTTGTCTCAGATCTGCCAACTCAAAAAATGCTGATTAATGTTAGTAACACATTAAAATCAAATATTTTCCCACTATGTGCTCATAAACAACATGTCATGTAGCTGAAATAGCTTTTTAACTACAGTCAGATTATTTTCTTTTACAGTCTTCTAGTCCTGGTTCTGAAAGTGTAAAAGGCAGTCTTGCATTTGGGCCCCACCATCATATGAATTTCACTCTGCGATAAATTGGCCCCTCTGGGTATTCACGTTAATTCCTGGAGAGTGGGAGATTGTGTGGTATTGTGGGTCCTGGCCAGATCTTCAGTGATTTGTGTCTGAGTGTAAGTTCAGCCTTTTGATCGTTGCCCGGGCTAATGAAAGCAGCTCCAGACACATGGGAGGCAGAAGAGGGACGATGGAGCTGCAGATTCTGCTTTGGAAGGCCAACGTTCTGATCTGAGCAGCACTTTATGTTTTTATTCTATAAAGTAGGTCTGGTGTGTGGCTTTAAAAGATAAGTTTTTTTTAATAAAATTTAAAGCTTAAAATTTAAAGATTTCATCACAACTGTATATTTTAAAGCTTTGTTCTATATTACTAAACATCTCAGCTGAATCTTGCAGTTCCTGAAGTTGCCACTAGAGGCTGACCTCAGGAAGTCCTCATCACAAAACCCAGGTTTATTTTCTGTTTTCAAACATTTCCTTTTCATATAATTTATCCAGGAAATGATTTGGACTTCAGATAATACATTTAAAGTTATATTTTCTTAGCGTTATAGTAATGAAAAAGTATGTGATGAAAGTTTTAAATTAAAGTTTTTTTTGTTGTTGTTTGTTTCAACCTCACTGATTCTTAAATTAAATATATTTTTGTAGTCAAAGTTCTGCTAATCCAACAGTTTTCACATCCTGTTAACTCATTCAAAGTAAGTTTTAGTAAACTGTTGTTTTTACTAACAAAACAAATATTTTGCCTTTTTTATTTATATACTACAATAATGCTGGTCTTAAAAAAAACTAAAAATGTATATTTTTTTCTCCTACAATATGAACTGATTACAGGTAGTTTTAAAAGGATAATGTGTGTAAGCAGGCATGTGCATTACACAGTATAATGTACAGTAAACAGTATTTGTGGTATGTACTTGTGTGTGTTTTTATATATACAGGTAACCCCCGGTTTACGGCGTTCCCGGTTTACGGAGTTTCACGTTTACGGCCGCCACCCCCAGTGACGTCAT
>JAVCKU010000182.1:22397849-22410416 GCA_032273985.1 Hypsolebias coamazonicus
CAGATATAATAAGATTTTTTTTCTTCTTTCTGCTATCTTTCATTTTTTTATATTTTGCATGTTATCGTTTATGGGATTGTTTTGTTTTGTATTTTTTTTAAAATGAACACATTTTATAAATAAATAAATAAAATGTATTAAATAAATAAGGATGAAACAATCCTGAGAGAACCTCAGACCTGGTGTTACTTTCTGTGTGCAGAACACAAACAGAACCAACGGTCCCGTCTCCGTTCTCCCCCTCAGACTTGAACCTCTCATGACTTTGTAGTCACATCACCATAAACACACACACATAAACACACACCAACAGCACTTCTCATGGGTCTGGGGCTTTGGGCCCCATAAGGAGGTTGGTCCTCACGAAGTAGTATGTGTTGTAAAAATTGACCCCACAAAGTAACAAATACAAACACACACACACACACACACACACATACAGGTTTGTCTTGCAATCTTTATGTGGACTTTACACTGACTTCCATTCATTTTTCATTAATTTCTATAGCATAACCCTGACCCTTACCCTAAACCTAACCCATCCTCATTTCACACCTTAGTCCCAAACCTAACCCCTGACCCACTGACCACATTCCTTATGGGGCCCGGGCTTTGAGGAGCAGTTGGTCCACACAAAGTATGTGTTGGAAATCTTGGCCTCACAAGGTCACAAATACAAACACACACACACACACACACACACACACACACACACAATATGTCTTTCTATCATTACAGGAACTTTGCATTGACTTCCATCCCATTGACCCAACAATGACATTTCTTCTTATGGGGTCTGGGCTTTAGGTCCCATAAGGAGCAGTAGGTCCTCACAATGTAGTAAAGTTGGAAAAATTAGCCTTACAAATTAACAAATAAGACCCCCCCCCCATACACACACACACACACACACACACACACACACACACTACCTGCAGCAGGATCACCAGAAGCTTCCTGTAGCTCCCAGCAGTGTCGCTGCAGATATCCTTCTCCAGTTTACCACCAAACTCTGGAGGAGAGACGAGAGAAAAGAGGTTTTCTCTCAGCAGAAGCTGATGGAGGTGATGGATGCTGTCCTTCATTCTGCAGGAGCAGCAGCAGCCAGAGCGATTTGATTAGTCCATTAGCGGTCTTCCCTTTTGTCTAGATCAGACACACCACGCTCTTTGCTCTTATTCGTTTTCTTCAGCCACTTTTATTTTATGTTATTATTTTTAAAGCTTTTCAAAAACATTTTAATTAAGGAACACAGGACGCATTTCTTACCAAAAAAAAAAAAAGATTAAAGTCCTAAACTTTGTGTTAAAGCAAGCTGGGCTCATTGTTATTTTATTTTGAAATTCAGGGTGAACGTTGAGATCTGGGTGATTTTCATGAAATTTGTTGAAGAAGCTAAAACTGAAGTTTAAGAGTTAAATAAGCAGAACAGAAATGAAACGATCAAAACAAAATTGGAAACATTCAGAAAGACACTTAAACTGAACACAAGCTAAAAGGAGTGAAACTAAAGGTAGTTTTGCTCAGCAAGTAATGTATTAGCAGAATAGTAGCTAAAAACTTCAATCAGCTGAGCTAATAGCTAAAAAAAAAATGGCAGAACAGTATCTAAAAGCTAAAATCAGCAAAAAAAATTGTAAAAGATAAACCCAGCTAAATATTAAGAATGGTTTAGCAAAAAATTTCATTTTACTGCACTGTAAATAAAGCTAAAGTTAGAAAAATAGTAGCTATAAAATAAATCTATAAAACTGCACCCTTCAAAATAAAATTGCAAAACTGTAGAAAAACTGGAGCTAAATGGAGAAAATTTGCAAAAGTAGGTAAAATCTAGAAGTGGCAGAAATAAAATTAGTACAGTACAACAATAGCTAGACACTTTAAATGGACTGTACTTATTTAGCACCTTTCTATCTTATTGCTATACTCAAAGTGCTTTACACTACAATCTGTGCCTCATTTACACATTCATACAGCACTCTGCTATATCGCTACAAAGCTGAACAAATCATTCTAAAGAGACTAATCAGTGCTTTTAAGTCACATTCATACACCGATGGGACACACATCAGTGGTACGAGGGGTTCAGTGTCTTGCCCAGGGACACTTTGACATGTGACTGCTGGTGGATTTGAACCCCAGACTCTTGCATTGGAGGACGACTGCACAAACCATTCAGCCACAGCCGCCTGCTATAACAGTCACAAAATCAGTTAAAAGCTAAAACAAGCTAAATTGTTAATAGTTTGTTGGGAAACTAACTGCAAACAATAACAACAAAATTGTAGCTAAATCTTAAAATTAGCTAAACCATAGCAAAACCTAAAATTAGCAGAATGATAGCAAAAAGCTAAAAGGAGCTTATGAACACAAAACTGGAGCCAGTATGCTGAAGGAGATTTAATAAAAATATATATATTTTTTTTTAAGAACTGAAGAGATTTCAATCTATTTTTGTGGAAAAAAAATAGACCTTTTTTTTTTTTAAATATTCTGAGAAGTATAAAAATCACAAAATGTAGGGGGGTTTTTGGAACAAGATTATTAACTAATTAAATTGCAGATATTTAAAAATAAAACATAAAAACAACTGTTCAAATCTGGGTAATTTAGTTAAACAGATGATTATTTCAGGATGAATGAACTTTCAACACCAGTTGATCTGTGTTTGAACCTGTTGCTTCACACAGGCAAGTTGTTATATTCATTATATGCAACATTTTTATGTCTATTTTCTGTTTTTACTTCATTCTGTATGTTGCCTATGTGTTGCTGTTGTTTGTTTGTTCGTACAGCACTTTGGTTGGCCTTGCCGCTGTTTTATATAAAATGATATGGTATGGTATGGTATGGTATGGTATGGTATGGTATCTGGGCCAACTTTAACCTCAATAATCCCATTTTTCAGTTCATCACCTTTCTTGTAGACTTTAATGATTTCTTTAATCTCTTCGCCGCTCCTGGAGGCCAAGATCTCAATCAGGACTTGATCATCGGTGCCGGCGCCCTGGGATCCAAACACAGAGAACGACTGAGCTCAACAGGAAACCAAATGGATTTTACAGCAAACCAACGCTGAGCATCATGAAGCAACTCAAGGTACAAAGCTTTGCACACATTTTAATCTGGCATCATTTTATTTAAACTAAAAAACTAAACACATGACTGGACATGAATGCCAAGTTTTCAACAAAGGATTAATTGCTGTTTTAATGGTATTTTAATCTAATTGGTGCATGGGGTTCTTTGGATATTGAAGAAACACAGAGACACAACGTTATTGTCCTCCTGTGCATTTTGGTGGCTCTTGATCATGGAGGCGTTTATGCAAACTGGAATAGCTAATGCTAATTATGTTAACCTCAATGAAAGTGTGCATTCATTTAATCACTTTGCAAACAAAAACAATTCATGTTATATAGTTATATAGTTACCATTCTGACATGATAACCTTCAGGCAATCACCAAACTTCTTCCTGTTTCTCTCTCAGTTTCTCTCAGTTTCAAACATTTGTGACTTAATTATTCCAAAAGGTGTTTCCAGAGTCTGAGCTGAGCTGAAGGAAGGCGTCTGCAGTCAGGCCGCCAGTTGTGAAGAAAATGCAAAGCAATTTTCACATTCATAAATTTGTGCAGACTAAAGGAGCATTGCAGCTACTAATCAATTTTAGGTTATAGACTTTTGATGAGACAAAAAGAAAAATCTTCATTTTAATGTAATTTCAATTAACAGAGATGACTTTTAAGGGATTTAATTTGTTCCAAGAAATGAATTTTAAAGTTTTCTACATGTTTTAACTACTGTGCGATTTGCAACCTGAGGAAACGGATCTTTATTTACCTTCAGAGCCTTGTGCAACTCAGAAGCGTCGTACAGGTCCGCAGGCGTCATCAGAGCCACAATGAGATCCTCAAACAGCCCACCCAGCTCAGACTTCAGTGCACTGACTAAGTCCTGCAGTCAAATAAAGATTAACACCAGAAGGAGAAAAATCCTTAATAACAATATTTTAAAAATCATTTTATTTAAAGACAAAAACCATAAAAATGACTAAAAATCTACCAGGAATATTAATCCAGTTACGGAAAATGCAAATAGTCGTTAAAGATTTTCTGATTTTAGATTTGTTTCCAAATGGCCAGTCTAAAGGAGTCATTCAAAGTTATTAATGTAATAAAAGTGCACTGAGATAAAAGTCAACACATTATTTTAGGACATCTTGATAAAACATTGTAATATTCAGGGATATTCCACAGGGGGTGCCGTGTTTTTCTCATGTATATTTTTACTCTCAGCCTGTTTTATGTGTTTGTACCTCGGGCAGTAATTATTACTGCAGAAACCCTCCCAGTGACCTCCACACAGGTGGATATAAAACACCTTGACAGCATGAGGGAACAGTTTGAGCATTAAAGCACAAAATGTCCATGCCTTCTTTAACTAACTGTGCTGCGTGGAGGCTGCAGAAAATTGGACTGTCTGTCGCTTCTGGTGTGAATTTCCCCCAAATGATTTTTGACTCTTTAAAAAAAAAAAGAAGAAAAGTTACTCTTTTATTCTGAAACTGAAGAGGTGTTGGAGACAGAGTTGAAATATATTCTTTTATTTAGGGAATTTTTATAAGCAACATATTGTTACTGTAAGGTTCATTACAGAAAACAAATTGGGGACATGTCCCCTATATTTTCTATTTTAATATAAACATCCATTCATCCATCATCCTCCTCTTGTTTTGGACTCAGGTCTTGGGGGCAGCATCTTGAGCAGGGAGGTCCAGACATCTCTTTCCACAGCCACCTCCAGCTCTTCTGGGAAGACTCCAAGGCGTTCCCAGTCCAACTGAGAGACGTGGTCTTTTCAGCGTGTCCTGGGTCTTCCCCGGGTTCTCCTCCCAGTCGGATATGTCCGGAGCACCTCCCTACAGAGGCACCCTGGAAGCATCCTTACCAAATGCTTGAGCCACCTCAACTGGATCCTCTGGATGTGGAAGAGCAGTGGTTCTACTCTGAGTCTCTCCTGGTAACTGAACTTCTCACCCTGTCTCTAAGGGACAGTCCAGCTACCCTGCAGAGGAAACTCATTTCAACCTCCTGTGTCCAAGATCTCATTCTTTCAGTCTCTACCAGAGTTCATGACCAGAGGTGAGGGGAGGAACGTTGACCGACTGGTAAACAGAGATTTGTCTTACAGCTCAGCTCCCTCTTCACCATGACGGACCGGCACAGAGTCCACAATACTGCAGACCTCACCAATCTGTCTGTCAAGCTCACGCTCCATTCTGCCCTCACTCATGAACAAAACCCTGAGACACTTGAATTCATCCACTCGAGGCAGAACCTCACCCTTTACCTGAAGAGAACAATCCACCTTTTCTGACCGAGTACCATGACCTCAGATTTGGAGGAGCTGATTCTCATCCCAGCTGCTTCACACTCGGCTGCGAACCATTCTAGTGAGAGCTGGAGATGATGATGACACCAACAGGACCACATCATCTGCGAAGAGCAGAGATGAAGTCCTGAGGGCACTGAACTGGACTCCCTCCACCCCCTGGCTGCACCGAGAAGTTCTGTCCATAAAAGTTATGAACAGGCAGCCCTGTCATGGACCAACTCCCACCCTGAAGGGGTCTGACTTACTACCAGCAATGTGAACCAAACTCTCACACCGCTTGTAGAGGGACTGAACAGCTCGTAGCAGCAGGTCCTGAATCCCATACTCATGGAGCAGCCCCCACAGTGTACCTTGAGGAACACAGTTGAAAGCTTCTCCAAGTCCACAAAACACTTGTAGACTGGATGGACAAACTTCCATGACCCCTTGAGGACCATAGTGAGGGTAAAGAGCTGGTCCAGTGTTCCATGGCCAGGATGGAACCCACATTGTTCCTCCTGGATCTGAGGTTTGACCAATGATCGGACTATTATAAAAATATTTATTACAATCCATTTTAAGCTTTTAACAACCTTCACAATTCTGCTAAAATCTTTTCTTGCCTCTTTATGTTAGTTTGCAGCTTATTTAGACGAAGGAAACATTTCCAATTACAACTATGTAATAAGACGGTTATATTATGGCAACAGTAAGACTAAAGCAAAGTAATAAATATTTAATAGTGTGATGTTATCATATTAATAATCATGTAATTAACTTGCTATAACAAAGATGAGTTTGCCATAATGGGTTAGAAGTTGAGTAAAAATATGATTATTAGATCATATTAAACAATTACCAAAGTATTGTGATGCATTTGTTTGGCAGTATAAAAGATAATGAATGTAACAGTGTGGTCACAGAATGGTAATAAGAATGTTTTAAATGGGTAATCATGTGTAATTATCAGAGTTGTAATAAAGTAATTACCTGACAGTAACAAGGATAATGAGCTGGCATTAGTTAAAAATGTTTTAGCTAATATCAAAGGAATCAACATGGCTAATTGAAAATATTAGTAATAAATATGTAAATGTTTGTTAAGATCTTTTAATGACCACAGTAATAATCATCAAATTACTTGGCAATAACAGTTAAAATATAGTATCAGTGGTGGGAACAAAACAGATAATAAAAAAGTAATAGATAATAATATGAAATGACTACAGTAGTAACCATGTCATTATATTGTAGTAAGGCACTTTATACAAAATGAACATTAAAACATAATAAGAGTAGGAAAATATTAACCAACTATTTGGTGATTATTCGGGTGATAATATTGTAATGTGTCAAAAAATAACAATATGATCATAAAAAGGTAATTTTGGATGATATTTGTAAAATATGTTTTGTTAATAATAACTTGCATTCTAAGCTGCATAACAGAAATCTGTTAAATTTGGTGTGATTTTCTTTTGATTTATTGATTCTTTATTCAAATTTATATTATTACAGTATTTGTTATTGTTGTATCATTTATTTATTTTTTTATTCTTATTGTTTGACAAAAATGCAAAGCCCTTTGGTCAACTTTATTAGCTTTTACATGGGTTACATGAATCATTTTTGATTGTTTATGATGGTGAAGATTAGGTCTAAGACGCTGACATCATCAGTACAATTTTGCTCTTTTTCGCTTTAAACAACATAAATAAAAAAGAGACATGGTGTGTTACAAGAAAGGGAACAGATACTTTGGTCCATCGTGTATCTTTTGGTGACAGCCAGCTGTCTTTAGGTTTCTGGTTTCTTCTGCTCGACTCACCTTCCCATAGGTTTTTTTGTACGCTGCTTTAATCTGCTGCCTTTGATCGTTGCATCGAGCCGTCAGAAGCATCAGGATAGTGTCTTCATTTGTTCCTGCAGCAAGCAAAACTTTTCAATTTAAAAAAATGAAACGTGAATTATTTTGTTGGACTTTTGATGTGAAGTCTGAGAGCAAAATTTCACTAAGGGTGCAAAAAAAAAAAAGTTTTTATTTTATTTAAATTTAACCTAAACACATTAATCAGTTCTTACACTAGAACGATTTGTCCAGGACAATTTAAAGAAGGGGTGATTACAGAATGTATTTGCTAACTTTCAGTGTTGGGCTGGACATGGACTTGCTCCATGCTCAGGAGCAGCAGATGTGACCAGTCACATGAAAACAGACATTTTACCTCCAAAGCGTTTGGCAGCTTCAGCGTTTTTATTACGAGCCAAACAAACATACCGATTCCTTTCATGGCTTTGTGAAGAATGTCAGCATCAGATTTGGCGTTGAAGTGGACGAACGGTTTAACGCTGCCTCTGTGAGCCTGTTGCATGACAGAAACACAGAAAAAGATTAAACTTTATTTTAAAAAACAAAACTATGAGAAGCAGAATGTGTGCAAGTTTTTACAGCTATGATTAAATTTACAAATATCATTTATAATTGACTGGACACCATAATCAAACAAACATGGGAATAACAGTTTGCTTCTGATTTGTTCAACTTCCTTTGGCACAATTTTCTTTTGTACGACAGTAAAGCTCCATGCTTAGGGCCTTTGAAGTGTTTTAAATCATTTGTCTTTCTGCTCATAATAAAACTCCTACTAAATGTTTTATTCATAGGTTATAAAAGTTTAATTATAAGGGAACTTGTGGCAAATAACTCTGCAGCTGGACCATTACATTTAGCTAATGACCTTCAAATTGATGTAAACCCCACTGAGCCAAAATTTGAAAATGGAAAACTGTAATAAATAATTAAATAAATAAATAATGTATGTCCTCTGATTTTGCATTGTGGTCTTTAAAAACAAGCTTTGTCATTTAGTTCTTAGATTTCCAGAGAAAATTTATGAGAAAAGCATTGAAACATTTGCTGCAGCTGATTCAGACTGTGTGCACATGAAATCATAGAAAACCTCGTCTTTTGTCAGTTACAGTTTTAGTTACTTTTTACATCAGTTTTTTTAAGGAGTAAATGACAAAATAAAGCCTGCAACAAAACACAGAATGGTTAAAGCACCAGTTTCATTCTCAGTGTCTTAAAACTACTTCATGAAAAGTACCAGTACTACAGTAAAAAATAAGATAAAAAATCTGCAAACCTTATACTGATAAATAAAACAAGTCATAGTGCAAAGTGAGATTATAGGGAGAATATTGTCTTTTATGTACAGATAAACACCAGAAAATGTTTAAAGAATTTTAAAAAAATGTTTGTGACTGCCCTTTTCTAGAAATACACATAACAGAGGATTAGAGAAGTAAGATAAGTGTTGTGTGTTGTCATCTTTGTATGTTCCCATTCAATGAAAAAATGAGTTCTCTGCATTTAACCCATCACACCTGAGATACACCCAGGTGGAGCAGTGGGCAGCTATGTAAGCACCCGAGGAGCAATTGGGGATTGGGTGTGTTGCTCAGGGACACCCCAATATATGGCGGGGAGTAGAACCTGTGACCTTCTGGTCCCAAGTTGTCTTCTCTACCTCTACTACACCATCTCGGCCCCAGGTATTATTTAAGTACAATCACTTCTCAATACTCAAAAACTTGACTCACTTGCAAATGTTGTGGCTAAACAAAAAGTGAAACAGAGGCTGTCAACTCTAAAGAAACTCTGTGCTGGCAAAGTTGATCCACATTTAAATACGTTTGGCATTTATTCTGGGGAAAAGATCGCCCATTTTGAACTAAACTGCAAGAGTGGCAACAAAAAAAGTACAATTCTCCAAGTTCATTGAGAACTGGTGGTGACTGCTGCTCAGAAGACAAAACTGAGGAAGAGGAGCAGTTTGCTGCACTGCTGCCTCCACAAAAACAGGACAGGTCTGTCAGACAAAGATGCATCCATGTTACCTGCCACTTATGTTTTGGGGCTCATGGTGCCCATATTCAGCAGTAGCTGTGCAAGGGGAGGTGGAGGGGGGACACCTGGACATGTCTCAAGTCCATCACAGGGACACATTCACTCTCTCACTCACACCTAGGGACACTTTAGTCATCAGTCAGTCTAACATGCATGTTTTTGATCTGTTGTAGAAAACTGGAGTACCTGGAGATAACCCATGCACCACGGAGAGAACATGCAAGCTCCACCCAGAAAGGTCCCGGGCTGGGATTTGGTCTGGCCACATTCTCGCTGAGAGTCAGCAACGCTACCAACTGATCCACCGTGCCGCCCTCAGAAAAAGCTGTTGACAATTATTGATGTATCCTTGTAAAAACTTGTGAAAATAAGTATTAATGTTCTTCTTGTGTCACATGTTCCCCTAAATCCAAGCCAATCAGAAACTGTCAGGACTTCCTGTTTCAGCTGTTTTATAATAATCACTTCTTGAGAGGTAAAGTGTTTGCTTTTCAACTGAAGTGCAGCATTGTCTCTGTTCTGCTAACTCAGTGAGGAAGCCACAAACTTTGTGTTTGATTGGATAAATACATCTTTATTGGTTTGTGGTTTCATAGTGGCTCATAGTTTCCACGCACGTGTAACAGAATCTGGAACAAATTAAGCGTTGCCATCGGATGACACTGACTTCTTGTCACTTATCCTCATCAGCCAGTCTGAAGTCTCTGAACGAGCAGAGGCGAAACAACTTCAGAATATCAAATGAAACCGCTCCCTCGTCTTTTGTGCTGTTGTGAGAATCCTGCGTGAGACATGGTGATGTTTAAATAATGAGCCCATCTCTACAAAAAGTAATTTCATTGTAAAGAAGATCATCAAAAAAAAGTTCTGTGGTCATTTAAATTTTTTGAAAAAAAAAACAAACAAACAAAAAAAAAAACAGAGCTGGATTTTTGTGTTTACAGTATTATGACTATGACCTGAAGCTGAAACTGAGTTGTTAAATTTTAAAGAATCAGAACAATAGAAGCTAAGTGACACAAAATGTAAGCTAAACTAGAAAAGCAGCTAAATGAAAGTTAAAAGCTGAAATGACACAAAAGACAAAATTAAAGCCTAAACTTGCTAAAAATACAGCTAAAAGTAATACAATCCCAGTGCAAATTTCGAAAATGATAAGTAAAAGCAAGCTAAAAATAATAACCAAAACATAATTTAATTTAATCTAAAATAAACAAAACTGTAGCTAAAAGCTTAAAGTAACAGAACGATGGTTAAAAATAAAGGTAGGAAGAGCAAAATAAGCTCATGTTGAAGCAGATTTCAATTCAGTTCAGTTCATTTCTATAGCACCAAGACACAAAAGAAGTCATCTCAGGGCACTGAACAGAAACATTCACACACATTATAAAAGCCAGTTAGTAAAGTTCTCTATCTAAGGAAGCAGCAGATTGTGTTGAATCTTCACTTTGTCGCAGTCTCCCAGCCTGAGCAAGCACAAAGGAGACAGCGGAAAGGAAAAACTCCCTTTTACCAGGAAGAAACCTCCAGCAGAATTTCAAAGACAACTGTTTTTGAAAAATCTAACAAAGTTAAGTCAGTTCTCCTGGACAGATTCTTCCTCATGAAACATTTTGTCCTTTATTCAAAAGACTTCTTCAGAGTGAAACCCTGCAAGAAACCCACTGGCCAAAAGGATGGTCCAGCACAGAAGGCAGCTGCTGCATTCCTTATTACCATCAAGATGCGGACCGGATCTGCAGGACCTGCTAAGGTGCTAACAAGACCACGCTGCTAACAGAACAGAACCATGATGTTGGAAAAAACCTCACTGCTAACTGAATCCCATGTAGATGGTTTTCTTTTTCACCTTTGGCGTCTTGTTTTTTAGTACAAAGCATGTTAGTAGTATTTTTAAAATGTTTTTAGTATGTTAGTAGTATTGTTAATATATTTTTAATAGTTTAGCAGTATTTAATATGTTTTTAGTATGTTAGTAGTAATTTAAAAATGTTTTAGTATGTTAGTAGTACAGTATTTTTAATGTTTTTAGTACATTAGTAGTATTTTTAATATGTGTTTTGTATTTTTGTAGTGTTTTTTATTGTTTTTTAGTATGCTAGTAGTATTTTTTTGTATATTTTTTTGTATTTTAGTGCTAGTATTTTTAATGTTTTTTTTAGCATGTTAGTAGAATTTTTAATGTTTTTTAGTATGTTAGTAGTATGTGTTTTGGCATTTAGTAGTATTTTTGTATATTTTAGTATGTTAGTAGTATTTGAATGTTTTTAGTATGTTAGTAGTATTTTTTAATATGTTTTTAGTATTTTAGTAGTATTTTTAATGTTTATTAGTATGTTAGTAGTGTTTTTTAATATGGTTTTTGTATTTTCATAGTATTTTTTAATATGTTTTTAGTATTTTAGCAGTATTTTTAAAATTGTTTTAGTATGTTAGTAGTATTTTTAATGTTTTTTAGTGTGTTAGTAGTATTGTTTTAGTGTATTAGTAGTTTTTTTTATACATTTTAGTATGGCAATAGTTTTTTATGGTTTTTAGTGTGTTAATATTTTTAATATGTTTTTTTAGTATGTTAGTAGTATTTTTGCTGCATGATTTGATATTACATGTTTTTTTTTTGTTGTTGTTATTGTTGTTGTTTGTTTTGTTTTTGGCGAGTCGAGACGGTTCTTCTTGTCCTAAGCATTTCATTGCATTGTTGACCTTGTGTCAATTTTGCACAAAATGTGAATAGCAAATGGTCATCAGAGCAGTAACAATC
The DNA here is from genome assembly GCA_032273985.1 of Hypsolebias coamazonicus. Lineage (NCBI taxonomy): Eukaryota > Metazoa > Chordata > Actinopteri > Cyprinodontiformes > Rivulidae > Hypsolebias > Hypsolebias coamazonicus. The sequence continues at coordinate 22,409,895 of JAVCKU010000182.1, forward strand.
TGTTGTTAGGCTGATGGTCCTCCTTTTGCATGGGAACAGTTAGTTCTGGCTGTCAACAGAAAACTGGTTGATCCACTATGAGAAGGTGCTCTTTATAAGACTGAGTTAGTTGCAGCTCCTCAGACTGAAGAAGTTCTTTGCATGCTGGTGAAGATTCTCAGTCATCCAGGACATGATAAATAAAAAAACACGTTCTATACAAAAACAACTGGTCTTTATTTGTAACAGAAGACGTTCCGCTCTTCATCCAAGGATGTCTTTTGGATTAAAGATTAAACGTTTCAAGAAGAAGAATCTGTCCAGAGGATCTGACTCAACTTTGTTAGATTTATTTACCTGGATTATTGAGCAGCATCTGGACATGTTTTTCAAAGAATGTGAAAGAATTGCATATCTATGGGTAAAATACCTGTAAGCAAAGTTAAATATTTTGTAAAGTATCAAAGGTACAAAAAAAAACTTAAAAAAAAAAAAAAAACTACTAAAAATTATACCATCTCCTGAATGAGCTGAACCTTTTGA
>JAVCKU010000182.1:22416850-22427160 GCA_032273985.1 Hypsolebias coamazonicus
CATGCTCACAGCGGTTCGGCATGCACGTCCCCGCCGGGGCCCGAGCGCCAAAGAAACTCTCATCAATAAAACACTCTTAATTGTTTTCCTGTCTCTTTGTGTGAGTCTCTCCAGGTTGAATTTAGAGTTACCAGTCAGTCCAACATGCATGTTTTTGGTCTGTGGGAGGAAACTGGAGCACCTGGAGAAAACCTACGCAGCACGAACAGAAAGGTCCCGTGCCAGGATTAGAACCGGCGACCTTCTTGCTGAGAGGCAATAGCTCTACCAACTGATCCACTGTGCCACCCCAAATTTGAGATCAATATCTTTAAAATTTCATGCGTTATAGCCATTTTCATTTTTGTTAGGTCAGTTGCAGTGGCCATTTTGAATCAGATGGCTTCAAAGGTCAATCTTGTAGTTAAAAAATTTTTTCCAAACCTTTTCTCATGTATTTTTTTTTTTTTAAGTTTATTTCAAAAAATGATTTTCAAACCGCTTCCATTCTTCTGCAGTTTGTGGAGCTGATTTCCCGCCTGGATCTAAAAGCCCCCACCCCACAGGTTTTATCTTTTATATCCTCAAACACCTTTAGAGGTTTCTCATTTCTGACTCCCAACTCATAAAGAGCTCATAACTTCAGAGGACGAGTTCATGTGGAAGGAAACGGGTTGAAAACATGCAGTCGGGGGTCTCGTGTGTGCTGCCGTACATTTTTAATCTGCAGGTCTGCTGAAGGGAGATGATAAGCAGACGGTTGTTATTTTGGAAATGACCTGAAAATAAACCTGTTGAAGAAAAATCCCTCAGAGTCTGTGGTGTGAAAATAGCTGAAATGAATGTTTAGACAAGATGATTAAAATCCTTGAGAAAAATGTTTGCAGGAAATGCTGCATGTTTAAGGAAATTTTCTGGTTTGTCTTTATACTAAGAAAAAAACTGCTTCACCTGTCGTTGTGAGCTTTAAAGGTTAAGATGAATTCATTTTTATTTACTTCTTGAATATTTTCCTTTAAGATTTCAGTAAAACTGACACCAGTCTAGAAAATAAATGTAAAAAACTGACTTAATGACTCATGAGTTAAAACTACTCATTGCAAATGGTTGCCAACTAACTCATACATTTGATTCATCTACAGAAACAGCTGAAGTGGCTGAAAAGATGTCAACACTGGTGATGTTCACCGAAAATCCACTTGGGATGGCAACGTCAGACAATTTGAATGGACTGGTATGAATTTCCAGATAATTGTTTACAGTGAGTGCATACCTGCATTTCAGATTAATAAATCTGGAAAACTTCTGGAGGAAAGACCAACTACACCTTTAGTTCAGGATGCGTTTTGTGTTTGTCTAATATGGTTGAGTCAGGCCCTCTGGACATAACTGACTCAACGTTATTAGATGTATCTGCCTGGATTAAAAGCACGCTTCAGGATATTTTGTGTTTGACTTCATTCATTGCAAAGATTACCTTTAATATAAACAAGTCAGTGTTTGAGAAATGCAGCCAATGCTGCGACATTAATGAACCAGGTCTGTGTAATAATGTTGACCATTTATATTTATAACTTCCCACAGGGTTAGAATTGATAAACTCTATCTTAAACTAATTATATATATGCACACATATACAGCATACATATATATACTGTATACATATATATATACACACACAAACATTGAGCTAAATTTCCTGAGCTACCCTGAACTGGACATTTTCACCTGCGTGCAGCTCAGCAGCCGTTAGAGACAAGGATCAAACAGATTTAAACCTGTGTGCACTTGCTGTAATTTAAATCTTTCCCCATGAGACACTCATTTACTCAGTCCTCCGACATGGATATTAGTGGAGAAAGACAACGACAGCCCATCTCATTGGCAGATGTTCTCCTGGCATTTCACCAATAACATGAGAGGAGTGCAAATTGACCTCCTGAATGCATCACTTTAATCTCCATGAATCAGGATGCAGATTTAATCCCAGCTTGTGCTGTACTGTATTTTAAGGTTTTGAGCTTGGTGTGATAAATTCATTGTAGAGATGAAAAGAAATAGCTGTTGCACGAGGTCAACTGAATTTTTAATTTCTACAAAGCACATGGTTACTTCTTGTAGTTGAAGACAAAACAGATCTCGTAAACAAGAACGTTTATTATTCTGTGAAGCAACGGAAGCATTTGTGGCCAACTTCCAAAAAAAATCTGCAAAGTCACCTTCAAGCACTCCCCAAGTCCCAGTCCTGGCAGTGTTTGACAGATTTGTCTCTTCACAACACACGCTGCAGCCTGTGGTCAGAGCACGGCTGTCTGAAGGAGCGAGCGGGCTGCAGCATCGCTTTTCCAACAGAGTTCCTCAGCTGTTTCAAAAGCATCCAGAGAAGCAGCATCATGAGCAGCATGAGCCCAAAGAGCATCCCCACATACAAGCTCAGGTTCCAACCCCAGCCCAGAGACAGTGGCAGCGAGGTGGATGCCACCAGAAATTTTTTGGGAGCAGGCATCGGTTTCAGGCAGCAAACCTGCCCTTTCCACCTCCAAACGCCACTCTTCCGTCACACGTCGATCTCAAGGTTGGATTGTGTAGTGATGAAGATGCAGGAGCCATTAGTTAAAGTATCCAACTGCCATGCTTAAAAAAAAAATCCATCATTTAATCCTGTTAGTCCCAGAGTGCCCTCAGTGAGGAAGCAAACCTGTTGAGGGCGTGTGTGCAGCGGCAGAGCGGTTCATTCTTGCAAGATAAAAATCCTGAGCAGCTGTGCTCCGCTTCCTGTCAGCTCACACAAAGCCAGCCTTCCCATTTATCATGAGGGGAGAGGCGCCTTCAACACCATTGGCTGCCCTCCGCTCACTTTCACTGGAAAAATCAAGACACTGATGAATGAGAAATGGAAAAATGCTTGATCAGGCTCCATTTTAAAAAGATGAAGTGGCCTTTAAAGCAAAGCCAAGGCACAAACGGCCAACAGCGAACACATCTTGAATTTTGTGCTCATGTTAAAATGTTTGTAACTGTTCCCCATAAGAGAACTGGTTTTGAAGAGCTTTACTTAAAAGCTGTCTTTTTTTAGTCAAATTTTTATTCCAGCACCAAGTTTTAACAGTTTAACATGAAGACTTTGCCATCTTTACAGATCCTGAAGCACATGCTCAGAATCAACATGTGATGCATTGTAGCAAAAACTATTCCAAGTCTACTTCCAGTCCTTTGAAAGACACTTGAAATATTTTCCCATTTCATTTGTGCTCTTGTCATTTTGACTCCTGGCATCACTGCATGAAGAGGATATATACTCAAAATATCAGTAAAACTAAATTTAGAAACGTTCATGCAAGTTTAAAAATAAACTGTAAAGACTAGACCAGAACACAAGACCTAGCTAAGAATGCATTTGAACATGTTATGACCATTTTAACATGAGCTTTAGTTAAATATTTGAGCTCATTTGCCTTTGCCACCATCTGAAACAAAAACTGAGGACATGTCCTCTGCTGCCCCCTTGAGGCCACTGGTGTTACAGACAGGACCAATTTATAAAACTTTAAAATGGATTTATTTACAGGTGCCATATTTTACAGAGCAGAAGATGCCTGATGAGGTCATGTACCAAAGCTCCGGTGTAATGAGACAAGATGACTTGCTGACTGACTTTAATTGGCATTCCATGCAGCCATTGCCTTAAATGCCACAGTTTTAGTAGCTGGTACATTCACAGGTCAGGTTCGATGCTGTAAATCAAAGCAGCGTTTCTAGAAAAAGTTAAAATCTCTGGATCTTAATGGATTAAGTCAATTTATAAAAAAAAATAAAATAAAAAAAACTGCTTGATTAGTTGTCATTTTCCCTCTGGCACAAACATTGGGATTCAGGATGTAAAAAAAGAAAAACTTTTATATAGCTAGAACTACTCCAAAAAGAGCAGGACAATTAAAATGGCGGCACATCATTTACAAAAGCATAAGAAAATAAAAATACACCCTAACCTATGAGGCACACGTGCATGTTAAACATGGAGACTGGAGTCAGTTCAGCAGCAGTGTGGCTGGTGGGTTGATGCAGGAAACTTCATGGTACCTGTAAGAGACAGCAATGTAAAACCAGACTGCTCAACAATAACCACATCCCTTAATGATGGATAAAATGTTATGAACCAACTTTGAGCCCTTGTACTTCTCCCGGACAGACTGCTGGGCGTGCTGCGCAGCGTTGACGTATGTTCGGTGAAGATCCTCAATGCATGGCATCAGATCATCAAGTCTGTAACCAGTCTCCTCCACCAAGGACTGGGGCTGAGAAGGTCAGAATGAAAACACCTCAACTACCACATCTGTAAAGGTTAAACATGGCATACAGGCTTCACTGGTTTGGAGTTTGTCCCAAAGACCAGAAACGTACCCATGAGCCTCCATTCACCGTGTTGTTGGCCAGGATGAAGGCAGCAGCCGCCGTCTCTGAGGGCAGGTACTTCAAGAATGGATCTGAATCAACCAAACTGAGCTCCGAGAGGTACTACAAGAGAAAAATCCAAGGTCTGTTATGGAACAAAACACAGCTAGTCCAACTTCAGGTGATCCTTCACGTGTGAAAAATTAACCAGATGTGCAGATGCCGTTCATCTGACCTGGTCCCTACTCACCAGTGCCAGGCTCTCCACCCGTTTGGCAACAGAATGGTGGCAGAAGTACAACGTGAGAAACTGGTTTATTGTTGGTGCTGCCATGTCAAAGGAGAGCACCTTCAGCACCAAATGCTCCATTTTCAACACTTGTTTCTTGGTGTAGGTGTCGTCTGTGATGTAGACAAACTCTGCCACCTCAGGGGGGTAGATCTCCTCAAACTTTCTGCAGTTGAACATTAACAAACATCAGGAAAACTTTACTTTTTTTTTTTTTAAATTAAATATAGGAGGAGTAGGAGGCACGTACGAAGCCAGCAGCATGGCAGCGGTTCCCACAAGTTGAAGTTTTCCCCTTAGAACGGACATAGACGACAAGAAGCGGTCGATGTAGTTAACGGCCAGATAAAGAGTCTCGTTCTGGAGCTTGTATTCTTCTCCAACCTCAACCAGCCAGTCAACCAGGATGGCCCTCATGCTGTTTGTGATGTCATGCTGCTTCTTCATGTAGCCTGCTTTAGGCCTGGTTTTTATCTGCAAAAACACGTTCTTTAAAATACGCATCCAAAACAAATTACAAGACCATATACTGTTGATTAGAAAGAAGTTTCTCACCTCCATTTCTCTGAGGTACGTGTGGATTTCAGCAGCATATTCTGGAAAGTCGTTCACGCCAGATGGTTTTTCCTCCCCTTCAATCACAGACATGTCCATGGGAGAACCTGAAACAAATGTACATTTTATAAAGGCCAAAATGAGATTGTGCATGATGAATGGTGTACAACTGAGGGTATAATGAAGAAAGGAGGATAACCCACCAAAGCTGACATCCATTGCTGGTGGGATATTGAGGTTGGTCAGGGGCTTTCGGAGCTGGGTCACCGCACTGTCGACTGCCAGCGGAGATTCTTCCAGCACGGGACGTGCTTTAATAATTTCAGCCACTTGCTTCTTGGTGCAGGCTCCATCAGGCTCATCCACATGGATCTGGAAGGCCGGCTGCTTAACAGACGGCCTATCGAAGCAACTTTTGCTGAAGTCTTCATTTTTACACGCCAAGGGTTGCGAAGCTTCCTAGAAAAACAGTAGAGAGACAATTTCAGATGCAAAAACTTCAGACAGTCTGTTAGATTGTACTCATTTAAAGTTTTATAAGCCACAACGGTGAAGAAGTTGAAAACTGCTCATCCTAGAAAAGATTTGTACAAGAACAGTTTTGATTTCTGGCAACAAGCATGCGTGGAAATGAAGATGAGAACTCAGTTCTGCACATTCAGTTGAGCTCAGTGTTAAAAAGAAACAAACACTTGGAGATGAGTGCACAAAGGGCTGCATAGCACGAATAGTTTAATACAACAAAGCTCTGATCTTACAGCACATGATGGCGGGAGGTGCTCACAATCTCACATTTAACAAAACAAGGACTTCAAGTCGGGACATTAAAATGGCGGCCTGCCGGAGAAACCTGAGCAAACTGTGCATGTTTTAAAATATGACGCACTGACAGGTAGTTCAAGACATTTGGAAAGTAATTTTCCTCGGATGTGATCAAACTGGCAGCTGCAAAAGGTGAGTGGAAGAGCAGCTAGCCTCTGCTAGCCTCAGAGTTAGCATCGGTACCCACCTGCTTCGCGCCGCGCTGGTTCTGGGCTCGGCTCCGCTGGTTGTTCTGCAGGGCTCCCAGCACGGTTCTGTGGGAGGCCTGCTTCGGTGGAAGGTTTTCTTGGTTCTCGGCAGCTCGCGGTTTAAGCGAGCCTCTGAGCCTGGGGAGCATGTTCTCCTGGTTGGGAACGTCGCTAGCCGCGCTTCCTTGCCTGGTAGCTCTTGACATCATGTCAGTTTCTCCTGAAACAAAAACTCCTGCCGCTCCTCCTCACTTAAAACAAAAGCACTGCCACGGCTGAACACTCGCCCTCGTAAAAAAAAATGTTTAGTTGATAAGAGATGGCAGGTGAGCAGTTTCCAGGTAAGCGTTTAGCTGTTGCTCAAACTACAAGCTAAAAGTCCAAATAGCTGTTGAGATGGCAACTAGAACTACACCGCTAAAACAAACAAAAACAAAACGTGGACATTTGGCAGTAAGCTAGTTAAAACGAAGAAAAAAATTCAATTTGACATTTATTTATCTTTAGGATTTAGTACCGACCTGCACACAGTAATCAGCTATTGTCGAACCATTTGCACAAAAACATGAAGCGACTCGAGAGAGCGGAACTTTCTCAGTTCAAGTAGCCCGCGACGATTGAAACCAACCAATCACAGACCGCAAAGCTACTGACGTCATACAGAGACGGGAGCCGAGACGGGGCAATACGAAAGTACTGTAATTGCAAATTCAAAACCGGTTTGATCACACAAGACAAATGTTAAATGGCTGTAACGACGTTAACAGAAACAATAAAAAAACATAAATAAAACCAAGGTGGTATATGGTTTTATATAACTATACAATACAATAAACCATCTAAGTTTAATAGTTGTACTCAATCAAATTCAAACGTTTTCCTCAAACCTTGAGGAATTTTGTGTTGATTTTTTTTAAATACAGTATATTTTCAAATTTATTTTTCTTATGAGGTAAAGGTCATTTTCTGGTCCTATAAAATACTTAGGTTTGGTAAAAGTCACAAGTTTATGTAAGTTACTCCCAATTATGTTAAAAGTAAAAATTACTTTGTTTTTCCATGATTCTAGAGGCCAGACGACCAGACTTAACTTTTTTAGATTTTTCTACCTGGATTATTGAGCATGCATCAGGATGTTTAGATGGTTTATTTTTACAGATAGTTTATGTTAACATAAGTGCTTCTAAGCAATGGTAACTGGAAGAAATGTCAAATTACCAGTTTATGTAACAGGACAGTCCAAGTAGAAATAACAATGTAGTAAGAACTGTAATCAGTTTAAGAACATGTTGAAATACATCATTTGAAACACTGCACATTTTAATTAATTCTGCATCTTAGAAAACAAACATTAAAACAGAAATGGCAATAAATTAATGAGTTCAGTCATGTTACTGCAGAAGTATTTTATTAAAGATGTGATGTGAGTACTGTAATGACTAAATATTTGTTGCATACACTTAAATTGTATAAAATCAATTTCATGCTTCATTAAAATACATTTTATACAGCTTTAATCATTTAAGTTTCATACAACAATCAAATAAATTTAACCTCAACTAAAAAGAGAAATTTGCAGTTTTCTGCTAACCTAGACAAAAATTCTAAACATGATAAAATAAAATAAACATTTTAATATTCTGCAATATAATAAAGTATAAATCAGTCCTAAAAAGAAACAAAACATTGACACATAGTGTAACTATAATTATATAAAGATAAATATAATCAGCACAGAACTATTAACTGCCTGTTATCACGGCTCATTGAAAAAGTCCAACAGTGAATTTAAGTCATAATTATCGAGTATTTCCAACAATGAAGACACCTTTGTTTTCACATTATGTCCCTTGAATTTGAATTTGTCAATGAAGAGATCGGTGATCATTCCTGCAGGAAAGATAAATGCACACAACTATAAGTCAAAGCGTCCTGATGCTGCTCAGTAATCCAGGTAGATAAATCTATCAAGGTTGAGTCAGGTCATCTGGACAGATTCTTCTTTGTTGAAATGTTTCATCTTTTATCCAAAAGACTTCTTCAGTCTGAGGAGCTGCAACAAACTCAGTCTTATTCAATTCAGCCCTTATTTGTATAGTCAAGTCAAGTTAGATTTATTTACGAAGCACATTTAAAACAGAAACGTACCAAAGTGCTTAACAAAAAGATCACAGCATCAAATAAAAAGTAACAAGATATATTTACAGCACATGGAATAAAATATAAAACACAAAACATAATTAGAAACATCTGATAACTCTCAATCTGGTCATCTGGACAGTTTCTTTTTAGTAGAAACGTTTCACCCTCACTCCAGAGGGCTTCATCAGTCAGAGATGTTCCAGCACGCTGTTTCACGCTGTTTAATTAGAAACAATTAAATACTAAATCAGATCACCCTGTGTCAAAAGTCAAGGAATAGTAACAAAAAAGCATAAACTCGGTCAACTAAATAGGAATAAAACAAAAAGCATAAACACAATTAGACTCAGTGAACAACTAAATCTAAGTCCCATCACCCTGTGTTAAATGTCAATGAGTATAGGTGTTTTTAGGAGAGCTTTAAAAGCGGAGACTGAGGTAGCCTGTCAAATGTTGATGGGCAGATTGTTCCACAGCTTAGGGCCCACGACTGAAAACGCCCGATATCTAGGTTATTCTCATTGATCCTTGAGGACTCATTTACAAGAGAGACCTGTTTTTAACAAAGAATTGTGACAACAGTAGACAATCTTAAAAGAAGGCATACTGTATAAATTGAACATATATATATATATATATAAATAGAAGAAAATGATGTAAAAAAAAACCCCAGCTACATTATAAAGCTTTAAAAAACAGAAACATGTCTGTCTGCGTTGGTTTTTGCTGTGAACTTAACATTTGTTGGAAGTCACTCAGAGAGATCAAGGTCGAGAGCTTCAGATCTTTTTGCAAGGCGTTCCAGGAAACGGGAGCGAGTAGGGCAATGTCCTTTTCCTAGATCAGTCCGCACTGAAGGAACACTGCATGTAATAATGTCCTGAGAGCACACACTGTAGCTGCACTCATGTAGTGTCTTAGGAGGAGGTACTGTAATTTAAAATAATATATTTAAAATAAAAATTCCATGCGGCTCGTGTGGCTCATCCATCAATCGCCAATTGTGTGTCGCATCCACTCTTATTTTGAAAAACCGTGATAGAGTGAGTCCGGGATAAATGAACTGAGAAGTAGCGAGGAACTACTGTATGCAAAAAATTAGAGGAGGAAAAAGCTGTGCGGCAAAGTCTCCCGTTGTTGAGGGGCTTAAATAGTGAGTGTTTGTAGTTTTGGAGTTGGGTGTTTTTCTGGACGAATTGAATATAAAATGCAAGAAACTTAATATTTTTGGTGCAAGATATTCAAGTCGGTAGATGTTAAGGGCCCTGCATACTCCATCTGAAGCAGCAAAATCATCTGTCATTGAGTAGTTGTGTGAATAAAATTGTAATTTTGTTCTCAGAGCTGGTTCACCTGCCCCTTATCTACACAAGGCCCTGGCTGAACTTTTACTCACAGGTCTACTCGTGTATTTTGTTGGTCAGACGTTTGTGGGCGTGCTCTTCAATGCAGAAATGTGCTTGGACATTCAGCTGTATGACACTTCAAATACACTATTAAGTAGTCAAATGACCAAAATCTCTTGGATGGAGATCATCCAGACATTGTATAAGGAGGAGTCAGTCTGTTGAAAAGTCTGGCGCTTTCTTCATGATAGATTTGTGGACTAACGGTGGCTGAAGGTACGGAGAGAAGACTTTGGTGGGAAGAAACCTGTACAATGGCATATACAGGTACTTCAGTGGGAGGGGTTTCCCATGAGCTCTGCGCATGTCTCATGGACTATGAAAGGGGTTTGTGAAAATTAACGTCCCGCAGCCATGTGACTGCGAGTTGACTGTTTGAGTTTGGATGGAGCATACTGGGCTATTACACTGTGTAGAACAATGACAGTGCAGAGTGACGGATCCTGGCGAGTGGAGGATGCAGTCTATCCAGAGCCATTGATAGAGAGAGTTGCGACACTCCCATAGACTCCCATTGTAAGAATGGAATGCGGAAGT
>JAVCKU010000182.1:22432147-22443082 GCA_032273985.1 Hypsolebias coamazonicus
ACAGAGATTCTTGCCAGGGGACTGAACTTTGCAGTTGCACCAAGTAGAATTCCTCTGGTGGAGATGATCACAGCCACAGAATCAGCCATCCGTAACAACAAAATTAAAGAGTCTGAAGCAGAACAACTCAGAATTAAAGCCGCAAGCGGCATTGAGGCCCTCGCAGCTAAGCGCCGCTCCGGCCTTATTGTTGTGACCGCGTGAGCTCCAGCTCGTCCGCTCGGTCGCCACCTCGAATGCTCTCGTGCCCATCCCGCACCTGTTTGCCAAGAACAGTTAGCGAACAGAGTTTCAGTCTTGTATGTTACACAGGCAGAAACTGGAAGAGTCACCCAATAATTGAGTTTCTTGTGTGAGTTGGCGGGCCTTAAGTGATGTCATGAATCAACAATACCAATTTTTCTGGAAGTGTTCATTGATCAAGTACAAAAAATCGGATGCAGATGGGATTATGTATCGCTGAGATAGGGGGCGCACTGGAGTACAATTTTCAGCAACAATACCAATGTGTCAAAAAGTGCTCACTGATGAAGCACCATAAATCTGGTGCAAATCATTTGATGTAAAACTGATATGTAACTGTTGGAATAATTTAGGGGCACACGAGTTAAATTTTAAACAACCATAACAATGTGTTTAGAAGTGTCCACAGATGATGCACAATAAATCTGAAACAGATAAGATGGTCTATAATTGACAAATAACAGTTTGAATTATGTAGGGGGCACACGAGTCAAAAGTTAAATAACAACAGAAATGTGTGCAGAACGGCTCACAGATGACATACAATAAATGTGGCACATATTGGATGATATATCACTGATCTGTAAATGTTACAATAATGTAGGGGGCACACTGGAATGAAATTTTAAACAACAATACCAATGTGTTTAGCAGTAACCACAGATGACGCACAACAAATGTGGAATAGATCGGATTATTTATCAATGAGATATAACAATTTGAATTATGTAGGGGGCGCACTGGAGTCATATGTTAAATCGCAATATCAATGTGTGTAGAAGTGCTCAGTGATGAAACACGCTAAATCTCGTCCAGATCGGATAATGTATCACTGAGATAAAACTATAGTAATAATATAGGGGGCGCTGTAGAGGGTATTGGCCACTTATCATGTATGCCTGTTGAAGTGGTGGATAATGATCGATCGTACCGATTTTGGGGCACCTCAGTTCAAATCTGTGGAATTTAGAGCCAAACGTATGGCGACGGCGTCAGTTCTGAGATCGTCACGCCGCCATGCCCACATCCTCCAGCAAAAACGGTTTGTGCTTTAAAGCAAGTCAGACCAACTTGTTATACGTCTTTTAACACAGGATCATCCTGATTAGTTCAAGGGTGTCAGAGAGGGAGCCATCCAAGAAAAAAGTGACTTCCTGTTGTGAGGGGCGGGGCTTCGATGACATCACAACATTATGATAAAAAAATCATCGGGCATCCAACAGGGATGACTCATGCCAAGTTTGGTGCATTTCGGTCTTCCATTGTGAAAGTTATTGCTGTTTGAAATTTATGGAGTGAAGCACAAATGTGAGGCCTGGCTACGCCCCTTTTGCATAAACGAAAATGCAAGCTTTTCATAACTTTTACTGTCCAATGTGTTATGGGCATATTAACCAAGTTTGAAGGCAATCCTTCAAAATCCTTAGGAGGAGTTCGTTAAAATCCGCAATTCAAAATGCAGGAAAATGACCCTTTGACCCAAAATGGCTGACTTCCTGTTGGTTTTGGACAATTGCTCGAAGAAACTTTTTCATATGTCCTGAGAAGAGAGAGATGTTCACTGAGTTCCAGAATTATCAGGCCAAAAATGGCTTGTGGCTGAGGTTTTAAAATATTCTAGGGGGCGTTGTGGAGGCTATTGGACAATTATCATGAACTCCTGATCAAGGGGTGGGCAATGATCGATCTTACTGATTTTGGTACTCCTCAGATCAAATCTGTGGATTTTAGAACCAAACCTATGATGACGGCGTTACGTCTTACTTCGCCACGCCCACAGGCTCCACCCAAAACAGTGTTGGAAAGCTTGTTACACCAATATGTCTTTGGTCACTGGACACACTGTCATGCTTATTAGGTAATAGGGGTCCGATCGGTACCGTTCAACGTAAAACTTGACACTTCCTGTTGTCAGGGGGCGTGGCTTAAGTGATGTCATGATTTGACCTTTCAGTATTGCAGAGGACCGGATGTGGGTCAATCACTGAAAGTTTGATGTATTAGACATTTTTGTGTAGGTGCTATTAACGTTTCGTGTTCATGGCGAGATGTCTAACTTTGACGTCTGGCTCCGCCCCTTCAGCATACATGAAAATGCGAGCTTTTGATAAATTTTTACTCCCTATGTCTTAAGTGCCTATTAACCAAGTTTGAGGTCAATCGCTCAAAATCCCTAGGAGGAGTTGGTTGGGGGAGGGTGGGGGGAGATGAGGTGTGCTGCCCAGAGACACCATAAGGTCACATGGTATGCAGTGACTGGGGATCGAACCTGGGACTTTCAGGTCCCAAGCCGGCTGCCCTGCCTCTACACCATGTTGGTCCCCATAACAATAAATCTTTAGGAGCAAATACCGGTAACTAAAAATATAAAAATTTAAGAATATAGTCTAAGGACAGCAGCTGACAGCAGAAATGACAATTGTGTGTGAGTTTATGCAGCACTGTTCACTTTTGTTATGACAAATACCTTTAATGGTTCAACGGTTTAACATTATGGTACGGTACAGTATGGTGTGGTATGGTACCATATAGTAAGTACCATACTACACATAGTGTAGTATGGTGCAGTATGGTATGGTGTAGTGGAACTTTAATTGTTACGGTTTAGTATGGTGCAGTATGGTATGTATGGTACAGTATGGTATGTATTGTACAGTATGGTGCGGTATGGTATGTATGATACAGTATGGTGCAGTATGGTATGTATGGTACAGTATGGTGCAGTATGGTATGTATGGTACAGTATGGTGCAGTATGGTATGTATGGTACAGTATGGTGCGGTATGGTATGTTATGGTATGGTACAGTATGGTACAATATGGTGAGGTACAATATTGTATGGTACAGTATGGTGCGGTATGGTATGTTATGGTATGGTACATTATGGTACAATATGGTGAGGTACAATATTGTATGGTGCAGTATGGTATGGTACGGTATGGTGTGGTATGGTACGGCATGATATGATGCAGTATCATAATTTGACAGTTTTGTTTTGACAGCTTTTATTGCGTTTTGGCTTTATAAAAAAAAGTGCTTCGGCTTAAAATGGTCTATTTGAAAGTCAACCATCCTGAAATGTTTTCCTTTCTTTCTGAATTGTAATCTTTACCTGTCTGGATCGATGCTGTGCATACGCTGGTGGAGCGATAAAGGTTTGATCTGATACTGTCGAACCTGGCAGGTCTTAGGTTGCAGTCTGGGGGTAACATAAGCCTGCAGGGTCCCATACTGTCCTTCAATGGATCTCACCTGAGAAAATATTTGATTGTGGATGAAACATGTTAGTCTGCTCAGATTATGTAAATTGGAAAAAAAAATAAAATAATTAATGACCATTTTCAATAGAGCATCTACATGTATTTCATTGCTTCTCTTTTCAGAATGTTGAGGCACTTAAGCAGTAGAAAGCAAAAAATACATGTTTCTTTGTTTTTTTTTTACTAAACTTGGCCTGCTGCGTTATAGTTCCATAACCACCGCAAATAATTACAGAAACACTTAGCTTCGCTTATGGCTGACTGAGTTAGAGGAACTGCTTACCTTCAGTTCAAGTCTGGTAGTGTTGGCCTGACATCGGTATGTGGCCAGCAGGAAGTTCCCATTAGGTTGCTGGGAACAGAATCAGAGTCAGACCTCTGGGAATAGATGCAAGTTTGAAGTCTTACTTGTACGGTTTATTTTTAATTTTCATTTAAACATTTATTTTACGAGGAAATAAGTTTATACAGCCCACCTCTGAGTCGCATTCACTGAAACTGACAACAGCTGAATTCTTATCTACGTCCAGCAGGTCTATGGGGACGTCACTCTGTACCAAAACAAACAAACAAAAACAATTAAAGTTCCATGCTGCATGTTTAAATCTGGAAAAAGGATTTAAACTGGTTTTATTTAAGCAGTCAAAGTTAATATTCTGCTGTGTCAGCAGGGCTTACAGTATATGCTTGGTATACCTGGAGCAACAGGTTGTCGATGGCAGTCTGCACCTCCAGAGTGAGACTGTAGCTGGCATCGTCCTGACTGAGAGTGAACTTGTCATTGATGCTGAAGACAGGGACAGCAGAGACAGCCGTGCTTGACTGAGAGGTCTGCTGGTACTGCTCACGGCCCTGAAGGACTTTAACCTGCAGCTGCTCCAGCTCCGCTCTGAGAGGCAACAAATACGAGCAACTGAGAAACGCAATGAACAAATCACAGAAGAGGCTCAAAGAATCTCTGATACCTGAGTGATTCTATTTTAGACTGGGTCTCTTTGCTCATCCTGACCTCGTCTCCTGGACCAGCCTCAGCCTTCTGGGGCTCGGTGGTCAAACCAGTGACCCATCCTGGAAGAGTTAACCAATTTTAAATTTTTTATAAACAGGTTATATCTATAATTCAAAGATGGGTACAGCAAACTAACAGAAACAATCCACTCTGTTCTTTTCTATATAACCTGTATATGTGGCAGTCAAAACCTCATCATAAGACTCTTTTCCCACACAGCCACCCTGGATGGAGGTCACACTCTCTGACAACACCTGGAACAAACATTTACATGTTACCTGTTGTTAATACGGACAATAAACCTTTAAGCTCAACACATGAAATCTGATGTAATGTCTGGAAAAATGCACAAGCTTCTAAATAAAAGAACAAATACCGGTAATTGTTTTATCGGTAGATGCAATTCATTCAACACAATGTTGCATCTTTAAAACATTTAATTGTTTAGAATTTAAAAAAAAACATGATTTGTACAAACTGTGATGACTGACAAGTAAATATTAAACTGTTAGCGACTGTTCATCATTTCAAAAAATATAAAACTGACTTTTGCGATTTTGATCATTTCAGTTGTAATTTTTACCAGGCAAAAACTTACATGCTCAAAGCGTAATGTAGGCTCACTGGAGCTATCAAAACCAAAGACCTCAACTGTTCCATCATCTCTGCCAACCAAGATGTCACTCACTCCATCTCCTATAATGTCGTACGTGTCAACACAAAGAATCCCTGAAGGAAGGAGAGTTCTTACATGCAAGAGGATTCAAATATCTCCTTAGTGAATTTGTCACAAACTAACTGATTGGCTAAAATATACAGCAGCACATGAGCTTTACCTCCTTTCTTCTTGTCATTGTCGATCTCCCATTTAGTCACTGCTGAGCGCTCACCGATCTGAATCAAACCAACTTTTCCATCTGTGGTTCCGTAAAGGACTTCATCCCCTGAAAAATAAAAATAAACATCCATATGTAAAATCCCATCCAATTAAAATAGGTTCATGTTAAGTCTTTATAACAGACCACAAACTGACAGACTTGCCTCCATCTTTATTATAGAGCTCCAACACAGATGGAGGTCCAGGAACTTCAGTGTCATATGCAAGTTCAGATCCCTACAATTCGAGTGAAATAAGTCATTGAAAAGTAATTTCATCTGACTGTTTGACGTAGAACAAAATACACGTCTGGTTTACCTGCAAGACTCTAAGAACTCGATCTTGGCAAGCCACGACTGGCGTGAGATGCGAGAACTTTTCCATGGACAAACATGTGATGTCGTTAATTTTGTCTCCAGACAGGAAGTAATCCTGGTCCTTGCAGTCGCAGTAGTGGTTGTAGATGTAACTTGCACACACAAAAAGATCGGCGCCTGAGACGTGCCTGGAAAAGACATTGCATCACTCAGTGAGGCACGGTCACAAAGTCACAAATCCATCCAAGAAGGAACGATAAGATGGTGCTCCTACATGGCGTTAATGCTCTCAGTCAGGTTGGCGTCAAACGTGAGGAACTGTTTGCCTTTCTTGGTGAATCCTCGAACCTGAGAACCAGAGCAGACAAAGATCTTCTCCTGAGGCGTTCCCAAAGCACCTCCAAGGTCCATTCTGGATACTTTTGGCCCAGGGAGTGTTTTAAACACAGGCTGAAAAATAGAGTCGGACATCTTTATGCTGAAGAACTTTATTCTTTCAGTTCTATATTAACTGCACAGTGAAGAAAAGTTTAACTCACTACAGCTTCCCCCTTCTTCATCCCAAAACACATGAGCACGCCATCATGATCAGCTATAGCGACCTGAAACACAGAAAGACCAATAAGCAAACCCAGTTTAACTAACATTTTCACACTTAAACCAGAAAGAAACAGAAAACATGGCAGATGATTTTAGTGTTATTAATGGCTACAACACCCTCATATTTTCCTCAGTCCCTGCTGCTCATCTCTCACTTGACAGAAAACATGAAGGGTCAGTAAAACGCTTAAACGTGTTTAAATCACATTAAATTTCAGAGGCTTTACAGAATAGTTTTAGGAAAACAGGCTGAGAAATGACAAAGACAATCAGTAGTAAAATGTAGGACAATTATACCATTTAAATGTGAGTACAATAGATGCTAATTTAATCAAGAATGCATTGTGAATTTAATTAGTTTCAATAAAAGCAGAACATTTGTTGAAGGAATGCACATCAGATGCAGGCCAGCTTTCACCGTAAGCATGAAACAGGAGGTTATGTGTGATCTCATGCCATATCTGCAAGATCGATTAGCACTTGGAGAATGTGTTGAGGATGACTCTCAGCCACTACCACATCCAACTGTAGCTCACAATCTGAGCATTTAACAGAGTTATAGCAATTCTTGAGTGGGTGAAGGTTGAATATCTGCAACAGCCATCTTGGATTGGGTTCTTTCCAAAAGGTAATTGTATTGTATATAAAATGATTACTTTGGGAGATTAATTAAAATCTGTCCAGTGGTTCATGAGATATTTTGCTAACCAGAAACACTAATAAAAAGCACCTTTTGAGTGGCCTTTTTGCCCACTGCAGGAAGGAGCCTCATGGTTTTCTGGGATGTCACACCAACCTGGGAGAACAGAAGAAACAAGAAGGTCTACAGTCTGAATCAAACTCGGTGCAAGAACAAATACAAAAACTTTAAATTTATACAATTACAAAAAGAGCACCTCCGATGTCGGGTTACCTGAGTATAGTCAACTCTGTTGAGGTGGATCTCCATCTTCTTTCTTTAATGACTTTTTAAAATAATAATAATAAAATCTTCCGGTTTGGTTTTCTGGTCACACAAGTACGAGATCAACGGGTTCCCTTTAAAGTAAATTAAATATATACATATATCAGGGACATATACAGAACAGACATTGCTGACTTGGATTATTATAAGGAAGGAGATTAGCACGACGTGCTAATGTTAGCTAACACGATTAAATCACGAGCCAGCTGTCGGTTCGGTTCGACGAGCGGAGATCATTTTAGACCTGGTCCCGTAAGATCCGCCGAGCAGACAAACCAAAACATTATCTGCGTCTGTGATGGAGCGAACACGAACTCTTAGTAGAGGTTAGATTAGGCCTGAACTAGTAGCCACGCTCATTAGAGAGCGTTAGCGTTGCCATAGCAACATCACATACTGTTACAAGCTGCAATCCTATTGGCTGAAAGTGACTGAGCAAAGTTGAAGCCGCAATCTGATTGGCTGTCTTCAACCGCAATTCATGGCACTTAAAGCTCGAGACAAATAACTTGAGTCATGCAAAATTACGTTTAGATAAGAGGACTTATTTAATCACCGACTGCTTGTCAAAATAAAAATAAATTGCAGCTGTGGCTTAGGTTTTTAAGGATTTGTTGAAGCAACATTCAATGAAATCACAAGGTATCAATAACACATGGAATCTTTTACATTTTACTTTTTTTAAGAGAACTTTATTCGTCATAAAAATGTGGTGTTGCTATATAGGTAAATAAGCACATTAGACATGGTGGAGACGAAAACAAAACAGGCATTCAGGAGAAAACCTAATGCAACATGACTGGAAATCAACCAAAGCTGCCTTTAAACTGAGACAACAAAAAGCATTCAAAGGGATGACATGCTTTAAGATAATCATTTCAAACATGAATCCTACAACATAATGTCTGGTACCTTAAAATACAGCAGTTATTTTCTCAAGTGAACATCAATTTAACAACATAGCTACATAATGGGTGTTTGCTGTTTAAAGAACTAGTGACGGCATAGTATAAAACATTGAAAGTTACGCATTCAAACAAATTACAAGAATGCTGCAAACAAAACTATGCATTAAAAAAAAAGCATCACGATTAGCACGTTATTTTAAGTTAATAATCTCAAAAGGTTATTGATTCATTAGAGAATAAACATTTTATGAATAAATAATGTCATAAAAGAAATAAAAACAGTCATTACTGAGCAGCTGACAGCTACAGTGCTCAATTTAAGCAACACGAGAAATGAACGGATGCCCACTGTTTGCAGCGGGTCACAGTAAAAAATAAAAATAAACAGAATATGAGTACTCAGTGCTTTACCAGTTTGTCTTCAAAATATACAGAAAACATGAAGCTCATACTGTGAAGTTGACATTCAAATTTTCTTCCATTAATGGCAAAGTCCTCATCATAGTCTTAAGTCACATCTTAATTGGCTTAAAAAAATAAAACCAGAAAGAAAATCACTTCTACAAGGAGCAATCAGACCCCCGTGGGGGCGAGGCGGCTGATAAAGGCGATACTGCTGAGGCACATTCTCCTCAAAAACACAGGACAGGCAGGCTTCATGATGAAGTGCTCCAGAAGAACTCTTAACTCATAGAACAAGGTGCTAAAGTGGTTAAAAAAACAACAGGGTAGATTATTTAATATTTAAAACAAACAAAAGCCAAGTACAATGTATTAATATGATTGTATTGTTGCTTGAACACCTTTATAAAATGCAGGCGTCTGCCATTTCTTTACATTAGACAACAGTTTTTGCATCAACACAACTATCTGCACTGTAATCCTCACATGTACCTTCTTTTATAAATCTGAAAATGAATCCAGAGCAGGAGCTGCACAGCAACATATTGTGTAACACATGCTGGCAGAATGAGTCAGAATGAGCATGAAAATAAAGATTTTTTTTTTTTTTTTATGAAAATACAGATTTTTTGGGGGGGCCATGTTTGAGAGTTGTGTAAAAATGAGTCCATCCTTAGCAATCCCAATAATAAAACAATTTATAATCTGCCTTTAAATTCAAGTTTTATATTGGTATGTTTTCAGAAACTACCCCTTTAACTCAAACTCTAATAATTTCCTTTGTATTTGAATATTTTTTTTTGGTTGGGGATTCCTCTTTATTAAATTTCTGTTTATTCATGACGATATCACTCAAAACTAATAAATTTAAGGTTTTCAAACGGCACTAACTTAAATGAAACTAGCTTGTTGCCAGGCTAGGTTATAAATGGCCAAATTTTAACAAACTGCAGATTATTTGGAAGCTTCTGAGATGGAAATTTGGAAAACAAAACTTTTCCCCCCCCCTTAAAAAAAAATAAGTTATTTTTGTATCACACATTAGTCTGTATATCACTTCATGTATATTTTGTTAAGATAACATTTCAGTCAACAACTTACCGGCAGTATGGGTTTCTTCTGGACGTGTAGCGGAGTGCAAGGAATCTGTAGTAAATAAACGGCAGCAACAAGCTTCCCTGGCCACTGTTGGTTAGACATAAAGGTTCGCTGAGTTCTTGAAGCATATCAAACATCTAATAAAATCCAGTAATATCTGTAGTTATTGTTAGGAGCCCTGATGCCTGGTGACAACAAAAGTCTAAGCCTTCAACAGTAAACATACCTGAAGAGCATGAAAATGGTGGCTGGCATTAAAAATATCTCGTTACAAGCGATAAACTTCAGGATGTTCTGCTGATTGGTCGTTATTCGGTCCAGGAGGTTCCTTACAAACATCAGGCTGTTGGGGCCCATGGACTGAAACGAAACAAAAATTAAATTTACTACAGTTTTCAGTCGAGCCACAGAGTTTGTGTTGAGCAAAACGAAAAATTAATCGTAGTAGTATGTTTTTAGCTTTTATTGAACTTTTTGGTCAAATTTGTTTCATAAATAAAACTCCATGTGGCTGCAGCTCATGAGCACAGAATGTTTGGCAAAGTGTTTTCAGACATGCATTTCAATAAAAGCATTTTAAAACCACGGCAGATTCTATGATTCTTACTCACATCCAGAACTTTCTTTGTGTATGTAGTCGCATGAAGCAAGGAAAACAGGAAAACTGGGAAGATGCTCACTGGACACGAGTGTTAAGGAAAAACTAGAAACACTTAAAAAAAATGTGCAGTTAAAAAAAAAAAGTTATTCAACAAAATTATGTTTTACAGATAAATCCTCTGTAATTTGTTCAAATACTGTGATTTTAGCTGAGAAATCTTTGAAGAAAATCCTAACACGTAGCACAATGGAACAACAAAATACAAATCTACAAAAACAGAATCACAAATGGAGAAAAGGTTTAAGTTGCTGAACAGATTAATTTCAAATTAAATAATTACACAATTTAAAGCAAAGACCGACCCTTAAGGCTGGTTTATATGTCTTGCTTAATGGCAGGCAGAACGATGGTTCAGTGGTTAGCACTGTTTCTTCACAGCAAGAAGGTCCTGGGTGCAATCCCCGGTTGGACCTGGGGTCTTTCTGTGTGGAGTTTGCATGTTCTTCTCGTGCAGCCTGGGTTTTCTCCAGGTACTCTGGTTTCCTCACACAAATCAAAAACATGCATGTTAGGCTGCCTTCAGGCCCAGGCCTCCCTTACAAGAGATCTGTGATCACAGTGGGATCTGCTTGGTAAAGATTGATTATGTCTCGCAT
>JAVCKU010000182.1:22455775-22475118 GCA_032273985.1 Hypsolebias coamazonicus
TTTTTTTAAATGTCCAGAGGACCAGACTTAGCTTTTTTAGATTTTTCTACCTGGATTATTGAGCATGCATCAGGGTAAGTAAATGAAATATACGCCACAGAAAAAGCCATAGAGTAAATTTAAGTGTAAAGGTATGAACACTGGTAAAACACTTTTTTTTTCTTATATTGATGGTGACTGATTTAAACTAAAACTCTGCACTTTGTGACCGCTGCCAACCACCAAGGTGATGGAAAGTATAATTTCACGAGCTGTTACATATTTATGCTCAGGTATTCAAATAAAAGAGCTTTGTGAATGTGCACCAGAGCAACATGGACAACTCTTTCAACTTGCAGCATTTGATTCAGGATAACGTTTGATTTCACACTTTGCCATGAAAACCTGCAAAATCTTTGCAAACAACAAATGGAACCTCAGAGACGTTGCAACGCTGCAATTAGTCTCAGTTTTGCTGATTGAGTTGCAAAACTGTGCCAACAGGAAACCAACTCATATTTCACTTGAATGTTTAACGAGGACTAACATTAGTTTATTGTTTCTTTAAGTAATAAAAGAGGAATGGTGTGGAACTCCGAGGTGCTTGCTTCCGCCCCGCGCGCCGCGCTTCACACCGTCTCCATGACGCGCCGTCCTCTCCGCGGCCCTCGCCGTTCGTCGGACAGCGTTTGGCGCATGCACCCGGCCTGTCTGCGCGCTCCTAGGAGGTCTCGACAGAAATTGATACTAATTGCGGGGACTGTACACTGCTGGCTGGTGGAGCGCCCGCAGGCGCAGCCAGGACCTGCTTGTCACCGCCTAATTGACAAGGCCTTGTCTGTCCTGGGAGCAGCTGCTCCTAAACGCTGGCGCGCAATCGCAATCTTGACACGACCTCCACTCGCCCGGAGGAGCTTTGAGGGGGAAACGCCGTTAAAGGGAGATTTATTGAATCTCCCTTTGGGTGACTCGGTATTAAGTACGCAATATTAGCTTATTTCCACGGGTGCAAGAGGGAGCCACACTCCTGGTATTAATAAAAGAAGGTGGCAATTAGGGCAGACAGGTGACATTTCATGTGACATTATGAATCACCGCCAACGAGACAGGAGCGAGTAAATAAAAGCCATGTGAAATCGGTTTTAGGGAAAGTTATTTTACTTTTCGCAGCTACATGGCACACAATGAGCCTGTGTGCGCAAATCGGATAAATCAAGGGGGGAGTTGCAGTCATTCAGCTGGCTCAGACACAAATAACATCACAGTAAAATAATCGATTCATTATTCCGGCCTGGTTCTGTTGGAGCGCGCCTTCATGGCTGAATGCAGCAAGAGGAAAAAGCCAAGAAAGTATTGTCGTCTGCAAGTGGGGGAAAAAGGTTTTCCTGAACTTTCCCACTGCCTGTAAAGAAAACCTGCTTTTATGGCTCTTTTGAACTGAAAATCGTGATTTTTGTCCCCTCCCCGGTATTCTCCGGACGCGCTTCTTTCTTCGTCGGAACAATGGCAACACTGGAGCACCCCGCCGGTGCGCCACAGTTGGAGATCTCACGGATTGTTCAGGACATCTTTGGATTTCATCAATCAAAATGACTGCAGTTTTCCATAAAAATGCTGAATTTGGTCCTGGAGCCGAGCGGGCAAGGTAGAAAATACGAAGCTGTCCTTCTGGATGATAAATGGCCATCCTTTGATTGAGCAAATAGAGAAATACGTGCCACATTTCTGAGAGAGTTTAAAGGGTGGATTGGCGTCAGATCACGTGAGAAATGAATCACACAACATTAGGGCTGTAAAAGCCACTTCAGAGCACACAGCCCAGAAGCTCATGAAATAAACTCTAATGGCCACTTTGAGGAGAATTATTACCACTTTGTGTGCGTTTTTGGAACCAAAGCAAAAATATCCTAAAGGTTCCCTCTTCAGCTTTTCAATTTAAAACTCCAAGTGACAGACAGGGGTGAGGTACAGCTTTGTGCCACATCATCCCGCTGATATTGGCCTTTCTTACCAGATTACTGGCAGTAACAAACCAGATTAGAGCCATAAACATACAAGAGTCTTTGGCCTGGATGTGCAGGAAGCTGCTCCAGCATCCCTGCTCATCTTCTCCACCCATAAACCTCCATTAACATGGAAATCCCACATGCCATGCACCAAAACCCAATTACCCAGCATCTCGCAGCAGCTCAGTCGGAACAGAGCCGCTAAGGTACAACTTTTCATTTTCCTAAAAAGCAATAATGATTTAATGTCTGTGCACGCGCCTCTGAAGGTGTTTTCTCTAAATGGCTTTAATGCCACAGCTAATTATCCATCATTGACATTTTGTCCCGCCTCAGGTCAGCAGGTCAACAGTAGGAGATTAATGGCACCGGGAGGAGGAGGGAACAAGGAAAATCACCGTTTGTCTTTTATTTTAGACATACTGGAGGTTATTCAAATGAAAATACTTTAAATGATTGCAAAGTCTGAAATCAAACTTAAAGACCCTGAGTTATATGAAACGGTGACGTTTGATGGAGTTTACTCATGTTTTCAGATTCTGAAATGCAGAAAACGCTCAGCGCACATCAGTGCTTTACACACCAGTTTAAAAACAAGCTGTAACCAAAGTGCTGAGATACAATAAAATGAGACCCAGGAAGATATTAAAAAAACTGAAAAACAAATTAATTTAAAACATCAGACGAAAGTAAAGAACAATAAAATACTCAAACCACTCACGCTGGGTTAAATAATGTCAGTCAAAGACGAAGTTTTAAAATTCAGTTCAGTTTATTTCTGTAGCTCCAAGTCAGAACAGAAGTCATCTCAGGCACTGAACAAAAACATTCAAATACATTATAAAAGACAATTTGTAAAAGTTTTCTGTCTAAAGAAGCAGCAGTTGAATCTTCACTTTGCCACATTCTCATCCTGAGCAAGCACAAAGGAGACAGTGGCAAGGAAAAACTTCATTTAAGTGGAAGAAACCTTCAGCAGAGCCAGGCTCAGGACAGGGGGTGCTCAGATATGAGGGTGCAGATCTACTGAGGCATTTATAACTAAACATGATAATTTTAAAATCTGTGACGCAGGAGGACGAGACGTGTGAAATGGGCTCAAACCTACAAGCTCGAGTCACATGACCGACCTACATTCAGCTGGTCGTTGGTGTGGCTTACTGCACAACACAAGATTGACCAAGCAAACACAAATACATCACTGACATGGCACCAGGGGCGATTCTAGAATCTGACGTTTAGGGGGGCTTAGCCCCCCGTGCTGACAATGGCTCTTGGCTTGAGCAACACTGTGGCCATTGGCGTCAGAGGCATTTTTTAGTACTGGGGGACACAGTCCTCCCCCAGAACAGTTTGAATAAAGTAGATGGCATTTCCTGCATTCTGGTGTGTTTTAACAGGTTGTTAAAAATCTACGTTTACCTACCACAATTTCAGTAACAATTTTAGAGTTAATGGCACAACAAGAAGTCGCCTGACCAACAGCTCCCCTTGTGTGAAGAGAGCACGCTCCACTTCTCTCACACATCCTAACACCTCCACCCCTGGTCAGCAACAACTATATTGCGGTGTGGTGCACAGATGCACAAGCTAAGATGCTACAGACGTAGCGCTCCACGTCTCTCTTGACAGCGTGTGTCATGATTTATCATCAGTAAACAACCGATTGTTGCTTTCCTCTGTTACTTCAGACAAGGATTTTAGTCTAATAAAGACATTTTTAATGTAACTAGTGAATGAACAAAACATAAGTACAAAACAAGAATGAATGCTGATATCCTCTTTGGTATTTGTTCAGAATAAAGAGAGGAAAGGGTTGATAATAGAGGAGGAACGCAAACACGTTTTGATCCCACCAATTCAGTTTATTTATAAAGTGCCAGATCACAACAAAGTTGTCTCAGGGCCCTTTACAAGAACATCCACATACGTAGAAAAGCCAATCAGTACAGTTCTCTATCTAAGGAAGCAGCAGACTGGTTGAATCTTCACTTGGTCGCAGTCTCCCATCGTGAGCAAGCACAGTGGCAACAGTGGAAAGAAAAACTCCCATTTAAAAGGAGGAAACCTCCAGCAGAACCAGGCTCAGGACAAGAGGCCATCTGCTTTGACCGGCTGGGTTCATCTTCACACTTGGTATGATGCTAGCATTGGTACTGATGTCTGGACCGAGCCTCACATTGGCTGCAGTTTGTGTATCCGTCACGCTTTAATGCTACAGCTGGAAATATATGATCGAATCGGCTGCTGTGGAAGAAAATAAGTAAAATAATGGTCAGGAATAACTACTGGGCGTCCAGCAGGGCGGCTGAACGACAGAAGTCCAAATTAAAAACCTGTGAGACATTTTTTTTTTACTTTGTAGATATGTAAATTTACTGTTTCAACCTAACCTCTTTTTATTTGCATCAACAAATCTGAGCGTGAATATGCAGCAAAATGACTAACTTTCTCATCCCAAACGGCTCCTTCATATCGTTGACCTACTTTCAGTCACTTTGGCTGTTTCCGTAGGTAAACAAACACATCTGGTTGTTGGCAGCTGTTCTACATTTTCTTTTTTAAATTTAAGGACACTTTAACTTCAATATTAGAAAAAAAATCATACTTCAAAAACCTTTTTAGAACAAAATGTTTGAAAAGAAAATCAACCAAATATCCAACACCAAAACATATAAGATTACTTGCAAGAATCAGATTTTGAATTTAAGTACTCATGTTTTTTATCACTAAAATATTTTATTGTTTCAATATTGTGTTTTTTCACATTATTGCCATTCGGCACCGTCTCTTTCCTTCTTATTTCTAAGAGATATAGCAGACTTGACTGGCTTGTCAGGCTTGAAGAATTGTTTAATTTCAGGGCCCCGGCGTTTCCTGAGGTGAGGTCTGCATTGGCTGCTAATAGAGATCTAATTGATGGGCCGAGTCTCGTTTCCGTGCTCTCTCTCCTTTTATTGCGCCCTGGCGTCTGCTGTAAAATAGGTCTGTAATCAGATTCCGCCTATTCCTCCTGGAGCAGGATGAGAGCTCAGGGCTGCAGAAAGACAGAGACGGGGGCCAAAAAGAAAGCTGAAATAAAAAATAAATAAAGAAAGAAAGAAACAACGAGCAAGGAGAGAGAGAAAACATCATTATTAAAAAAGTTAAGCCTTGAGTAGAAATGCAACAAACTGTTGAGGCTTGATGAAAAAGAAAAAAAACAGATAAGTTGCTTCTTTTTGGATGACTTTTCTCACAAGGTTTCTATTACTGACTGAATCGTCTGTCGTTCATTTAAGAACTTTTTGGTTTCTAATAATTTTACACTGCAGCTCCCTGGATTCAGAACCTTATGAGATTAATAAAGATCAGCCATGAAAGATTCAATATTGCTGCCAATTGCTGCCTTCAGCAACCAGTTACAGTTCACACACAAAGCTTTATAGACATTCATTAAACCCATAAACTCCCATTTCTGGTGTCAAAACTTTAAACAATTTTACAACTAAAACGTAAAGATTACCAATAATTTTACCTTAAGCCTAATTCAGAAGTTTTTGTTTTTCTTTTGGCTGCTTCCTTCTGCTAGATACGACAAAGTGAGCAAACTCACACAAGAGCAGTGCTTAGATTGTAAACCAAGGGGGGGGGGGGGGGGGGGTGCCTGGGGGCCCGTCCAAAGAAAATTTTAAATAAAATAGAGACCAATTCCTGCATTCTGGTGTATTTTAACTGGTTGTTAAACATCTACATTTATAAACACTTGATTCAGTAACTGTTTTAGAGAGCAACACGACGTAGCCTGACCAACAGCTCTCCCTGTGTGAATAGAGCACACTCCACTTTTCTCAAGTATCCTGCTTTGTGCCTCCGTTTTGACGTCACTGTATGTTGATGACATCATTATATGTTTCCGTACAATGAGAAAATTAGTACTGTGCATGTAACCCATCACAGGTGAGATACACCCCGGCAGAGCAGTGGGCAGTTATGCACCAGGGAGCAATTAGGGATTAGGTGTTTTGCTCAAGGACACCATGACATGTGAGCATGATAGGGAGTTGAGCCTGCGACTTTCTGGTCCCAAGTCAGCCACCCTACCTCTACACCATCTCAGCCACCATGGAGCTTACAGCGCCATGGTATTCCCAGGCAGTCTCCCATCCAAGTACTGGGCCTGACCCTGCGTGGCGTCTGACATCAGACGAGCTCGGGCGTGTTCATGGTGGTACAGCTGCAAACTAAGCTTTACTGACATCGTCAAGATGTTCCTTCTTCATTCATAAATTTTATTTTTAATCACCTGCACTCAGAGTCATAGACAGAGAGAGAATGTTTCTGTGTGAGCGTTAGTCTGTACCGTCGGCAAAACATCACATGAACCATATGTGAACGTGAATTAAAAAAACAACAATCAGAAACTAACATCTACAAATGACTAAACTTTGGAGTCAGTCCAATCTAAGATGTCTGCCACAGTTAATCACAATTTGTCAATATAGAAATGGATGTAAGTGAGTCAGTTTTAAAGCCATTGCACTAAAACTTGGAGTGGTGGTAGCTGAACGTCATCCTCAACACATCCTCTGAGGGTGAACACATTGCCTGTTGCTCACTGTAAATGTTTGCTTTCTACTAGCGAAATGGAATTGAGCAGAATTTGTGCTTTCGTGACTCAAAGTTCAGAATGTGATCAAACCCCACACAGGCCGGTGTTGTCATGCACCCACGTTACAGACGACGTCAGTCAAACGAGACAGCAACAGACACAAACTGACCCTTTCTCCCTCCTCTGCTCTGCTTTTCTCTCCGTCTCCTATAGAACTTCCTGGAAGGCTGCGATTGGCCGCCTGTCTGGTAGTGATAGCAGCCCTGGAGCTGAAGATGATTGATGACGGCGGGGGCAAGGCCGAGCGCTGGTAGCATAAAGCCCCATAGACGCCTCAATAAAGAGCCTGGCTAGTGGAGAGCCTGGGCCCCTCCGCCTCCGAGGACCAACAGCTAGAGGAGGAGTGCACGGAGAGAGGCGAGAGGAAGAGAGGGAGAAGGAGAGGTGCTCTGTTGTCGGATAATCTGTTTAGCTGTCGAGCCAGCAGCCGTCTGGATAAGTGCAGCAACGGATGTGTGTGGGGCGATGATAGCAGGGGTTGGCTGGTGGAGAGCTGGAGGGGAAGAAACACACAGAGATGGGGAGAGATGGATCATCCCGTCTCAGGATTGGGGGAAAAAAGGAAGCAGAAGAGGCAAACTAAATCAGATCTGTTGCCGGGCGTTTATATATGCTAAAAACGCTCAAAGGCTAAAAAGTTGATGATAAAAAAGTGAGCAATGCGACCCCTCCCAGCGCACCTCTGGTGGCCATCATTCAGCCAGCAGATGCATAACTGTGGTGACCTTTGCTTTGGTGGATCAATGAGACCCTGCGAGGTTGGATTCCTTCAGCGATGCGTCCACTGCTGTGCTCTCAGACCACATGCAGCCCGGGCGCAACCCCCGGCTCACAGCGGCTCTGAAAAGCACAATTAGGCAGCAATCTGCTCCAAGCACGCTGCTTTCAGAGAGTCCAGCGTGGCTACACGATGTCCTGCAGACTGTCCTGGCTGGAGCTGGCAGGATGAAGGTCAGAGACTAGACATGGCTGTCTTCACGCTGCAGGGTCTGAAGAGGTCAGAGGTGGGCGGAAGTGGTTCTTCTTGTCTGTCAACTCATCAATGATTTAAAAAAAAAAAAAAGATCTTGCAATGCAATAACGGTTTGTAAAAAGTTTTCCATGTTGGTACTATTAAAAAGAATAATAAATGCAGTTTAAACAAATCTGCTCTTAATGTGTTTTCATTCCTGCGTCAAACATATTTTCATAAACTGGCTGCAAATGTTCATGCATCATCTTCTACAAACTGACCTGCTCTTTTTCTGAAGAAGAAGAAAAGCTCAAAGTTACTGGAAAGTCGTAAAGAGTTCCCTGCAGCAGTTGATTTTAATTATTTTTTATTTTGTTATTTGTTCCCTTTCCTGCTTTACCACCGATGGTCCATGCACACAACAAAGGGACTGGTTTTTAACAAAAAATATTGATAATCAATAAAACGCCCATTGATTTTCACTGGATCTCACGAGGCGCTGGTGCCCATCATGAGCAGTCAGTGGATGAGAGGCAGGGTGCACCTGGACAGGTCTCCAGTCCATCAGACGTCCCCACAGAGACATCACATCCTTCAGTCTCTCACTTAAGGATCAGTTAGTCATTAATTTATTAATTTTAATCATTAATTTATCTAACATCCATGTTTTTGGACTGTGAAAGGAGAATATTCAAACTCCACACAGAGAGGTTCAGCCAGGAGCAGGATCATCTTTCTACAGAGCAGCAGTGTTAATCCACTGCACCACCATGCAGCCCTAAATTAAAACTGAATGCTGTTTATTGAAATAAGAACCTGAATTAAAATCTCATGTTAAATATGTTAAAGAGGTCATGTTATTGAGCCTTTTTTGAGTTTTCATATCAGAACACATAAAAAAGAGAGCTATAAGAAATATGGAACAGTTAAATAGTTGAAGGGCAATGTTTTAGACAAAAGAACATAAAACAAGGAGAGGAGAGGGGGTGTAATAAATATGCACCATTTAATTGAAATGTAGAAGATTCTAGACAGAGACTCTTCCTGACGGCTGCAGATCTTCTGAACATTTCCCTCCTCTGACGTTAGTAACATCATCCTGGATCTTTCCCATAAGTCATATTTAAATTAATTATCAAATCTGCTTTATGTTTGTGCTAAAAACGTCTCAAGACTCGGACCATCTGGAACAGAAACCTTCATCCAGGCCATTTCTGTTCAGGGTTCTCATTTGTGTTAGAACGTCTGAAACGCTGCAGATTGATCAGAACATCTAAGCTAGCTTTCCTCCTCACCAACCTCAGTGTGAAGCCTCGTGACACAAGCTCTCTAAAGGAAGTGAATGAATGTATCCATTTCTATTTATCATTGTGTCAGCATAGTTAAAATCAACATGAGATTTCAGTTATTTGTTATAATCAAGGTGAGATAGCTGCCTGACAAAATGATCTGATGATCAATCTGATCAATCACTCTGAAGTCCATGACTGAAGTTTGACAAAATCCACCCATTATCTTTACTCACTTTTTCCTTTTTGGGTCGCGGGGGTCACTGGTTCCCATGTTGCGCAGTCCCTGTGCCAGAGGTGGCGGACACCCTGGACAGGTCTCCAGTCCATCGCAGGGACACATAGAGACAAACAGCCATTCACTCTCACCTGAATGACCAATCAGCCTAACATGCATGTTTTTGGTCTGTGGGAGGACACCGGAGTACCCACCGAAAACCCACACATGCATGGAGAGAACATGCAAACTCCACCCAGCATGGCCTCGAGCCGGGATTTGAACCAACAACCTTCTTACTGAGAGGCAACATTTCTACCAACTGATCCACCGTGCTGCAAGTTTGACAGAAATGTCTTAAAATAAAATACTTGCACGGAGAGAGACTTTGCCCTCACATCCAAACGAACGAGCAGAACCCAAACAAAGTGTCGTCCTTGCAGCAACGTGTCCTTTTTTATTTTTTTATTTTATTTTCTTCATTCATTTCATAACAAAATAAAATACATATCGATTAACATATATAATTACAAAATTACACCTCTCTGATAATCAGCACAAAGATGCATTTAAACATTCCCAGCACCCAAGCAGGAGGGTTTCCAGGATTTGCCACTGTTTCTAGATTCGAACCAGTGTTTCAGAATCTACGTGAGACCAGCAAAGACTCAAGGCAGAAAAAAATTCAGTAAAATTCTGCCTGTCTCCAAAACAAATGTTGTTTATCTGAATTCGGCTCATTCGGCTGATCTTGGCAGGCCACCTTATCTCAATTCGCCCGGAGGCTCTGTAAATCTGACGCTCTGTCCCCTCCCCTCCCACCGGGGAAGCCCACGGACCAGTCAGGGGGAACCAGCTGAATGAACGTGTCATCATTTCAGGACTCTTGGATTCTCACTGGTGCTGTCCTTGGCCGTCTGCACCCCCTGAGATCTCATCAGAGGGAACTGGCTGGTTATTTTATTCTTATTAGAACTCCTACAGTGCCTCCGGGAGCATCCTTGGACACACTCACCGCCCTTGTCAACTTCCCCATCCCCTGCAGAATCTCTACGTCACCATGTGCTTATGTGGCTGGGGTGTTTTTTTCAATTTCATGCTATCTCTCATTGGCCATTGACAGAGAGAGACTGTTGGGATTTTTTTTTTGCCTCCAGATCCTGCATGTTGTTACTTTCACAACTTTTTTGTCTGTCTCACCTGTAAAAGAGTCTTCGGAGCTCAATGTGATTTATCAGTATAAATAAAGGTTGACCTGAACCAGCTGGGAGACGTCTTTTCTCCCCCCACACTGTTTGGCTCGTCTCTACGTTTAAGTCAGGAAAGTAACGGACAAAATGCGATGACTTAACTTAGTGCTGTTTATTTTATTTTTTATTTTTTTTAGCACCTGTAGACACAACGTTTAGCATATTGTAGTAGAAAAAACACTCTGGCATTAGAAAAAAGGAGAAAATGTATGATTTCTATAAATTTTCTGTCAGTCACTTTAGAAACTGTGGGGTTTTAGGAGCCACAGCTGATTTTAAACCAACTTTAACCAACTTCTAAAGACAGAAACATGAAGAGATGCTGAAAGTGTCACAGTTTAGACAAAACTAAGTACAATACATAAACATGTGCATGTGCACAGATAGATAACTGCAGAAACAACAGAGGAACACGCCTGTTCAGGTGCAGTGCTCTGCAATGTTTGCTTTGATCCCTCATATCATTAAGTTTTTATAAATAATCTTTGTATCATCCAAATCAATGACTCGTACTATTTGCTAATGAACTTAAACTGACTAACCAGCAACAAACGGCATTTTATTGCTTTACAGTCAATTAAAGCCCCAAAATCAGTTTAACAGCAACGGGTTATTCAACGCTCAACAGTCGAGTGTGTCGTGGTTGATTTGTGATTAGTGTGGGTGCTCATGCACGGGGTGTCCATAACTTGATTCTTCCTCAGATTTTAATTGCCTAATTGGAAAGATTATTTAGCAGCAGGGAACCGGTCCACCTGTGCTGTTCGTCTGGAGGCTGGAGACGTGTTTGAGGTTGGTACAAGCAGCTACATCCTGAAGTCATTACAGAAAAATAATGAACTTTAATTTGATCCATCCTGGAATAAGTTTTTTTAATCTAGGAAAAGATGATTCTATATATAAATCACATATTTTGTGTGTACAATTTAAATTTTGGTTAAAAAAGGGGGTGAAATTGATTGTGAGGGTAAAATTTATAGAAAAAATACAGCTAACATAAAATAAGTGTAAAATTAATAAATTTAACATATATAATGATTAACACTGTTAATCTTTCTGAAAACCATCAAGTATCTCTACTTCCATGTTCCACACCTGACAATCACAGTCCACAAGCTCCTCAGTAAAGTCCGATCATCACAGAATATAAATCCCTGCCTGTTTGATCCAACTCAAATCAGAATTTTACGTTAAAATTCAGTTTAGTCAATTCTGAACATCAAGTTTGCTCAAGGGTCAACTGAAACTTTGATATTAAACTCATGAACTCTTAAAGAATGCTGCTCTTTCAGTTCTTCAGTCCATTCATTTTATCCATTCTTCTACTTCCCCTGGCAGGCAAACAGTCCCAGATCATGACACTTCCACCACCATGCTCAAGAGCTGCCTTGTTCAATGTCTCAGATTCACTCCATCCATCCATCCATTATCTTTTACCCGCTTCTTCCATTTTGGGTCACGGGGGTCACCGGTGCCTATGTCCAACAATCACTGTGTGAGGGACGGGGTACACCCTGGACAGGTCTCCAGTCCATCACAGGGACACTTAGAGACAAAAGAGACAAAAATAAAAAAAAACATTCAGTCTCGGTCTCAGGGACAATTTAGAGTTACCAATCAGCCTAACATGTTTTTACCGGAGTAAACTCACGTGTGCACAGGGAGAAGTTCTAACCCTGCACAAACCCCCAGGCTGGAAGACAATCCTATGACCTTCCTGCTGTGAGGCAACAACTCTAACCACTTCACCACGGTGCCACCTCTTTAGAACGTGCTTATTTTTATCCTTGTGGTCAGCAGTAAACTGAATACAGGTGTTTGATTCAAAGCTTTTTTCTTGACAACAACCTTTGAGCCTTTGAGAAGGTAAAAATCACCAAACTGCAGCAACATCATGACAATCATCTGCTTTGCTGGTTCCTGAGTTACTTGGATCAAAATGGTCTCACATAAGCCAAACTGTGTCTTTTTAACACCCTGTCAAAGTTAAAAAAAATCTTCTTCTGGAAACTGCCGACACACTTTGATCACGTGATAATTGTGGAGTAAGGATTTATGGCATATTTGTTCAAAAATGATGAGTCCAAATCTATAATTCAAATCTTGCGCTCTTGAGAGTTCGACTTTTTCATCTTGTTATGAGTTGGTCCAATGGAAAAGCCCCATTTTATGAAAGAAACTAACATCAATTGTTTGAAACGATCCTTGTCCCTGCACTCAGGTGGTGAGTTTAGTTTTTATTACCTGTACATGTAAACTTTTCTCAAGCTGATTTGAGTCAATAATAAATTAAAACATTCAGGTTGAGCAGAGTCAGTAAAGACAGCGGCAGAGTGAAAAAGTGTGATCAGTTTGTCCTCCAGCAGCAGAACTAAGGGTCAGCTCAAGATTGACAGTGATTAGAGGTGAGTTCAAACTTCAGAGCAGGACTAAAGGTTCATATTTTTATCCACTCACACAGGATATGATCTCTTATCTTATCTTTCTCGCTGAATTATGTACAGCCCTCAGCGGCGTGCTCTCAGGCGGAGATCCTTTCCTTCTTCCTGCTGTTGTTGTGTCTGTTGTGGGCCGAGGTTAAAAAAAGGCCAACACAAAGCCAAGCCGCTGGCGTTGGCCACACGGGGAAATGTTGGCAAGTGAGCCGCCGAATAATCAGAGACTAATCTGATTTCCAGCTCTGATAATGGGGGCCAAGTTAAATAAGAAAAATTCCAGTCAAATTAGTGCAAATGAAAAAGGATTCCTCCTGACATACTGGTACAGTACAAGGCATCGTCTAATGAACAATAATCTGTCTAAGAGCTTCTCTATCTGCTGCTTCATTTCTCTCTCCGTCTTCTCTCTGCTCCTCCATCGCTCCCTCTCTCCTCCAGCTCTCAGCAGCTTCATGTATCTACCAGGGAAGATTCATGCTGCATTCAGGTGACTCGGATATTTAAAAAAAGAAGATGAGGAATGTGCACAGAAGAAGTTCTGCATCTTCTAAGAGTTGGTGAACAAACCAGAAGTGAAGGTCGCTATCCTGAAATGATTAACACAACTTTTTTTTTATTTATTGTTTTTAACTGCAACATTTTTTTTTGTGCTGTGAATTAAATTAACTTTATTTTTAAATCACATATGAAGGTTCTGACTCTGATCAATTCCAAATTATTTGACGGTAGGGGAAAGTGAAGATTGTTGAACATGATAGAGGCTCAGCGACTCGAGTTTTTGACTTTTCCACAAAACTTTCAACTTTACTTGAATTTCTGATCCTGCTAAACGATTACTCAGCAGCTTTCAAAGACAAGCGGCAAATAAATGCTGACTCAGCATCACACTATTCACTTCCTGGTCATTATTTTCACTACAACTTCTGCAGACTTTGTGCTACTTTGGAGGTTTATAAAACAAAATATTCAGTTGGATCTGGAATAATCTGCCACGACTTTAGTTTTCTAACTTTTACACTTTTCAGAATAGAAGCACATTGGCATCTCTTCAGGTCCATAAATTAAAATAACAAAACCTGCTTTAGCAAACTTATTTGAAAAAGTATATTTTTTGCTACTTTTATTTATTTATTTATTTATTTTTAGCTTTTTCAGGTTCTTGCTAGCCTTTTGCTTCTTTAAGCTAAATCTTTTTTGAATAGTTGCTTTTATGAAGAACTTTGCTCTTTTTAGCGTTCAGTTATGTGTTTTAATCTTTCAGCTGTGCAAATTCACTCTGCCTTTTCACAGAAATGTAATTTTATTTTGCTTAATTGTTTTTTGGTAACATTTAAGCTTTTTGTTGTTAAAAAAAAAGGCAGCTAAATGTGGTAAAAAAAAAAAAAATTACAGCCAATAAAACCAATTAAAAGAGGTGCAGATTTGAGGACAACTGAATATTCTGAATATATTTTTTTCAAACTTTTTCAGATTAAGATTATAAAACAAGAAAAAGAACAATTAGGTTGAGACAAACAATTAGTTTCCTGTTGGATTCAGTTAAAACTGAGGCCAAAAGCTCATTTACAGTTTTATTTTTGTTTATGCATGAAACTAATACAGATTAAAAAAATCTAACTCCTATTTGAATCATAAAATGTTTATTCAAAGACTTTAAAAAAAATTAGTTTCTTCAGAGACAGACTTTGTGCTGATTGTTCCACAGCACATCTCAATGTAAATATGATTCTTAATATATAAATAACATTCATCCAAATATTGTAACAAGCAAAATGTTTTGAATTGCTGTCAGGGATCAGAATCAATCAAATGTCAAAAGAAGCATAAAAACATCCTAATCTCACTGAAATTGATGCTTTTCTCGTTACACAACGTGCACATTTGTTACAACAGCAGCAGCTGCAGCAGCTGAGAGACAATTTGATCACCATTACAAAAATAAAAATAAATAAATCACACCCCTCCTTCTCTCCTTCCTTGGCCAGCAGCAGCTGCAGCAGCTTGGCTCCGTGCTACTGACAACTTCCATACATTATGGGATATTTTCATATTTCAAATTTCATCTACAATCATGCGGCCGTGGTCCCAGCAGACACTAACGTTGGGGTGTCGGCTGTAGAGGCAGCAGATCCCTTGGCTGCAGCGCTGCCACCGGCTGCCTGGCTCCGTGGCCCCAGAGACCCTCAGCTAATTGAATTGCATCCCCTGATTAGATTATCCTTGCAGCAGCTTGCTGCCAATCTGAAGTATGGGTGCCTTCTATCCTACTTAACCCTGCTGCCCCCCACCCGCTGCTACATGCACACAACGCACACATGCACAGCCGAGGCAGAGTGCCCAATATATTCAGGGGCCTTCAAAGTTGGCCAGTTTAGTTATTTTTCTTTTGCATTGTCTTGCCTTGTAAAAGTGGCCATCTTTCACCGCCTGGCCCTCTCCGCCGCTCGTTCTTCACCAAACAGCCGAGTCTGGCAAACGCTCAGAGTCATCATTCCAACTTTGTTTTCCTGCTTGTTTCGTGTTTCTCCTCTGGTTCTGACCAGAAACAAAATGGTCCGCTCACACAGGGGGTTGGAAGAGCTGCAACAAATAAACACATTAAGTCGACTGCAACAACAACAACAACAACAACGTGCATCAATACTGTACTCAAAACCTTGCAACACAACTAATCATGTTCATTTGATACATCATTTTAAATACATTTATTTAATAGAACGTTTATATCTTTACATTATACAAATATGCTCATTGCACAAGTATAAACACTTAAAATATATTTTCAAAACTTAAATTATTTGTTGTCCAAATATATAATTATGTTATATTAACAAATACGTAGTTTTGTGCCATTTAATGAAGACTGTATATTTGGTTTGCTTTTATAGTTTTATTGGATTTTATATAAGTAAATTAGATTTTTACTTTTGATAAGGCAGTTCCATAGCAAAATTTCTTTAATTAGAAATTATTTTTACTGTTCTCCATTTAAATCTCTTTATGTTACATTTAAAACAAATAAATTGTTGTTTATACAAACATGGTTTTGTATTCAGATTAAAGAAGCTGTTAAAATGACATACATAACTTTTGTTTACCGTTAAAGGATTGTTGTGGTAATATTACCCATATTTAGTTTTTAAAAATCTGTAAATGCTAATTTTACAAAAAGTCAAACAAACAAAAAAGTACTGAGAAAGGAACATTTGATGATTACATGATTGTTTTTCAAAAATGATGTATTACTGGTGACTTTTCTTCTTGATGTTGTGTACACACTTTTAATTGCTCCAAAGCATCAAACAGACAAAACTGCGGCTTTTGAAAAAGATTTTACATTTAATGATTTCCAATTATTCAGTTGGTTTGATCAGTAAGGGTGCATTTTGGTTTTCACACATTCTGCACTTTGTCTTTGTCAGTAAATAAATGTCATGTCATTATGTGCATTTAGTTGATAATTATGTGAGCAGGTAAGGAACAGATGTTGTTTCCTGACCAGAGACTATCAACATAATAAAGAGCATTTTTATGTAAGTTGGGCAAAAACAAACAAAACAAAACAAAACAAAAAAATTAATGTCTGGATCAAAATTAAAAAAAAAAAAAAAAAAAAAAACTTCAACATATTACAACAATTGCCAAAGTTATGAAGATAAATATATCTGTTTTACATTAATAGTACTCGTAAGGTTACTAAAATAGTTATTGATGCAGTTATTAGCATTTAAACACTCTTTAAAACAACAAGAAGCCACATAAAAATTAATGTTCTTGTTTTTTGCCAGAGTCAACGTTTTTCTGTATTTTCTTTTCTTACTGTTTTTCCTGCATTCTTCATATTTAAAGTTTTTAAATAAATTATGCATTTAGACACTATGAGTATTTGTGGATACAATAGTTGTTTTAGCAAATACAATTATCTAGATCAAATATTTATCTGAGCAACAAGCAACAACTGAAATTACCAGAACTAAATGAAAAAATCCAGCATTTGAGTTTGTCAAACTGTGAGCCTGCTTCAATGTGCAAACTGTTTACAACTGATTTATAAATGATTACTAACGTACTCATTAATGACTCAAAGCATCAATAACACCTTTATAAAAGTACACTTTCTGTAAAGTGCTACCATTTTGTTAAAACAAAAAGAATAAAATGTAAAACTAGAGAAAATGTATATCCTGTAAAAATGCAGTGTGAATGCTTGTTGCAGAAAAACAGCTAAAATTAGCTAAAACATGCTAAAATTTAGCTGAAATGGACAAACAAGTCTAACTTCGCAGAAGAAAGCCGAAAGAACACATTTGCATAATTTGGTTTAAGTAAGCAGAAATTACCCCAAAATTTATTATTGGGAGAATTAGCTGAAAAAGCTGAAATTAGCTAAAATACCTGAAAGTAGCTGTAAAGGCAGAACAAAGCTTA
This sequence comes from Hypsolebias coamazonicus, assembly GCA_032273985.1. Lineage (NCBI taxonomy): Eukaryota > Metazoa > Chordata > Actinopteri > Cyprinodontiformes > Rivulidae > Hypsolebias > Hypsolebias coamazonicus. The sequence continues at coordinate 22,472,986 of JAVCKU010000182.1, forward strand.
AGCTATTAGAAGGAAGTGGAAGGAGCTGAAATGAGCTAAAAAATGTGGAATTAGCTGAAAATAGCTACATTTCGTATTTAAAAAGCTATAAATAGTAGTTGAAATAGCAGAAAAGCAAAACTATGCTGAAAGGAGCATGAAAAGCTTAAATTAGAAGACATAAGTTAATTAGGCTGAAAGTAGCAGTAATTACCATGAAAAACCTTAATTTATCTGAAAGCAGTTGAAGTTAGCTAAAAAATGCTAAAAGCGTAGCAGAAAAAGTTGAACAAGCTGAAGTTAGCAGAAGAAAGCAGAAAGAACATGTTTGCTGAAAGAAGCAGAAATGAGCCCAAAAAGGCAGAAATTACTGGAAAAAAAAGCTTAATTTAGCATGAAAACAGCTAAATAGTAGCTGAAATAGTAGAAAAAACAAATTTAAAAAGAAAGTTAAGAAAAGTAGAAAAACGTGCATAAAGAACAAGCTGAAATTTATCAGAAAGAAGTGGAAAGGAGCAGAAAACAACTGAAAAAAGCTGAAAGTAGCTGAAAAAAGTTTAAATTTGCAGAAGGAAGCCGAAGAAGCTGAAGCAGAACAAAATGTGTAAGGAGCATTAAAAAGTTGAAAACATCTAAAGATTTGAAGGATGTAAAATGAGCTCAAGTTCATTTTCTACGAGAGAAAAAGTGGCAGAAAAGGCTAAATATTTCAAAAAGCTAAAATTGCAACAATACCAAAAGTCTTAGCAGGATTGTCCTGAAAGATCTGAAACTTTTGATATGATTTGTTGAAATAGCTTCAAAACTGCGGGACGAGAAACGCATTGAAAAACGTACAGAAGGAAAAAAGATCACAGTAGAGAGAATGCTTCATAAGCATTCACACAATTAAAACTCTATAAAACCACTGTGAGGTGCTGCACGTTCTTTTAACTCATTTACATCTTAATATTAAAGAGTGGTACCAAAATGTGGCTTTTTAAAAGAAGTGGTCCCTCAAACATCTGCGATGGCCTCGTGACCCTCCGTTGACTTCAGACACCCCCTCACTCGATGACAGCAGGACAAGTCATCTCAGGCGTTGCCACATTTTAGATTTGGGCCAATGCATAACCCAGATGAATCGAAGCGTTCGCAGAGGAAAAGTCATGTTCTGATGTAATTATCATCTATTGCTTCCTGTAATCTCATCAGATCTCTTTTGAACAATAATCTCATGTTGAGCGTCTGGAAGAGAAGCCCTCCTCCCTGTTTATTGTTCTTCACTCCGGTAAAACACAATTGAATTGAGGAGTCCGCTATTAGATTTTTAGCTCTGTAGAATAAACTGAAATCGCATTTTTGCTGGAAATTATCAATACATCTTAGAGAGCAAAAGCAAGAAGACAGAGCAAAAGTAGACCCTGGGTAGAGGAGGGATGTAATACAGCACATGAAAGATGAGGAAGAGGAGAATAAAAGACTTTCAGCAACTGTAGAAAGGGCTTTATTGACATGCTGGGGTCAGACGCTACCGTTTGCAAATCACATCAAAGCTGCAAAACACTGCTTTTGCACAGCAGGTACTTTATTGTGTGCCAGTTAAGTAAATGTGTATGTATTGAAATGTGGGAAGGAACCGAAAAAAAAAAAAAAAAAAAAAAGTAAAAAATAGAAACTGAACGTCATTGAAAGTTTAGAAAGTTTCACAGAACAATGATAAAGATTTCTTTAAAAGAACAAAACCAAAAACATGATATTGTACAAGCAGCAGTTGATATTTGTCTTTTGTAACAGTGAACACAATAAAAAAGCTCCAGTCCAAGTCAAATGTATCTATTATGACAATAATACACTCGCTGGATGACATTAAGGATTTATCTGGTGTGTTTGGTGAGCATCTCCACAACATCGGAGAGATCCAGGACATTTAAGGATTAAAAAACAAAAAGTATTTAAAACTGAGTCAGTGTTTAACTGTCAGCTAGTGGAGAGATTTTCATTCAGGTGTGATATGTTCATACTTGCTTGGTCTGGTTTGGCTGCAGTATTCTGAATGAACTGAGGTTATGTGATTCTGCAGTGCTGGTACACACTCAGTGTAAACAAAGCACTTGACTGAATCCTCTGAAAACCAATGGTTTTCAGAGGATTCAAAATTTGTGTGTGTATATA